>JAOPTO010001137.1:0-204903 GCA_033822845.1 Tetrapedia diversipes
TAATCGGCACCCCGGACGCTGACGATGCCCAATATTATTCTGATAGCATAAAAGCCTTACTAAACGATAATAGGCAAATTCAAATTCTATTAAAATCTCAAATACAAATAGTTTCGAGTACGGTAAAAAATTTTAACAACTCAATTCAGTCTTTAAAACTTACGGAAGACACCTTGAATAATAATATGAAACTAATTAATAAGTACATGTCAGAAACAGACGATTACATTATAAACCTCTCGTTAGAAGCAACTATCATGGAACAAGTCGCCAACTTACTTTCACTATGCGTTCAAGTCTCAGATCACTTTGATAAAAACATAGAATCTATTAACTTAGGAAATCACAACATAATCTCACCATTTCTAATAACTCCAAAGGATCTTTGCGAAGAACTGTCTAACTACAAAGGTGAATTCGAATTAATAATCACACCGACCTTTAAGAATCTACCTAAGATATACAAATTAATGAACCTGCACAGCGTTACGATAAATGAACTCGTAGTATTTGTCATAAAATTACCACTCGTAAAGAGAACGAATTTTGATCTATACCACCTGATTCCATTACCCATTCAACATCAAAACACCTCTATCTTCTCGTTCATCATACCTCACAACCCATACCTACTCCTTTCCCAGCAAAAATCCAACTTTGCCCTCCTGTCGGATTTGAAAGGCTGCGTTGAGTATCTGGAAGGGAAGTACGTATGCAGCAACGTAAATTCAGCCAGAACTACAGAAAAATCCACCTGCGAAGTCCTGCTGCTGTCACCGCATGTAAGACAAATTCCACAAGACTGCTCAACAAAAACGATAAGCGCCGAAATCGAGATATGGAATTACATCGGAAACAACCGGTGGCTATATATCCTGCACAGGCCGACCACGCTAACCATCATCTGTGGTGAGAACAACAATGACCATATGGAAGACATTGTCCTAAGAGGAACTGGCATGATGCATCTGCATAGTGGTTGCAAGGGGTACACCATGATATATTCGTTGGAAACCACAAATTATATAAACAAAAACATCAGTCATTACGTTCCCCGAATCAACTTAGCTGAAGACGATTGTTGTATTCTAGCAACAGACCATTTACATCATAAAGCGACATCACCTCTGAAGCCTATAAAACTTACAAATATTGATCTAAACGAATTAAAGTTCAACAGCAAAAAACTAAATGAACTCGACGGACTATTAACTCATCGCCTGACAGAGCCATTTATCGTTACCCATACAAGTTGGTACACGATAACACTAGGAGTAGTAGCTGCCATTCTAATCCTCATCCTTTGTGGAAATTGTTGTCGCTGGCTTGGTTGTTGGAACCTGCTAAAGCGCCTCTGCTGCTTCACCAGGAGCCCCAGTACAGGAGAAATCGCACCACCAATCATCAAAAATTTCGTCCGCTGTAATTTTGATTCAAGCAATCGTAGTGAACACAGGGACCATTCCAACGACGTTGTCCTATTTGAAGGGCATGGAGGGATACAATGTTCCTCAGAACAAACTCCTATCAGCGATACCGAGGAGAGGATCAGGAACCAGCACCAGCCCAGAACTAACCCATACAATCTGCGATCCAAGAGTGGACCACGTACGCGCAAAAGTTCAACTCCTTTGTAAACACACAGTCCGTATAAATATTAATAACTATCAACTGTTAGAAATAAGCGATCCATGTCAACCTCTCGTCGTCAAATTAGGTTAGCATATATGTAATATCAGCAATATCATATTATTATTATTATAACAACTCATTATCCAACTGCTCTAGTATATTTATATACAATATCACGTTATATAATAGAGATAACACATTTATCATTATAAAATTTAAATTTACATATATAAAATTTTGTACGATTAGACTAGCTACGATACTTAATTGTAAGTTACAATAATTTTGTACAAACTGCATCACTGGACAAATTAAGAATAACGTTACAGCGGAATCATTCGGATTCGAAGATAAGATCTTCGAACAAAAAGGGGGGAGGTGTTGGATACCCAACTTACTCATCCCCGTATCATAGATAAACTCCTCACCCTTACTCATCCCCGTATCATAGACAAACTCCTCACCCTTACTCATCCTCTTGCTCATCGTCCACGTCCCCACTCCACTATCCCAGCCACTTTTCCTGTTCGTCACATTATCCCTTATAAGAGCCGTCCTAAACAATATTGCCAGAATTTTCCGTGAATAGTTGTCCAGTACGCACGTTAAAACATAATAAAGACTTGCAAGACGTCCTCCGAAAAGTGTTGTTAAATTCTTTCCTCGTTCGGAATCCAACAGTACTATGTGATTGGTGTCACGACTGCTCACGCGTAGCTACGGCACTGCTGCAGCAGCGGCTCGGGAGACAAGCGAGTGATGGGCCGCATGACGGCAAAATGTCGTGTCCGTGTTGCCGACGAATCTTTCCTCGAATTGTTCGACTTCGAAGTCGCTTTACTATTTCTGTTAAATGGTTTCTACTTCAGAAAAGTTTACAGAATCCGATGCTGTGTAGTATTTTTATGCTAGACATCGAATTATTCGTAAATATGTAAAAATATCGGGGAAAATATCGGAAAAATACGAATTTCGGCGCTTTTTTAAACTTTGACTGTTATTTATAACTAAGTAAAAGCTTAAAAAATTATAACTATTCACACTGGCATATTCAGGAATCTCTCCTCTATCTTTTGAGCCGAGTTAGACCTGTCTAACATTTTTAGTTTCGACGCAATACCTCATTTTTGCTCAAGATCTACTTTTTTTTACAAAAATTCGTGTTTTTTGAAAACTGAGGGTGATAGAGCAATTCTACTTCCAGATTCTTGTTTGGGTAGCTTAGCCCTATAACTATCACGTAGTGGTTATAAGAAAACCAAAATCGTGTTGAACAGTGTAATTAGAGTTAATGATTGCAATTTTTGTAATGCAGCATTTAGATAATTTTAATTTGAAATTTCTGATTCAATTCAAATTCCTATTAGATTGTATACCCACATTAAATAACAGGATTCCTACCATACCGTCGACTGAACATACAGAAATTTTTTTTACGCAGACATTCTTCTTATTTAACTATTTTAAAATGCTTTTAACAAATATCTAAAATATACGCATAAAACACTAATTTAAATAAGAGTAAAAGAAACTGAAAGAATTAACAATATTAGTCAATATATGTAGCTCAAAATTCATGTGTATCAGAAATAGAAATATTAAAAGATATCGCAATTAATAAAATATAGTGATACGATCGTTAAAAAAAAAATGAAGATACCTATTTTACACAAAATTATCGTCTATCAACTAATCTTTGCAACCTAATTTACAGATATTGCCTCAAAGAAGATCCTGTCTTTACATCGTTGCAGGTCCTGTGATGTGGTAAACTCATAGATATATTTAGTTTTAAATACGCATAGAAACAATACAATTATCAATCGAACACTGCATTCTTTCCCAATGCATCCATAAAGATTTACTCTTTGCAGCCACTTCTAGAGATTGTTTCCGATGACGTCATTTTCATGACGGCGCCCTACTTTTATACAGGTACTTAGTATCTCGACATGATAACTTCAAGCAATTCGCGTTCTCAAAAATACACTAGCCTGATTTAGAACTACTCATTTCAATACTCTTTTTTAGAATACTGGAATTTAATTTTAAGTTCAAATCAATTTTCAGCATTCTAAAAAAGGATATTGAAATGAGTAAATCTGAATTTACATAGAGATGCTTTTCGATCGTTCATCTTAATTAGAATTTACTTTTTTCAGTCGAGAGCAATCATGTTTTTGTATAATTTTACGTATGGAATATCAAGGCCATTAACCAAGACGTTTTCTAAATTAATTTGCAGAGTCATCGATCGATTCCATTATAATACACCATCCACTCCATAACTGAAGTACTCATATTTTATTCAGCTTGCGCCACGACACCTTGACCACAAAGACGCTATCAAGAATTCCAGGTGTCTCTTGCGGCAGACACAGATCGTGTTGTGCGATTTCGTTTCGACGTAACGAAACAGAAAGGTCGCGAGAGTAGGTGATGATGGGAAGTTACGCGGTTTTCTGTCAAGATTCGACGAGACTCACATTACGATCAAACAAGTCTTCCACTATCAATGCGAGTAACGATTTCGCGCAGACGCTCGATGCTAACTGCTGTGGCTGGTGTCAAGGTGTACCAAGAAGTGTGTGCCGTTTCTTGCTAAACTTCTGCTTTTCCTCAAACCTACGTGTATTTATTTTTCGGGCAAATATCGCCACACGAATAGGTTAAAGCTCTACGATGTTAAGGGTGTTAATTGCTGTGTTGTATTTATCTCGTGTGCAGTGTACGTTTCCCTCTGCCATTCTAGAAACTGTGTATCAACTTTTCGCCGCACTTCCAACGGTGTCGAACGACTCGATTCCGGATGAAACATTTATGTTTAACGAATACGATTTTATTGTGATCGGGGCTGGTTCTGCGGGCTCCGTGCTGGCCAATCGTTTAACGGAAAATCAGAACTGGAACGTGTTGCTATTAGAAGAGGGCAAGGACGAGATGTTCCTCACGGACATACCACTTTTGGCTCCGATTCTGCACATCACCGACTACGTTCGATTGCATACAAGCGAGCCAAGGCCCCGAAACGCTGATAATACCGGCGGTTACTGTTTGTCGATGAATAATGGTCGTTGCAATTTGCCAGGGGGTAAGGCTGTCGGTGGTACCTCGGTGGTAAACTTTATGATATACTCTAGAGGATCGCCAGCCGATTACGATGCTTGGGTCACACAGGGCAATCCAGGGTGGAGTTATCAAGATATACTGTCATATTTTATCAAGTCGGAAAATTGCAAACTACAGGACAAAGATATTAGGTACTGTTATCAAATTAATCAAGGAGAGAAAATTACACCCTTTTAAATGTACCTCCAAATGATCAGCGATAGGTTAAAAAATACAAATGATGCCAGCAAGTGAAATAGAACGTTGTCTGTACAGAATAGATGTTAACGAGAGAGACAGCCATAGTAAAACGTGCTAATAAGTGTATGCGAATGAGCCCAAAGGTGCTAAAGAGTGCCGTGATAAAGGATAAACTCTGGTAACTCCGTGATAATTTTACACTTCGTTTGCTACATTCTAATGCTGAACTGCAATGGGAACAAATAATGGATGCAATGTTAGGTCAAACATTTATGCAAACAAATAATAGGTAAAAAAAAATCTTTTTTCAATTATTGCATAAAACATAACACAGCATTTTCAAAGTATACTTGGGTTACTCCGTGATAGTACTCGTCTTATTATTATGCAATTGGTCTGCTTAACCTACTTTCTCACTTTTTTAAGCTATTACATCCGTTTTAAAGTTTAAGTTTATTCTATTAATCACTCCTAGAATTATTTACACATTGATCACATATAAAACTGATTTGAATTTCCGCATTTTGGCGTAGATAACGGTATCAAGTAAAGCAAAAACAACACCCAATCCACTGTGCTCAATTCTTTCTTTCAATATCTTCATTATAACTTTTCTCATATGATGCACAAAACCGATCTTCTTTACGTTTCGCTTTGCTGAATTTTTTTTTTTTTTGTGGAATTGTCGGTAGGAATTTGAGGCCCGATTTGCATAATTATTGGCGTTCAAGGACAAAGCAGATCAAGACGGCAGAGACAAAATTATCTTATAGCTAAAGTGATTCTTACTTTGAACGTGTTTTCTGTTTCAATGTGGTAGTCGTAGGGTATTCATTGCAATATTTAGATTGCTGTTGTGTTTGTAGTTGTTCCGTTACTCAACTTAACCGCTGTCGACGTACTGAAAATGTGTTATCATCGAGAAGTAATTGTCAACAAGCGACTGTTTCACAATAACTGAACTATTTCAAACAAAGAGAAACGTCGTCGAAGACATACATCGTTAATTTTCTCAAGTCCTTACCGGGAAACATGAGCTTATACTCAGAAGAAAACAAGAATTTACCTACCTTATACATATAAGCAAAAATACCATTGATATTATTATAAATAATACATTCTGAGAAAACATCGTTTCAAGGTCATGTACCACAATTTTTAATAGTTTATTTATCTTTGAACCACACATAAATAGATAAACATGCGATCTCCGAAAATTAGCATGAAGAATGACGCAAGTAGATACTCTTCTGGAACAAAAATGCTTGCCTGTTCCACCACGCTGGTTTTAACTAATTGAGTGTTTTTATCGCAGAAACTAGAACTTTAACAATAGTTGCATCAGTTTTAGTTCATCAAATTGATCGAACGGAATTCATTTTAGAGACGAATGAAGAAGTATCACGGAGTAACCTATACCGCGAAATAACCCGAGTTTATCCTACCTACGGTTTCGTACTTCGCTGAAGAAGAGTCTTTGACAGAATACCTTGAAAAAAATAGTTAATCCACGTTAAACTGAATAATTGTATCGATTAGATTCGGTTTCGACATTCCTGTTTAACATTCTGACACAGACTTTCTGCTCAGATTTCATGGTCGCGGAGGGTACCTCGACGTTACCACTTCGCCATACGTCTCCCCTCTCAGAGAACGTTTTCTTCAGGCTGGCGAGGAACTGGGATATGACGTGATCGATTATAATACCGACCAGATTATTGGCTTTTCAGCGGCACAGGTTCATTTACGAAACGGTCGCAGGGTTAGTGCCAATAAGGCATTCCTAAGTCCCGTCCGTGACAGGACAAATTTGCATGTATCAAAATTGTCCAAAGTAACGAAGATCAACGTCGATGCAAAAACAAAAACAGCACTAGGCGTGGAATTTATTAAGAACGGCAAGAAACTGTATACCTCTGCGAAAAAGGATGTAATAGTTTCAGCAGGTAAACCTCGGAAATCTTTTAAATTCCTTAATATGTTCGAGTTGGCAACAGAATTCATGAAACGTTCGTCATCGTTTGTTATAATCAGTTGGTCTTTCGCGTTGCTTAGCTGTGTACTTGCAGTACAAGATTGTAACGTTTAAGTTGTAACATTTTCCAAACTGTTCAATTCTTCAATACAAATGTCTTAAACCATCTTTAAAATATATGTTGCGTCAATTGAAGAAAAACAGAGTTAGGATTTTTTAACAGCTTCACTTTCAAAACAAGCACATATACATTAGAGATTCTGATTGTTGTTTGAGGGAGCTCGAATCGCTGATTAAAATGAGATTTGGAGGGAAAGGAAAACCAGAAATTTAAATGACGATTCTTCTGTCGTTTCCATGATATCGATTAAAACAACACATTGAATATTGCTCGCTTGTCCCATCTCATGCGTGAACCTATTTGAGTACAAAACTACTGCTTATGATAAAGTGGTTAGCTATTGCAGTGTAATGGGTGAACTTAAAATTCGCATTTTAATATATTTTCCAGTAAGTTGTCGAAAACATAACTTCTCAGAGATTTGATCGGATTTTAAAGTGTGGAATCATTAGGAACCAAAACACAGACAGTAACGAATTTTTCTGTTAACCTTCTCCGTTTTTTTTTCTTTGATTTTGTAATACACCGCCGGCCAAAATTATGAGTTCACATCAATTTCGGCTCGTTTATTCCTACAGTTAGGAATATCGTTTGTTCCTTCGGCAAAATTACATCAAAATGCGTGAAAAATGAAAAGAATTTTTACTTCATTTACATAAACAATAAGTTATCAGCTTTTGTAAGGAAGATGTTGTCTGTAGAATGGGCAAACGTATAGGTTCAATCATAAAAAATCATTTATTTATGAGTTAGTTGGAATGAAAATTTTTTCTAATAGTTAATTACTGCTTAATTTTGATTAGTTTGTTGAAAATTTGTTGTATTTATTTTACTTAATAATCAAATTTTTCGGGATTTCCTTGTAACATGACAAAAACTTCTTCAACCTTCAAAGACATTTACCAAGATCTGAAGTGATTGATGATTTCACTTAAAAGAAATGATCAAATGGTGAAATGGTCATCCATTAAGGTTAATTTCACGAATTAAACAACAGAACATAAATATAATATCAAATTCAACAGTATCTAGTGACGACATAAAGGGAATTAGAGGAGCTTTAAACAGAAGAAACAATTAAGCATTTAAAAATGAAAATGTGTTATATTTAAAAAGGATACATAAAATTCAGCGTTCAGAGTTTGCTCGTGAAAGCATTAATCTGAATTGGAATACGGTAAATCGTTATTACATCTGTTCATATAGATTACAACGTTTTCAAAAATTGAAATATTATTTATTTTTATTTCGCCATTGTATTTTACTTTGTACGAGGTGTGTTTTTACCAACATTACTAACTAGCCTTTCTAACAGAACCCAATACATCTCTCGTACAAGGTAAAACACAATGATGAAAAGAAAGTATATTTTAATCTTTGAGAAGGTCATTGTAAAGAGGAAGCTTCGGTCCTCAAATTCACCGCAATTTCGGTTGCAAGAAAAATTGTCCTATCAAATAGGAATCGTTCGAATTTTTTTTCAGTTATTGCAAAAAATGATCTTCACTTTCGCAATCGTTCGTTGAAAGGAAAGGATTTTCGACAGAATTCAACATAGGATCGTTAAAAAGAAGGATCTGCTCTTTAGAATGACCCTTAAAAGATTGCCGTGCAACTTCTTTTTACAAAGTTACAGCAGCTCAAACATGGACATGATTTTAATTAAACGTGGACTCAGTTTTGCTCATAACTGTACATACTATTTGATGCATTATTTGAAACTATTTAATTTCGCCTCGTTAAATTTTCGTTTATCTTTTATCGTTTTAAAACTACGGCTTTTTGTTAGTCTGGTTGCCAATGACAGTATTTACTATAATCGGCTTGTAGTACCGATATGTTTAATTGTAAAAATTAATTAAATCCGTTTTATGCAGCTTTAAATATACTCTAGTATTATGGCATACATGTGGCAGAAGTTAGCATTAACGCTACGGTTATAACACTAACCATAAGTTAATTCTTTAAACGTTTACAGAACCAGTAAGTAGAATATATGCTATCGTAAAACATCATTAACAATATAACATCACATTTATTTAGGTACTTTAAATTCACCGCAACTGTTGATGCTGTCTGGGATAGGACCAAAGAAACACTTAAAGTCTTTGAACATCGACACAATCGAAGACCTTCCGGTTGGGTATAATCTTCAAGATCATGTCAGCATGTCAGCATTAACTTTTCTTGTCAACGAAAGCGTAACCCTTGTCGAACCTCGTCTCGTTTCAAATCTAGCCAATACCGTGGATTATTTTGTCAAAGGAACTGGCCCGCTAACAGTACCCGGCGGAGCCGAGGCTGTAGCGTTTATCGACACAAAGCAAGATTATCCGAAGGGTCGAACGAAAAAGTTACAAGTTTACAAACGCAGCTTTTACAACAAGGATCGTTCAAAAGAATACACCGACAAACGAAGTAACCTAAATTTTATCGAGTAACACCAAATCACGATTAATAAATCATGTCCAACGTTTAAGATACTTCTATTTTTCAGCTGTCTTTCCGCCGAGCATATCTTCCATTACTGCGAACGAAGATTATTTGAAATCGTTCTTACGCCCTATTCCAAACGTGACGAAAGGAATAAACATTCCTGATATTGAACTAGTTTTAGGTATAAGTGCTCTAACCGGAGATATATCAGGCAGTTACAAAGGGCTTCTCGGATTGACAGACAAATTTTATAAAGAAGTTTTTAGCGATTACTTAGGTTTAGATGCTTTCTCCATCGTTCCGGTGTTGTTGCAGCCGAAAAGTAGAGGAAGAATTACCTTGAAAACTTCTGATCCGTTTGACCGGCCTATTTACGAGATAAATTACTACGACCACGAAGACGACCTCAAAACTATGGTTCGGGGCATTAAAAAGGTTGTTAACTGTCAGTGTAACATCTATCTTATTCCCGCAAGCTATTTTACAGCCATGGTCCTTGTAATATAACTGCTACCACTATTCTTTAAATTATTTTCTCTTATTTTATAGTTACCCTTGATATTGTCACTATTACAGTTGTTCAATAAGAAACGATGAATTTTGAAAATTTATAGTGACAAAATAGGTTGGTTGTTCAACTACGCAATTTATTAAAATTAAATTGTTTGTAAATATTACCTGTTTAATAGCCGACAGAACTAATAATACATTATTTTAAACATAAACTTAAAATTGTTTATAACATGTAATCATCTTGCATTAATAACAGGGGACTTCTTTTTTGATATATCGTTTCAATTCTATGAGTATATGTAATTTAGTGATATAAATTTTTGCTTCAAGTAACAGCACATTTTGTGCACCTTTCAAATTAAAAAACTAGTATTTCCGCAACTAAAGATTTGACTACACATTTTTTTTCAAATTCATATATTCGTGCATATAATTGAATAAAGATCTATTTTATCCCCTAAATATTAGGTCTACCGGAAAGTTCTGTCCGTTTATGAAGATTAAGAAAATGATGTAATTTTTAATACATTTAACAATATTTACTATACGATATAATTTTTATCGTTGCTTATGACTTCCTGCTAGCGTGATGGCAATTTGTAAATCCCATTTTTGAAGAACGCCTTGTCTTTGGAGGCGAAGAACTCAAGTAGCGCTGTTTTGATATCTTCTTCATTTTTTGCACTTTTTTCCTGCCAAAAAATTTTGTGAAGAGAAGAACAAGTGAAAATTGTAAGATGCAAGGTCTGGGTAGTATGGTGCATGCGAAAAAATTTCCCAGCCTAACTATGCGATTTTCTTGTGAGTCGCCTAAACTGCATGTGGTCTGGCATTGCCGTAACGCAGTATAATTTGCTTCCTGTTGAACATTCTTTCCTTGTAGTACTTTCTTTAACTCATGGTTTGTTGAGCTGGTTTAAACTTCTCTTCGAGCTCTCCGATGTTGTCAAAAAAGGATCTTGGCGTATCATGACCTTTACGATATCGTCATCAACCAGAAATGGCCACCCAGGGCGTGCCTTATCACTAAGGTCAAATTCACCTGTTTCAAATTTTTCAAACCATCTACACGTTCTATCCGAAACAGCATCTTCACCAAAAATTTTTAAAAAATTTCAACTTGCTTCGGTAGCATTTCTACCCTGTTGGAATTCATACAACATACAGTGCCGCAAATGAACTTTATTAGTACCCATGTTTTCACGATCGTGTCCAGCTTAATAATGACACGAGATATCTTTACTGTAGTTAATTTCGAAGAATGCAGTTATAAGAGAGACACAGCCATATATGGCTTAAAAGAGCATGCGTATACATATCCATACTTGAAACGATAATATCGGACAGAACTTTCCGGTAGACCTAATATTATAATGTATACTTTACTAGCAATATTTTGTATATTTCTACATATTATGTGGAACTTTACATTTTTCTCCGCATTTAAATTTTCCATAATTTCATAAACAGGAGCTGATAGGAAATATAAACAACTGCACGCTATCCATACGTGGATAGAACAAAGTTGTCCCTGAATACTAGCACATAAGAAATAAGGACAGAGACACTGCATGCGTTTAGGTTTCCCGCTAATTCTCGTTGAACGAAATATAATTATCACATCGATTTTAGTTAGGAATACAGTTGACTCACTGGCGTAGCTAGAACTTTTACCACCCGGGGCGATCTTTGAGTACACCACCCCCTTCAATGTATACAAAAATACTACAAAAAGTCAAAACGACGTATACAGAAATAAATTCAAACACTATGTTTATTCACTTTAACTTTAACATTGTCCAAGGTTATCTTGCTTTTATATTAGCTAATTGTTAACACATTCGCATCCGGCTATTTTTCACAAACTTTTCATATAAATCAGCGTATTTTAGTGATCTAAAGATATATTAACATACGTGTATTAAAACTGTAATAATTATTTTTGTGATCAATATATTTTATTGAAATTTCCAGGAATTGCATATAAGTAATATTAGTATTGTTTTTAAGTATGAAAATTGGTAAAACAGTTTATATTTAAAAAACGAGAATTCTCGTTTCCCGATGCGAATGTGTTAATTAAGCAATAAAAATTACTAAGTTAACATAATTAAACGAATCGTTGAAAAATAAAATTGTATCTTATGTATACCTTCCCTAACTACGCCACTCAGTTAATTAAATTACATAGTATATGACTGCTGCCGTGTTAAGAGTTTAGTTTTCAGTTCTTCATTGTTTTCAGTTTCATCAGATCGTTCGGAATTAATTTCTCCTCGTTTCTTCAGGCTGTTGAAGTCGCATCGACCGGAGCCTTTAAACGTTTCAACGCAACGCTATTACCAGTTGCGTTTCCAGGATGCAAGCATATCCCGTTCGGTAGCGATCCGTATTGGGCTTGCGTTGCTCGACACGTGAGTACGACCCTGGGCCATTTTGCTGGCACGTGTAAGATGGCCCCCAGGAGAGCCGCGGGTGTGGTGGACCACAGGTTACGAGTGCACGGGATCAATGGTCTCCGAGTTGTGGATGCCAGTATAATCCCCACCATAATAGCGGGCCATACAAACGCGCCTGTTTATATGATCGCTGAAAAGGCTGCGGATATGATCAAAGAAGACTGGAACCTATCCAATACTGTACGTAGAACGTAGTTTAATTGAACGCTCGGAGAATGTAGGAAGAACACAGCGAACGCTTTGAAAATTCGTTTCTATATTAACGTATGTATTTTCATATTAGTTGCTTCTCGTCGCTGTTCCGTTTTAAGTATAACTATATTGTTATGAACATAATAATGTGATCGTTCACTGTGATCGCGTGACAATATTTATTTGTATTATTTAAACCGTGCATAAATGTGATTGTCTAAATCGAATCAGCTGGTGCAATTTTAATGCACTGAAGAAATAGATTTATCTTTGGTAGCAGTGTGTTCGTTTCTAACTATCTTAATACAATGTATTTACAATGAGATAAAACATATTTAAATAAATATACTTGTAAAATCATAAAATTATTCTATAGATAAAACAATAATAATGATTTACTAATCGTGTGATATTCAACGTATCGAAAAGCTTACAAAAAACATCACAAATAGGACACAAAATGTTTGTCGCCAAGATACTGTAGCTGCAGCGCCTGAAAATAAAATAAGTTCACCTAAAATCTAAAATAGATAATAAAATCTGCCATTTTTCCAGAACAAGCTGTAACGAAAAATAAAAGTAGAAAAGAAAGAAAAAAAGGAATTACCATTATCGCTATATCGAATGCAATCGTTCAATTCCTCTGTCATAATGTAATCCTTGGTGCATGCGCAAATGCCTAGAAAAAGATACACTGTTCCCAAGAAGAATATAACCTTTTCTCATTAATGAAATCTAAATGAAAATCATACCTTCCACACAATCAACCTTTGTCACATCGACGGAATCGAAGTCTCTATACGTTGCGGTAACACACTCCTTATGATTCTGACATTGATCGTTCAACACTAAAATGGTGATTTGTTATCAGCTGAATTCGTTTGGTTTTATTACGTAGTAATACTGTGCAACACTCACTGCTGTCTCTTAAACACGTGGAACCACGTTGATGATAATTCTCGATGCAGCTGCATTTGCCATTGGATCCACACTTGGCATATTTCAGGAAGAGCTGACACTGAGAGTCCTCTTCGCACGGTTCTCCCACCGAGTTGGCAGCTTTAAGACACTGTTTACCATCATTTGACAGTACATGATTCACTTTGCACGAACAGACCTCCATGCATCTCGAATTGTTCGCGACGCATTCGTAATGGTTCGAACATTTGTCGCCCAACTCTGTCAATGTATACAATCACTTTGGCTCTATTTATAACCGCCGAGTTAATAGATAACGGAAAAAGATATTTCCGTGTGTTTTCGAGCGAGACACGCTTGTTGAATGTTACGCGTCTCGATCGGCTGACCCATACCAATTATGTAAATACATGAAACAAATTGGAAACGCTTACCCGCGCTCGGTATACAGCCATCATTACGAGGATTTGGATGGTACTTTAAGGTGCATGCACAAAATCCTGTTACACAGTAACTGTACTTGATGTAACAATTATGATGCGTTTGACAAGCATGTCCCAAACCTGAAAGATAATAATCATCGATTAGATATTCTGAACTATAAGTGAACCACTGAAAAACTTATACATAATGTCATCAGATACAAGACACGTAATGTATTAAATCTGAATCCTGAATTCTAATGAACATTTTGCACAATATTTACTTCAGAAATTACTTTTAGTTGAATCGCACGTGAATGTGGTTTAGGGATACGAAAAGGCAAACGGAGCAGCTTTTAATAAATAAAATAATATTTGTTCAAACCTGGTCGCTAAATGTGAACAACCTGAACCCGAGTAAAACTTCCACAAAGTAATGGAATGTTTCGTTATACTTTGTAAGGACACGGTGGCAGTCAAGGTTACTGCATAATAATGAATTATTTTTCGAATATAGACAAATGTATTTAATATTCATATAGATATACATATATACATGTAGTATATGTTTCATTCAAGATTATGATCACTTAATTAACTGCATCAAAAAAAGGGCGCAATAAAAAAGACATTGTTCTTTGATTTCCTTTACAATAGTCAGATAAGGAATCTATCGTTTTTTCATTCCTGGTACATAATAAACTAACAAGTTTTTTATTTTTATTCAAGCTATACTTTAATTGCAATATTTACGCAATATATCTTCATAATATATTGTGTAGGTACGCTAAGAACGAAAGATTTGCTGATTAATTGTCTGCGTATTACGAGGTAAATCGGAGAAAAATGTATTTTTGTTTTGTGAAAATATTTGTATATATTGCAAATTTAGATATTAAATAAACTCAAATATCGAGTTCTATACGAATGTGTGATCATTCTTCCATCAAGAATTGGCACACCCAAAGAGTAAAAAATCACTCATACATTAAAGAAAAATGATCAATTCATCTGAAGTACGAACAAAACACACAGTATTATTAACAAAGAATAATTTTTATCATGTTAAACAACATAAAACATGTTTTAGCACGATGAAAATATCAATCCCAGTATTTAAGTTTTGTAAATATTCGATATCTTACTTATTTTACCTTAAGTTTATTAGGTGTTCGAGTATTTTTACGACCTAAAAATCAGCGTTTTCTTCGTTTCCTTTCCAATATTTAAATAATTGTACGTATAAAATAAAATGTTTTTACATTTTTCTTACCATAAAGCTATACTTTATTATTATGTGATGTACGTTTTAAGTGCTTTGTATATTTAGTTAAAATACCACACGTAATGATCAAATCCATACTGGTGCCCGAATACTTTCACAAGTCACTGTACATCAATCCAAAGAAAAATGAAGCAATAATTTAACAGTTTTGCAACTGGATTTAGGTGTTTATTTTTATTGTTCCTTACACCTTGAAGTTTTACTCGGTGATGTAGTAACTTTTTTTAGTTTTATTCTTTACTTTGACAAACAACTTAGTTTTCGCCAACTTTTTCGTAATTTTAGCCTACCGTGCATCGTATGCGCATACTTTACCCTATCCACGGACCGAGTATGCAAGCGCGACGAAATAATTACAGCGGAGGATGCAGCAGGTACAGGAAACGCGAGCGTTTTATAGAAAGCAAGCTGCGCTCACCCACAGACTCGTAACACCTCCCTTCCACGTAATGAGAGCCGTCGGAACACTGACAGATATTTTTCCGACATTCCGAATAAGGGGCGAAGGTCACGCGACACTGAATGTCCACTTTACAAGGGTCTCCAATAGCACTTGCCACTGCAAACAAAGAGCCTCTAGTCAGTACACAAAAGTTCAATTTATAATTGCCACGAAAAATTAATGATTTTGTTAAATGTTAACCTCTGTGTGGGAAGATGAGGAAAATGTAGTTAAGTCTCGTTGGACCGTAAGCACGATAAACGACACGCTCCAGGAAACGGGAGACCGTGAGAAAGGGACGGGTAGAAGGAATACGGACCGAGGAAGATCTTCGTAGAATCACGTTCCCGAGGTCGGCGACACCGATTCATTCTCAGTCACAAACGAGATCGACGATTAATCTAAACTTGTTTTCAAGCATTATCGACTTTTGCTATTCGTTGAAGAAGAGGGGAAGAGGTAAATACTCTATGAACAATTGTTTGCCTTTGTCGGTTTTAATCATTCGTTAATTCGTGAAGATTAACCCTTTTAGTACCGAACGACGATATATCGTTGCGTATGCCATGACGCCTAACTATTTGCATCGCGAGAGAGCTCTATCTCAAAATAAATTTATAAAACGTTATAAATGTTTCAATTTTTTCTTTTATTCCGTAATATGCTTCTTGTTGAATTTTGTAAATATCATTCTTACTTCCGTTTTTACGAGCTTTTTCCCAAACCTTAGCAAATTCGTTAAATTTGCTCGGTACTAAAAGGGTTAAAGAGATAGGACGGATTCAATGAGAAAACGATTGTTAACAAAGTTTTGATTAATACCCGTGACGCCATAAAGGGGGACAGAGAATGGAGTAGGGAACGGACAATCGAGTTTATTAAAAAAATCCTAGTGTGACCCACCGTTTGCTTATTAAGATAATGCTTTTGTTTACCGATGTGACCCACTAAACGTAGAACACTTCTATTTGAGTACGTAATCCGGTTGATAACAATATGAACTCGTACGACATAGATTAGTGTTATTTCGTCGATCTACTTTTACTTAAGTTTTTAAAAAAATATTTTATATTTATTACTTTTGTAGAATTTGAAGGAAACAATTTGGTGTTACAATGACAGAGAAATATAAAATATTGAAAAAACGTGTAACGTAGGTTCAGACTAAAACCTAATGTAGTGGCAAAATTATTAGATGAATTAAATATACTTGGGAATAAAGAATACAAAAATAAAAATGCCCGACTGATTGGTTAATCATCGATGAGTGATCGCATTATACAATTTTCTATAAAAAGAACAAGTACATTTAACAGATAATAACATTAGAAATTGAAAGATTAGATATTAATGATGATAAACATCTCTGTAAAGCTCAACGATTCGATCATAACCGCCGGTATTTCGTTACCACCCTATATATATATATTCGAACATAATCGAGCAGACGCTATTAATATTGACGCACTGCTTAAAACGTATTTAAAAAGGTTACCTTTGAGGCATTCCACGTGCGTGC
Source organism: Tetrapedia diversipes (assembly GCA_033822845.1). NCBI lineage: Eukaryota > Metazoa > Arthropoda > Insecta > Hymenoptera > Apidae > Tetrapedia > Tetrapedia diversipes. The sequence goes on from JAOPTO010001137.1 coordinate 17,224, forward strand.
GATTCTTGTGAACCACGTAATCATCTTTGCACAAACAGGCTTCTTGGTTCCAACAATAAGCATTCTCCATACAGTCGACATCGTATCGACACTTTGCCAATGTTTCTGAAAAATTCATGTCACATTCACGCTCACTTTCTCCTTTTAGTATCATCTTCAAACAATTAAATTAGTAATTAGGTTTGAATGTTTGCCCGGTCGATGTCGCATGCTACGTGCTTTCGATTCGTTCCATTCAGCTTGTGCGAACCAACTTCCTTACTCTATATACATAAAACTACGTATATCGAACTTATGATGAACGAAGTCTACGGCTGAGAATCGGATGCAGTGTCTAGCTAGGATTATACGATTGGATATTAAAAATATTTGCACGTCACTTCTTTGACTTTGGTGTTTAAATACATAAGAATTCAGTCCAAATATGCTGTGTTGTCTATTAATGTTATTAGCGCTATCCAAAAAGTGTTCATAGATTATGGCATAGATAGGTATAATCCGAAAAATTTCGAAAAATATAAAAATTACACCTCCTAATAAAACAAAGGGTAACTATGAATCGATATAGTTTGTTTTCGTAAGATGAATTATATTTAGTGTACATTAATCGAATGGTATTACTTTACCTCGAATTATTTCAAACGCGTTAAATAAACAATGTAGAAGGTATAACGTATACCTTATTAAACAAAGGAATAACTACGCTAAAGATAAAGATAAATAATTTCTTTAAAACAATTTTTCGATTAACTAAACATAACGTATACGTTACTTTAATACGACTACAACAAATGACAATAGAGAAAATGATCTATGTATTTAAAGACTGGCCAGTAAAATAGATCGAGTGTACAAGTAAATATGTGCAAACATTTTTCGTATCCACTGTATGCGTATACATACGGGGAGGTGGTGTTCGGTCGTTGCATCGCGACAGTTGCTCGTTGACGTACGTAATAGTCGCGCAGACGGTGACAGGCACGAGGACAAGAAACCTCGAGAACCCGACCACCGTCCTGGTCGGTGTCATCCTCGTGCCGCAGCTGGGACGTCTTCCTCTCGGCGTTGTTTCATCCGGCCGAATCGGGCGGTCGTCATTCCCAATGATTTCGAAAAGGATCCTCCGTTAGATGTTCACTGGTCGTGTGTTTCAGCCAGTTCGTGGCTTGTTATACGTTCCCTCACGGTCTTCTGTGTGTTCTCACCGTTCGCGTTACGCAACTCGTCTACGAAATAATACCGCTCTATTGACGCGCCTCGCATCACATTCGACTGTCGCTTCGGTCGTGCATGCTCGCCGTTACTTATCCTTCCCCGCGATTATCAACCAAACTCTAATAATTAATACTAACTGTACCGACACTTTATATACTGGTGGACGAAATTATAAGACACCCCATACATTATGAAAAAGATATACGCTTAAGCTTTTGCGCGTATCAAGAAAAACGAAAGCATGAAAGAGTGGTATTTTTCGAACACTAACAAAGCGTCGAAGTGCTCCCAAGAAATGTAATGTTTTGATTTTTCGGTAGGACAAAATGATAAGACACTAATGTTAGTCAACTGCAGACAGTCGTTGCATCTAAATGCATTTGTGTGTTTCGTATTGTAAATTTTCTGTTGCAGTGATTTGAAAAACGTTAAACTGAAAGCATGCCGAGTGTCAAATCTTTAACCGAAGAGGGGAAAATATAAATCCTATAAATAAGAGCAACAGGAGTGAACTGAAGTAGGTGTGTAATTCGTAATCTTTTAAATAATTAAAAAAAATTACGGGATACACAGACAGCGTCGACTGAATTTCGCTCTAAAACATCTACAGTGGAAAAAAAAAGTGGCTATTAATATTATTATTATTATTAATTATTATTTTCGAATAAATTAGGAATTTGTTATAATCTGTTACAATTTTGATTCGATGAAATGTATTTTAATACAACTATAACATTGAATACCTAAACCAAGGATTTTCAGAGTATCTTATAATTTTGTCCACCAGTGTATGTATCTAATCGAAATTGAAATTATTTTTATCCGAAAGGAATATAGGTGATTATTAGCTTATTATAAGAAACGGTGCATAAAATAATGTACATAATGATAAAAGATTATATACTTTCATTTCTATTTTCAAATGTAGAACTTTAAATGAAATATCAAGACGGTTCAAATATCAGTGGTGCACGGTTAGTGTTAATAGTCGATAATCGTTTCTCGACCTTAATCGACGTTAACGATTCTTTTATCGGTTCCAATTTTAAAGCTTCGAAATCAAAACAAACTTATGTTCTTACTCAATACGAGTTTATTTCGAATTGTTTTCAGAACTTCAGAATTGTCTAACTAGAGCCGGCAAACGAATAATACGTATCGTTAGGTCGATCCCCAAAAATAATTCGTTGCCATTGTTACAGGAATCAAGGTCACGTGGTTTATCGATCGCGGGACAAATTAGGTTAAGTGCGGTTGAATAGTATCGATCGTACTCTAAACTTTATTAATCGTAGTTAACGCGATGCAAGTTCTTTTGTTTAAAATTGGCTCTAAATGAACATGTACTATTATATTCGTACACGCCCTTTGAACGATCGATGTAATCCGATTCCGTTGAGCTCCATCGTTATTGTGTTTTACCGCAACGGCATAACAACAGTGACGGTGCCACCGGTGATTCGGTTACGAAATTCTTGATCGAGATTGGTTTTAATTAGGCAACGCTTCCGTAATACTAATGGTTAAAACAATTACAAACAATTGTGCTCCGAATCGTATTCGATTATCGATAACTATAAATCACATTGTAAAATTTGCTACAGTATGCGCGTTAATGTATTAAGTCGTTACAATTTTATATGCGCCAATTTAACAATTAATATTCCTATCTTTTTTGATAAGATATTCTGTGGTAAACTAGAAACTTTCTACTAGCTTTTACAAATCATCCAGTATAATTTCATTACGCGGTGCTGAGACAGAGGTGACGTAGCCAGCATCAAGTATTACCTAATAATTACCAATCACGAGTTTTGCTGGTTCTCTATTCGAAGGTTACTAATCGATGAACAAGTTAAACGTGCTTTGTTTCCAAAGTTTCGGCTTGTTACGCAATACGTCTTGTATGTGTATAAACAAGGAAGCCATTGTTATTCGCTATTCGAATTCGTTTTCATCGATCGCGTATAATTTACGAAACGGTTTCCAGAAACTGCTCTATTCTTAGAAGAACAATTTTTAAGGGTAAGTAAGGGCTAAATTAAAAGCATTCTGCACTTTTTGGGCACGCGTTACCGTTCGTCCAGCATTATAGCACTATTGTCATCATCCATTTACTCATTACCGCACTTGTATTTGTATTTCAAATAAGTACTTTCCAACAATTTTATAGTGAAATACCTTCTATGTAAACTAAAGTTTCTATCGTTTGTAAATAAAAATCCTTAATATAAAAAAGAAAAATGTGTCGAATGGTTAAAATTCGAAACGTTGGTTGTGTGTGTGTGTGTGTGTGTGTGTGAGGTTGTAAAGAAATAAAGCTTATCAGTAAAATTAATCAAGATTCTCGCCATGATGTTCCCCTAGGGAAGTTTTGTCAACGCATTTCGGAGGGTTAAGTGTTCCGACATTGTTTCTACGTCGCCTATGACTTCATAATTGGCGCATGACGCAGTAGCAAGTTTTGTTCAACGCGTGTGCTGAGATCCGACTATGAGAACAGAACGCCAGGCCAAAATATCAGGCACTGAAAGAGAAGGATCTCTCTTGTATTTTAATTATATACGGTTCCAAGCCGACATTCGCTTAACTGTGAGAACCAACAGCGTAGATCCGGCCTCTTCATGTTTCCCCACGAAACCAAAGAAAGGATTACTCGGTCATGAAGGAACAAATCTACTTGAGACTTTCCATATAAATTCACTTGCCCTGGTCTCTCGAGATCTTATCGACAAAGAGACCTCGACGTCATCGCACGCTAACCGATTTTTCTTGTCACTTTCATTTCGAACAATGGATTGATTTATCGCGATTATAATTTACCTATATAAGTAACTTAAAAAGTATATGCAGTTTTAAACTACCCGCTCGACATTTATTTGTAATGACAGAAACTGATATAAAGGAGATTCAAAAATCTTAATTTCCACGTCAACGGATTAACACCCGTTGCAAATTTTGTTCAAATACCTGTACAATAACCGTCACCTTTGAATTCCAATTGAAATTTAAATTCAAACATCGATCAAATTTAAATTCGACATCGAATACAAAATCTCGATAAGAATTTATGATGAACGTTCTAAAAAATTATACAAAAAACTACAACAACGTTCTAAAAGAGCTGAGCACGTGTTCAGTGGTAAGATCGATCACATTTTATTGCATCGAGTCGGTATAGTTGTCAACTACGTAACGAAGAAAATCAAACGCAGTTCACACTCACGTCTTCGTAGGAGATGCTCATGCTGTCCGTGCGCGGCAACGACTGCACTCCGTAGAACGAGGCAAACAGCGATCGACGGCACAAGACCTCCCATCAGGAGACGATCCACCAAGCCCGCCATCTTCTTCGTTCAGCCCAAGCTTCCTGCTTTTTCACTGGTTCCTCTCTCTTTTCTGTCCTTTCGTATTCTTTCAATTTGCAGTCCCAAACATCACCAAGTTGATCCGTACTACCGTCTACAAGTCCAACGAAGATCGTTTCCACATGCCACAGTAAACTTTATCTAATCAAAACGCGTTGATAAGTCTGCCGTGAAAACACCAAACAAGAGAGAATGATATGTTCTCATAACCGTTGTGTCGCCGGACGTGTGTCACCGGACGTGTGTTATCGAACGTGTGTCACCGGAAACCTTTAAATTCGTGATTAATACGTGATGACGAAAACATCGGCAGGAGTGATCGTCACCGATGTTTCGGTTGATCGGTGGCGCCTAGGTTGTTTCGATTTAACAGTTTTGTCAATCTTGAAACATTGCAATTCGTCTTGATGATCATCAGAGATATTGATAGAAGCAACTGCGATAAATGAAGAAATTTCAGGCCTTTGATTGAAGGAACATCTAATACATACATTAAGAAGATCTGTTATCTTACAATGATACCAACTGATGCAACGATACGAAAGGCCTCCGTTTTTAATAGTTTGTCTCTGAATATTAGAAAAAAGGACTAATTGCATCACACGTGTGAAATCAATCCGAAGAAAGCGATTGTTTATTGTAGAAAAATATTTCTAAGCAAGAATTCTAATCCCTTAAGGGATTTAATTAATAATTTTGACAAAAATTCATATTCAAATTTACATAGGTATTGCGATAGTAACGAATGTAAAAATGTGTGATCAAGTGCCGGACACAATTAAATTGTTATTTATCTAATTTTTATGATAAATTGTGATAATATAAATGTTGGATATTATTTCATTTAATATTTATACAAATACATCGAATATAAATTAATGCAATAAATCTTATACAATATTCTTGTCAACCGTAATGTATGGCTAATTAAACGAAAAATAAAGATGTTTAATCCCTTTGCAGAAACCTAAAATATAAGTTATAATATTCAAATATATTATTATATATTTTGTAATTATTTATCATATTTCTTATGATTAATCTAAGACGGTCTAGTACTCAAACATTGTGTTATTTACCCCAAATAAATAGTTAAAGGTACTTTATCAGTACCTTACAAACTTCATTATTAATAATACCTTCCTGATTGAAGTATACATCTTTTATCGCGATAATCATTTAAGAAAACTGTAGTCTATCGAAGAAGAGAATTTTAATATCAGAACTTAATCTTTCAAGAAAAAATAAATTTAAACGACGCAAAAATATCATAGGGAGAGGAATTCAAACAATAAAGAAAACGATACGTCGAAGATATTGAAAAACGAAAATGTAGCAATAGGATCGCAAGAAAAGGATATTTCAACCGTGAAGAAATAGTGTGAGAATATCAGAAAAGAATGCAAATAAGGAAAACAAAGAAAACGTAAAGCAGGAAGGAAAATATGATTATTATTGATGATGGTATATAGTATGTGCAATGCAACCCGTTCGTTGAGCCGTATTTTATTTAAAAAAATAAAAAGTAAACGAAAATGATAACGATTCGAGTAAAATGAAGACAACTTCTGTAAAAAAGTAATAATAATATTGAAAATATGAAACAAACAGATTATATATGTGACTATTTTAATACTCGTATGATTATACAATTCTATGAACGCCACTGAACTAAACATGAAAATGCAACATTGTTTCCCGGAAAGAGAACACCGTAAATGTAATAAATGCTAATGAAAATAAAAACAAACGCTTAATCCTTATTCACCTACCTTCGAACTATAAACACAAGATGAAAAATTTTGTTGTGTAAATAAGTAAAATGCTATTATTCTACCTCATAAGAAAATAATCTGATACCAGTGTAAACTTTTAGACAACCTGAACAATTAATACTTTATATACAAAACATTTGATGTCCTACTCCTTAATTTGAGGCAAGATATAAAGCGATTATTTAGCTTTTGTTTACTGGGACATGTATCCGTTTCTTTGGTATTCAAGTGATTTGTAAGGTTGAAGCAGCAAGTGGCTCTGAAAACTAGCCACAGTAGCGCGCTTTGAGTGCGTTAATTACATACACGCCAGAGGAAGTTTTTAAACGGTTCGGTGCATTCGGTATATTTTCTCGTTGCACCTAACGCGTAACCTTGTATACACAGTACCTGCGACACTTGATGCCGCACCGTTCTATAAAATTTTTTCGCTTTCCGTACTGAATCCCACGTTATGTTTCAACTGCATATTCGAAGAAGTCGCGAATCAAAATTTCCTGCACTTCTTAACTCCACTTTTCTAGCCACTGACTGTCGCTATGAGATGTTTGATTTTATCTGAATAATACACAGATCATTGTCACGAAGAAAATAGGTAAAACCTGTACGAGGAGGCGTGAACCTAGAAAATTCAATTACATTACAAATTATAAATCAACGAAGGTAAACAATTCGTTTCCGCTCACTTTCATTCTCGCATCTATTCTCCTCTGTTCTCTTGTAATTTTCTGCACATTCGCATACATTTTGCACACATCTCAATGCCTTCTGTGTCACATCTTCATATTCCGTTTGATAACACTCGTACGTGTTTCCACAAGTTTCATCAATTCCTGTAAAATAACCATTGCATTAGAAGAAAAAGGAGGAGAGAGAATCAAAAGAACAAGATAAAAGTACACGATAAAGAACGTACCTTTGTTAATGAAACACTTATTTTCTTCAGGCTCAAAGTGGTATTCTCCTCGGCATTGACAAGATTGATCGATACATAAGGTATTAAAAAATGTGCTAGTGCACTGTACATTCTCTACACAATTCTCTAAGATTCCTCGTACAACCGGCAAACATTTTTTCTCATTCGTGTTGATCACAGTTTCCGCTGGACAACTGCAAATGCCATTTTCGATACATTCAGCGGCACTTACATGAGCGCACTCCTCTGTTTGATTGCACGGTTTTCCAATCCCTATGAAAATACATCACGCAATTATTAATTATCTGAACGTTTACTCAATTTATGGGATAGACAGAATCTGTTTTACCGATTGTTTTGTAGCAAGCATCTTTCTCATGATGATATCCAGGTACACAATTACATTTATTATTTTGGCACGTAGTGTTCGATAGGAATGTTGAGCACTGCTTATCGTCCACGCACGGAAAATCCAATTTGTCAGCCTCTAAACACGAAAGAAGCACAAATCAACAGTTCGTGATCGGTTATCAAACAAATGCAAGTATTTCGTTCTTACTTTTAAGGCATTCTTTTTTAGTAGTTGACAAAATGTAACCTCTTTTACAATCGCATTGGTTTATCGTTTTATTGCAAATAAAATTATCGAGCGTACAATCCTGATCGACCTTGCAACTTCGAAAAATTGGAACTCCTGGAAAAACGATAGTGTGATTTTCATATTAATTGAAGTTCAATTAACCCGTAAATCGTTGTGCCGAAAAAAGCATGATTTACCTGCGCTTCTGTTACTGTAACCCATGATACCTATGCCGGAGCATTTCCGAATTTCCTCACCATACTTACACACACAAAATCCGTCTTTGCACGGTGTATCAGTCAAAATATGTGAAAGATAAATACAATCTTGTGGACCTCGACAAGGAACTGGTACATCTGTCACAAAAAGTTGGTTTAACATTTTTTTGGAATTCCTGCTAATTAATCATAAATTATGTACATAGGCATAATGTAAGTATATAATATATGCGTACTCGATATAAATTAAATGCGTTCAGATATCAGATTTAGCTTCTTACAGTTAGATAAAAGATAGAAAGGTACGTGTATACCTGTATAGAGAGACAAAAATGCACTCTATAGTATTGTACTTATGTTTTATACAGCGATATTTTTATTTTTCACAAGAGAATTACAATAGAACTATTAGAAAAAAACCAATATACCTAGTACCGACCTTTTAGTACATACTGTGAAAAGGTCATTTTTATTTTGAAATAGGAAGTCTACTAATAGTTGTACACAAACAATTAAAGCTTAGATACCAGTATTTATTTTAAAGCAATAATGTAACGTCGATTAATATCGACTAACGTTAAATTAATGCTAAATTTTTATTTTACCCGACGTATTTCCAGAATAGCATCGTTTTTTAAGAATAACTTGTACAAATGTAAATACGTTGTCTGGAGTAAAATTTTTTGAAACAATGGAACCCTAAACCATAACTACCACAAATACGCTTTAAACTATCGTACAATACAATTACAAATTTCGTTCACTACTTTTATCTAGTTAATACCTGTTTATAGTATATAGTTGACACAATTCACTATAAAACTGAACGATTGTATATAAAGTATATGTGTATTTATAAAAACATTCTAACATGCATACAATGCGCTGTAATTACAGCGAATGATGTTGACGATGACATTATCTTTGTAAATTAATTATAATTTAATTATAAAGAAGAGTATGTTTTTGTAATTTGTCCATACAAATGTTCAAACGATTAAACAGTTACAGTGAGAAAGTAAGTTAAAATACAATTAATGTGTACTGGTTAGTTAATTTGAAGCCCGGCAATATTGACGAAAATTAGCTGAAGCTTACCAATTTGGTGACTAAACGTTTGAACGATTTTAACGATGACTAACAAGCAAGTTAAATATTTCTTCATATCGATAAAAATAGACAACATCAAGACTTAAATCTTAGCGTGGCAAAGACTCGGTTACTAACTGCAAAATATCAACTCACAATCGAACATCGATGGCACGCGACTGACGAATGCGAAGCAGTGTCGAACTTCTATAACTGTATTCTCCCACCGTCATAATTTTCTCCCCTGCTACCAGCACAATATCAACAAACGTCCGATCGTATCTGTTTACAAATTTTACCGATCGAGGTTACCGACCGAATTTTACTCGTCACTCGTAAACGATCTTTACAATATTTCATTTTACCACAACAACTTTTGAACACTTAAGTACATGGAAACGGAATGGTGTAACGTTCGTCACCGAACGAACCCACTGATTCACTCGACTGAATATATCTCAGATAAGTGAAAAGATAACGATTATCATGGGAAGGTGTGCATTGCGCAGCTTTCTAACGTGACATTCTACCATTTCTTACTCGCTTACCATGAATATCAAAATAAGTGATCAAGTTTTCAAACTCGTTATGTTATTAACGATTTTTGAATCGTTCTCATGTTTTGAACGTAAGTGCAACAAGTTGAACGTCACAAAATTTCTGGTGAATTCGCGAACTAGAACTGATCGATAAAAAGAACATAATCGGTAGAGTCTGCTTTTCTTTTTATTCTGATACCGTGTTCTTTCAGAAATCACCCATGAATATGGAAATGCAAAAATCGGCGAAAAATGCGAAAGAGATCGTAATTGCATTCAAAATGCATACTGTCGTGCACAAATGACCTGCCTGTGCGAACAATATTATTCACCTACTCTGGACAATTCGAGATGCATCGCCAGTAAGTATCGTTTTGTAAAATCAATCGGCAAATACTTTTAAGTAGATTGCAGCAATTATTTAAAAATTTATTTATCACTTTGACGTACATAATAGGTGCTGGATTGATCTGCTTCAACGATTTGACATGTAGTTCAATGACAAACGCTGTTTGCAGACAAGGAATATGCGCGTGCAAAGATGCTTACGTTCTAGATATAAATAATTCGTCGAATTGTATTAGAAGTAAGTAATCAACATAGTTAACAATACTTTTATATGAAATTTTATATACCGCGTGATTATGCGCCATATGTTCCAGGGCCATTGATAGAGGGCGACGATTGTCAAAGGACTGACGATTGTCAAGATGCACTTGGTCGTGCCATGTGTATCAATGAACGTTGTCAATGCATCTCGTCTTACCATTTTGTAAACGAGACTGGGAAATGCATCCAAACACGCTGTAAGGACTAATCTTGTTCTTTCTTCTTCCAAGCTTAGATGAATGCGCGTCATGGTTAAATTGTTAAACTGTTATAAATTGTTACGCGTCTTTTCCAGTTCTGTACAATGCGTGCAAGATGGACTATGAGTGTGACTTTGATAATCAGAATGTCCTTGAATGTAGAAACGATGAATGCGTTTGCAAGGAAGGAGAAATAGCTTGTAGCAAAGGTTAATCAGAATTAATTTGTACATCATAATGTACAATTTGGTGAATCCAATTTTTCGATGATATTTTTCTCTTTCAGGTTCTGTGTTCGTCAGTGCCGGAATTCTTGCGACGCTTTTACCTTTTATACATCGGCTAATTTAGAATAACAAACAAATTTTATCGTTTCTAACAAACAATAATTCTTTAATTACGATCGTTAAACTAATAAATTACTTTTATACTTTATTCAAAAATTAACTATTATTATTTATTTACGTTAAATTACAGGATTCTACGTATAAGTCACGTAATGCATCTACAATGTTTCTATGTAAAAGTAAGAAAAAATGATTTTTTTTAACAAGAACAGGTCAGTATTAAATCGACGTGCGTTACGAAACCGGTATGCCTCATTTGTCTTACGAAGAACAGCTTATCTACGTTCAACGTGATTCTAAGTAAAGTACATATTATATTTCGTGTTATTTCAAAAATTAACACATTTATACAATTTTCATGAAAATGAGCCGACGATCCAACATAAAATAACGTATTTAATGCATAACGATGAAAAGGATTTGTAAATAATAATGATAATAATATTTATATTTATATAAATTATAAATCATACGTGATGGTACATAAAAATAATAAATATTTTTGGATATAATTGTATATTAATAATCATTTGTCACAAAATTGGAGATACTTTTTCTCCTACAACAATATTATACGCTAGTTTTCGCCACAAGCATTCAAATTATGATGCTTTTCGTTGGAACATGGTGAAATAAAATACTTTTCCGCAGCATAATCGAAACGTAGTACACTGTACTAATCGTAAAGAAAAACTGTAACAAAACCTTTTTCATATGTAGTCAAAATATTCTTTTCTTAGTCAAACAAAAGGAAATATGTGGGTTTCGTAACGCATGTCCAAAATACGTGCATTTATAATTGTAACACTATTATAACACTAGTTGGGTCCGGCGTCGGTCCCTGGGGAGCGACGGTATCAAAGTTAACAAATAAATGCAGTAATTTTAATGATATTTATTGAAACACTCTAAACAAAAATATGCTTTGGTTTTGCATGTATTACAAAACGTGACAGCCGTCATTCCAGCCATCTCAAATATCGCTCAAATGCTCGTTCGCTGCCGGCTGAACGGAAAGGACAGTAATATCGGCGCCAAGCTCAACGTGTTTAATATTAACAACATGCAAATAATTTTTGTATATACAGGGTGTTAATCTACCTATGGACTTAAATGAAATGGGGGGTTCTAGACGATGAAATAAGACGAAAATCAAGAGTGACGAAATTTCGTTAAACGCTTCATTAATTAGTTATTAGCAGTTAAAGATTGCCAATCCTGCTGCAGCGCCGGCCGTTGGGCTCGCCGCGCACAGGCGAACCCAGGACCGTATCAACATGTATTATAACGCTTACCTTGTGGGGCGCAGGAAAACTTGTTTGTCGTGGATAATTCAAAATGAAAACTGCAGTCACTTTTCAAAATGTTGAATGACATTAAACCTGCTTACTCGCAAAATCCACAAGAGCATGTCAAATCTCGCCCATTGGGATTTTCGAGTAAAGAGGGTCAATGATCTCTTAAAGCAGATAATACACTGCCCAAAAGTGAAGCACCCACACGCATTTAAATCGCGATTGTTCCGTCCGCGAATATTTATTGAATAATACACTCGCACCGCGATTGTCCTGTCCGCAGTGTCCACAAAAAGGTACACAACACACGTGCACGAATCAGTCATAATTTACACCGCCACTATAATGTATTCTTTTCTCTATTCATTTGCACTCTCACGACAACACCACACACGCGACACAAAATACACTCAAAACTATATTTTATGTAAAATTAAATTTAAAAAAATGTTATTTAAAAGAAATTAACTATAACTAGAAACAATCTGAAAAAGCTTTTTTAATGAAGTCGAAAAATAATTCCTCTACTGAACAACAGCAGAACCAAATGACGAAAGAGAAATTCAAAAAGAGAAAGCTGTTTTTTCGATTAATATTTGCTTCGTAATATTTCTATTATTCAAATTCAAACACAGTAAAAGGAAAACTAAGAAAACGTTTCTGAAATCTATCTATCCACATGTATCACGCACTCGTAATGAAGTCAGCGATAAAATCACACGACGAGAAAACAAACCACACATCAACACAGTTTCGTTAGCGACTGATCTCTGGTGGCGATCGAACGCAGTCGATGACAAAAGAATATCAGTCCTCCAACGCAATCGCAGAGAAATCCTTCTTCTGACGTATTCGTCAGTCGTCATTTGGTTCTGCTGTTGTTCAGTAGGGGAATTATTTTTCGACTTCATTAAAAAAGCTTTTTTAGATTGTTTTTAATTATAGTTAATTTCTTTTAAATAACATTTTTTAAATTTAATTTTACATAAAATATAGTTTTGAGTGTATTTTGTGTCGCGTGTGTGGTGTTGTCGTGAGAGTGCAAATGAAGAGAGAAAAGAATACATTATAGTGGCGGTGTAAATTATGACTGATTCGTGCACGTGTGTTGTGTACCTTTTTGTGGAGACTGCGGATGGGATAATCGTGGTGCGAGTGTATTATTCAATAAATATTCGCGGACGGGACAATCGCGATTTGAATGCGTGTGGGTGCTTCACTTTAGGGCAGTGTACTATCTGCTTTAAGAGATCATTGACCCTCTTTACTCGAAAATCCCAATGGGCGAGATTTGACATGCTCTTGTGGATTTTGCGAGTAAGCAGGTTTAATGTCATTCAACATTTTGAAAAGTGACTGCAGTTTTCATTTTGAATTATCCACGACAAACAAGTTTTCCTGCGCCCCACAAGGTAAGTGTTATGATACATGTCGATACGGTCCTGGGTTCGGCTGTGCGCGGCGAGCCCAACGGACGGCGCTGCAGCGGATTGGCTGATTTGGGGCAATGTTTAACTGCTAATAATTAATTAACGAAGCGTTTAACGAAATTTCGTCATTCTTGATTTTCGTCTTATTTTACCGTCTAGAACCCCCCATTTCATTTAAGTCCATAGGTAGATTAACACCCTGTATTATTATTATTACTTTTTATTTTACAATTAGTATATACTTTGTCGCAATTGCTACAGTATCCACACAAATGCAATGAATATGTATATATGTAATCCAAAATCGAAATATAAAGTAAGGTAGCTAAGACTGGGAATTGAAATCTTTTCGAAACTGTCGATTATATTGGGAAAAGCTTAAAAAGAAGTTTATTGGTTTCGAGAGATTATAATTGGGTGTAATTCTTTCTTCAGCAAGTGTATGCTTTAAGTATAAAGTTCAAGATTCTTTTCAATTGAGTTATGTATTTCTTAATAGATTAATCGAATCAGTTGGTCAATCTCTGTAAAAAAAAAGAAGAAATGTTGAACTATTTATACCGAGGAACAATCATTTTAAGAGATATTTTAGTTAAAATATTGTGGGACGATATACATACAGTTGTTTAAACCAATCACACTGAATGAATAATAAACAATGCGATAGATCATACCCTACACAAATTCGTCTTGTTCGTAACTATTATTTTGTAGAAAGAGATATTTCTCGTAACCTAAAAAGATAATAACAAATGACTGTAAAATTACCGTTTCCCAATATTTTAATTAAGATATCTCCTAAAGTAACAGTTTATTGGTATACAGTGTCTATCACTTAAAATCGTACACCTAGTGATTCGATAAATTCGACATACCAACATAAAATAAATATTATTAAAATTTTTATCATACTTTTGTAACATGTCGAATGAACACTGAACTATACGTTGGTATGTATATGATTTTCAATCATTTCATACAATTTTCATGTTTCATAAAAATAAATTCGTCGCATCACTAACTAAATATAAGATTTTAAGTGGCAATCACTGTAACCAACTTTCTCTCGGTATAATTAACAATTTCGGAAATATTTCTATGTATAAATATGTGTTTTACAAGTCGATCATAACATGTGCATATTTAAGATGTGATTTAATCCTCCACATACGGTGTCAGAATCATCGACACTTCGTTGCTTTGAAAGCGTTAATGTACGCAGGTCTCTTCACAAAAGGAAGGGGCTTCTTACGCCGTTTAGTCTCCCACAACTATCGTTAGTTATCAGAGACAGTGATAGCTTAGAACTTTAGAACAAAATAATGCAACGTCAGTCGAGTCGGTCACGCACACTTCTCGCCACCACACACTAAAACTCTACTCACTCTACTTTAGGAATAAGCAAGAAAGACAGTTATGTATTTGAAAATTAGAAAATCTTTCTAAAGTTGACAATAGCTTCAATGAGATAATTACATGATCTCATCATTGATCTCTCATTACCTCTCTCTTGAAGTACATCGCATGTCACTTCAAAAGTTTAAATAATTCTGGGACATAATATCGCTAATAATTATTTTGGATTAATGCTGATGCTGTATAAAGCAAAATTCTGAAAGATCTATTCATTTAACTAAATAATTTTTAATAATAAATATAAAAATAAATAATAAATTTGTTTTATTTTGTATAATTGCTGAAATATTAATAGTTGCGTGATAGCAACAGACAATGCACTTGATAAGGAAATATATTTTAATGAACTTCTGTGATTGAATTTAATTAATTTCATCAGAGGAAAATTACATTCAAATATATGTATATGTAAATAAAAATATTTAAAAAAATTTTTAACCAAAATCATGTGATTCTGCATATCGTTCCAGAGGCAATAATCTGAACAAATCAGCACCTTCCTTCTTTCCTTAGAATAAAGAATAAATATGCTTGTAGATTGTATAATTCTGTTTGCAAACCTGCAACTAACTTTTTGAAATCTTCAAATCTATTACTAAATTCATTTAAAATATGTAATATTTTGATTAAATTCTGAAAAATTATTCTAAGAAATGTTCCCCTTAATTTTTAGGCAAGGAAAATGAAAGATTCTCTGATATAAATTTAGTAACAAACCGTTCTAATTTACAATAAAAACCATTAATATGTCCAAGTAATTATGCGATATTGTGCCGTTTACTCTACAACTTTAAATTCAAATAGTTAAAATGGAATGTTATGTCCGCTGAAAACGCTAAATTGCATAGAAAATAAAGACTTGTTAATTCTGAAATATATCAACGGTATCTTATTCTGTTTTACTCTGAGCTGTGGTATTTCGCGGATTTAACGGTTTTAACATAAACATAAGATATAAGAAGTGAGAAAAAGTCACAGTTGACGAATTAATTGTATACTCACGTGTTATATAGGAGGCGGCGGGAAGTGATCGCCTGGAAATTACGAAATATATAATATGTATTACAATATTAATTTAATGTTTCATTTTAATAATTTGGTTTTATATTTTAACAATGTGAATGAATTTAGTTTGATATCGTGATCGAGTCTAACTAAATATTTTATTGGTATGAACAATTACTTTCTTATTGTTATAATTCCGATATAACATTCACTTTTGACACCAGACTATTCTAAACTCCAATGAATGAGTATTGAATATATAATGAATTGTTTTACATTCTAAATATCTTTTATATATTTTTTGTTTTCTAAAATCTGTATCATCGATTTTCTACTCTGCCAATTATATCTGTCGATGCTAAATTTTCAAAACGCGTGCTATAAGCCTTTTTACTAAATTACTAAATTAGTACTAAATTAGTATGTCAAATTTTTGTGCCACACTGACAGCAACAGCACACAAAAGCTTGTATTAACGTTTGAATCAAAAACACATCAAACCTTACACTTGTAGGTTTAATCCTACTCTAGAGGTAAGGTATGAAATCAACTAGACTCTTGCTCTGGTTCTGGTCTCACTTTATTCTACGTGTTAACTTCTCGCGGGTATTCCAGAGACTACCTTTTTCATGGTGGCTGGCGGAATCGCCGGAAGCCCTAGGGATTTTTCCCTAGCCGACTCCAGCGTCCGTGTTCTATGGTTGACGATGCTGTCGTCAACCACGCCACCTGGCGGTACTATGCGGGAGTCACATTCTGCTCCCTACACCCCCCCCCCCTCAGTGCCGGCGGGTGCGGCATGACCGTTTTTTCATTCTTTTTTTTAGTTTGGGTTTTTTCTTTCTTCTTTTTTTCTTTTGTTTTTTACAAAAATCCTACAGAAGAACGTTTACTTATATACATGTCCTTTATGCATACTATACTAAACTTATTTCTACGCAAGCTTATGTTAGAGGACTGCTACGGGAGTCTATTGCGCTAGCTTCGCTCGCCAAAAATGCTGACTTCAGTCTGTCTTTGCTTACGCTCACCTCCCGTTGTCCTATCTTAACAACTATGTTCTTACTACTACGACTTATGACTAAATACGGTCCCTCGTATGGCGGTTGCAACGGTTTTTTTACCGTGTCGCGGCGCACCAGCACATGCGATGCCGTATCGAGTTCTTTGAACACGAACACGTGTTTTTGTCCGTGGTGGACTCTCGGGGCTGGCTGCAATGCCCTCATGTGTCCCCACAGTTGGTCCACGAAGACGGAGACTTCTGCCTGGTCGATGCCTGCTATCAGGTCGCCGGGTAGCCGTAGGGTTTCCCCGAAAACCATTTCGGCAGGCGTTGTCCCACAGTCCTCCTTCACTGCTGCTCGGATGCCGAGCAGGACTGCCGGGAGGGTCTCCGACCAGCTGTCCTCCTGATGACACATGATGGCTGCCTTTAGCTGCCGGTGAAACCGTTCGACAGCCCCGTTAGCCTGTGGATGATAGGCGGATGTCCGGTGATGTTCTGTGCCCATCGCTCTTGCTCAGGTTCTGAAGAGCACCGATTGGAATTGTCGGCCCTGATCCGTCGTTACCCTGAGTGGTACACCATAACGCGCGATCCAGCCCGCAAAAAGCGTTCGCGCGACCGTCTCGGCGCTGGTGTCCCCCACAGGGAAAACTTCTAGCCACCTACTGAACCGGTCCACTACCGTTACACAATGCGTGTAACCTTTCGAATGCGGTAGTGGCCCAACGATGTCCACGTGTATATGGTCGAAACGTGCGGTGGGAGTTACGAACTCCCCGACCGGCGTCGACACGTGCCGCATGATCTTGTTTCGTTGGCACTCTAAGCAAGCCCTTGCCCACGTCCTGCAGTCCTTCTTCACCGAGGGTCAGACGAAGCGCTGTGTGATTAACTTCACCGTCGCCTTCGGTCCAGGATGCGCCAGATTATGGAGGCTGCTAAAAATGTTCCTCCGGAACGCGGGCGGGACGAGTGGGCGGGCCTGTCCTGTTGAGATGTCACAGAATAATTCTACATCTGATTGCAGCAGGCGAATCCTCTTGATGACCAGGCCCTTCGGGTCTGCAATCATCTGGCGAAGTTCGCCGTCTGCTTGTTGAGCCTCCACCAGCGCCTCGTAGTCCACAGGGGTGAGGACTTCCTCAATGCGGGACAGAGCGTCGGCGGTGGAGTTTTCTTTCCCCTTCACGTACCTGATATCAGTGGAGAATTGTGCCACGTAGTTCAGGTACCTGAATTGGATTGGGGTGCACTTTTCGGGTCGCTGCTGCAGCGCGAACGTCAACGGCTTGTGATCGGTGAAGATGGCGAATTGTCTTCCCTCGACCGCATGCCGGAAATATTTCACCGCTGAGTACATCGTCAGCAGCTCCCGATCGTATGCACTATATTTCTTCTGGGCGCCGTTTAGCTTCTTCGAAAAGAACGCTAACGGCTCCCAGCTGTCCTTTTGGTGTTGCTGTAAGACCGCACCGACCGCAATGTCCGACGCATCCACCATGATGGCCAGTTTGGCCTTGGCAGCCGGATGCGCCAGTGTAGCTGCCCTGGCTAAAGCTGCTTTAGTCGCTTCGAAGGAAGCCTCGGCCTCCGGGGTCCAATTCACTGCGTCCGACTTCCTGCCGGTCGTGAGGCAGCTCGGCATTGGGGCCTGGATTTCCGCGGTGCGTGGAATACAGCGTCGGTAGAAGTTTACCATGCCGAGGAACCTACCAAGTTCTGCCTGGTTCGTCGGCCTCGGAAACCACTCGATGGCTTCGATCTTGTCATTCAAGGAGCGGATCCCTTCCTTGCTTACCGTGTAGCCTAGAAAGGATAGTTCTGTTACCGCGAACTCGCACTTTGCCGAATTCACGACAACCCCATACTTCACAAATCTCTGAAATAACTGTTCGAGATGCGATAGGTGCTGCTCTTTTGAGTCCGAAGCGACCAACACATCATCTATATACACGTATACGAAATCTAACCCCCGCACGACCTCGTCCATAAAACGCTGAAAAGTCTGCGCCGCGTTCCGCAGACCAAAGGTCATGACGGGGAATTCGTACAGCCCGAACGGTGTTGTTATTGCCGTTTTAGGCACGTCCTCATCAGCGACCGGTATCTGATGGTATGCGCGCACTAAGTCTACTTTCGAAAACACTGTTTTTCCGTCCAGGCACTGAGTGAAGTCTTGTATATGGGGTACCGGGTACGAGTCGGGTATCGTTCTCGCGTTTAATGCCCGGTAGTCCCCGCACGGTCGCCACTCACTGTTCTTTTTAGGCACTAAGTGCAAGGGTGAGGCCCATGCACTCTTTGACGGTCGGGCGACCCCCTGTTGCGGCATGTATTGAAACTCCTGTCTTGCCGCTTGCAGTCGGTCGGTTGTCAACCGCCGAGGTTTCTGCGAGACAGGAGGTCCAGGCGTGGTGACAATGTGGTGCTTGACACCGTGCTTCGCCTTGCCGCTGCAATCAGGGGGCCTCATCATGCTCACGTATTTTTTTAAAAGTTGGTGCACTGCACTATCCGTCACGGGCGCCACCCACTGCGCCGTTTCTGTTATGCCGGACGGTATCGTTCCGCGCACAGATAACCCCGTCACTTTGTCTATCAAACGACGGTCCTGCATGTCCGGCAGGAGGCCGTATCGCGCGAGGAAGTCCGCACCGATGATCGGCTTTTCGATGTCGGCGATAACGAACGTCCATGGGAAAGCCCGGCGTAACCTTAAATCTACGTCTATGACAATTCGTCCGTACGTTTTGATCAGCGACCCGTTCGCCGCTGTCAACAAATACGCCGATTTTTCACGCGCACTTCTCACCTTTTTTCGCGGGTAAACGCTGACCTCGGCCCCGGTGTCCACCAGGTACTGGATCTTCGTCACCGCGTCGGTTATAAATAGGCGGCGCGCCGATGCTGCAGGGCCACTTGCCGCCATCAGCGACTCTGCCGGTCTTTCCCCGTTGTGTAGGAGCATGGCTGCGTGCACCTTGTAGACCGGTCGCAGAATCTCCAATGGTACCAGCAGATATCGCTGGGCCGCTCCTTGGACTTCTGCTTCTTGGAGTTCTTTCGGGCCCGGCTGCCGGAAGCGCTGCGGTCCCTGCTGCGCCCTCTGGTATCCAACCGCTCTAGTACCGCCACCATCTTCTCCAACAGGACGTCGGAGCGGCTTACGGAAGCGACGCTGCTTGCCGGTTGAGTGGGGCTTACGGAAGTGACGCTGCTTGCCGGTTGAGTGGGGGCCGCATGGGCAGGCGTGATTTCCGCTATGCGGTCCGCTACGATGGCCACCTTTTCAAGCTCGGCGCCATCTTGGGTTGCCAGCACGGACTGCATGCCGACTGGCAACCTACTCATCCAGAGCGTCTTGATAAATTCCTCCGGCACTGAGGATCCTGCAAGGCTCCGGACGTGCCGAAGGAATTGCGATGGAGTTCGATCCCCTACCTCCTCGTGCTCCAAAAGTTGCTTCAGCTTCCGCTCCTTCGAAGTGGAAAGCCGTTTTATGAGCTCCTCCTTCAGCTTGGTATACTTCCCGTCCTTGGGCGGGTTCAGGAGGATATCTTCGACCTCTTGCGCCGCCTTCGTGTCGAGTTGGGTCACCGTGTGCGCAAATTTGGTATCTTCCTGCGTGATACCACGCAGGGTGAACTGCGCGTCCATTTGGACGAACCATAAGGCTGGCTTTTCGGGCCAAAATTTTGGAGCGTGTATTGCGATGGCAGAATTTTCTACCGGTTTCTGCATCACGTCGGGGTCACCAATTGTAGGTTTTATCCTACTCTAGAGGTAAGGTATGAAATCAACTAGACTGTTGCTCTGGTTCTGGTCTCACTTTATTCTACGTGTTGACTTCACGCGGGTATTCCAGAGACTACCTTTTTCATGGTGGCTGGCGGAATCGCCGGAAGCCCTAGGGATTTTCCCTAGCCGACTCCGGCGTCCGTGTTCTATGGTTGACGATGCTGTCGTCAACCACGCCACCTGGCGGTACTATGCGGGAGTCACATTCTGCTCCCTACAATGTATATAATTATGAAAACTATTTAATATCTTTTGTGTTTCATTCATATTCTTTTGTAATTTATATAATTACAATACATAAATATTTTTATATTTGATAAAACAAATGTGATTTATAAAGATATACAAACAGGTCGAGCTACTATTGCAAATATAAATTTTCTCATCTTCTATTTCATAAAATTATATTGATCTTTATTTATTTTGCTTCTTTTTTATTATAGATAAACTGATATTTATGACAAAGTAGTAAATTGAATTAACATCAATGCGTTCTTACCTCTTTCTCGCTTCTAATTTTGACTTACATATGTATATAATTCATATTAATTCATACTTACATGTATAACCTTTTAACCTAAAACATTGTATTATTATTAATAATTAATATTTTATTATGAAACGTTGTAGTTACTTTATATAAATCTGAA
Organism: Tetrapedia diversipes; assembly: GCA_033822845.1. Taxonomy (NCBI): domain Eukaryota; kingdom Metazoa; phylum Arthropoda; class Insecta; order Hymenoptera; family Apidae; genus Tetrapedia; species Tetrapedia diversipes. Next base: position 38,683 of record JAOPTO010001137.1, read on the forward strand.
ATTGAGGTATATGACTGATTTCACATTTTAATAAACATTCTGAATATATAATGTATTCGCATGCAATATATATCTGTATCTAAATGAGATAATCCCTAATTAAAAATACCTAAAACAATGGATAACATTTTACTGATTGTTCATGGTTGAACTTACTACACATCCATACGCATTCCCAACGGACCAACTTGACGCTGATGCATCGCTAATGAATCGATTACAGTGATTTTCTTCACGTAGTTTAATAGTTTATTTTTCTACAATATATGTACTATATCGTTTAAAGTAGTCACCCTCTTGTAAGGGAACATTACAAAATTTACAAACGCAATGTCCAAAAAGCCAATTAATAGGCTCTGGATCGAGAAAGTGTTAATTTAAAATTCAACACACTGTAAAAGTCTTAAATTACATTAGGGGTAATAATCAAAACACAATTAAAAGGTAAACTTCATTGTATAATGAATAATGCATGTTTTGTATTGTATTTACTCTGTATTTATATAGAAAGCATAGAAAATAAGGTTATGTTATTCAACATACGTATACTAATTTATTTTGTTCATGGAAAGATATTTATCACAAAAATTATTGTGCTTACTTTATGATCATAAATGAGATAATAAAATTTATTTAAAATATTTAGCATGTCGTGGTTCAGTAATACAATTCGTACAACTGCTAGTGTTTGGATACCACAAGTGATTCCTGTAAGATTTCGCTACCATGCAAATAAGATAGCAAAAGGCCCACTTCTGAGACGTTATGGATATGAAGATCCAATAGATATGAGCGGACTTTTACCTCGCGAGAGTAACAATAAGTTGCCTATGCCAATATATAGACCAAAAAATGCTTGGTCTGAGAAGAGAGCATTATTTGGACAAAATGATTACATTGATATTTTGGGTTCTGATAATCTTCATCCAACTAAGATTTTATATAATGTACCATCCTGGCTTAGAGGTGTAAGTGGAAATGAATATCAGGTACTACAGAGAAAATATAAAATGTGGAAACGTGGTATATTTCCGATAGCAAGGCCAACCAAATGGAGAGAATTACAGAAAAGGATAAATTATTTGTACAAATTCTTAAATAAGAAAACTAAATCTTAGAAATCAATAATGTATATCTACGTAAGAAAATATAAACATATACTATAATAATGTGAAATGGTTTACTTTTATTTTTATAGCACTAAACTTTTGGTTATAATGATAATAACAGTACACACTGTAACGAAATATAAAATAACAAATTTATTTATTGACAAATAATCATTAGCCTGATATATGATTTATTTGTAGTTGTGGAATAGTGTAAATACTTTTTCCACGTAAATACTTTCTATCGATGCCTACTGTAAAAACGTGAATGATTGCTCGCTTATATACAAACAGCAAAGCATAAAATGGTAACAGCCATGAGATAGATACATATCTGGCGAAAAATATGAATATTTTGTAAGTACAATTAAAAGAAAATTCTAAAAAGATGAATACAGCCCTGATTATTCTTATATATAATATGTACAAAGAAATTGCGAGTATTGTCCGTTTCTCTTAAAAAAGTAACAATAAATCTTACAATTTTTAAATTACAATAACTCGTTAAAGTGATTGCAAGCTATGTTTAGTATAAGTTTCGCGATGGCAGAATGTCCGAATATATTATCGATGTGAAACGTTTATATACCTTATATTTTTATAAACAGAAAAGCATATACTATTTTTCATATATGTATAGAATTTTTAATTACTTTTTATTATGATTTTTTGTAGTAAAATTATAATACTGTTCAAGTAGTACTTCCGGACTTTCCATACAAAACATAAGATTTGTATTAGGCAACACCATCGCGAACACAATAACATGAAGAATAATTTTTAACTTGTTTAATCTATGTACATAAACGTAATGGCAGTCACTTATATTGTTAAAATATTTTAACCAGCATTTATCACTGAAACAATATGCTTGAATAAAAATAACAGATTTATAAATGATTTTGTAAAAATGATAATAATGTAGTTTCATAATGTTTACTAGCATCCAGACTTCTGAGGCTATGTCTTTCATTAGGATAAACTTGTAATTGATATGGTTTCCCAGATTTTATAAGGGCATTGATCAACTGACTTGTGTGGAAAAAGTGTACATTTTCATCTATTAGTCCATGAATGATTAATAATCTGTTTTCTTCATCGGGAAATTTATCCACATATGTTAAAATTGATCCAGACATATATCCACGAGGATTATTTTGAGGTAAATCCATGTAACGTTCAGTATACCCAGTATCGTATAAATTCCAGGAAGTAACTGGTGCACCAGCAATAGCTAACTGAAAATTATACGTTCCGATTGTATATACAAAATCCTTTTTCTTCCTCCTTTTATTATATACAACAGTGCATGCTTTAATTTAATCAAATTTGTATGGTTAAATTTAAATGTTTCATCCTCACAGTGCATTCAGCTTAATGAAACGTAATCTTAGCAAACAAAGAAATAGCAGATACAATGCGAGCTGGACAATAATTCGAAAGAGATGCTACGAGAGAAATAATACTTATGCAATAAAAAAAATTTCATTTTATGTTTATGAAGATAATACTAGTAGATTGTTGAGATTCTTTAGATTAAAAGTCAATTTAAACATAACTTAAATTCGATCATTTTTTATGAATCAGAAATTAACTTGATGTAGGTCATAAAAGTTGATTATTGATATACATACATATATGATAATATTTAAACTCATTGTATTAGAATAATTTTAATAATTCTTATTTAACATTTTCAAAAGAAAAATTACCTTAAATATTTCAGGATACTGTATTAGGCCCATAAGACTTAAGTATCCTCCATAAGACCAACCATGAATTGCTATGCGATTTAAATCAATGTAACTAGTAGTTTCTGCTAGCCATTTTAATACTTCAACTTGATCATGTAACTCAACACTTCCCATTCTATATTGTAAATAGCCTTCAAATACTAAACCTCTATGATGTGAACCACGTGAATCAATTAACACCACACAATAACCTTGAGCAGCCAACATATGCATTCTTAAATGCCTCATTCCCTAAAACATAGGTATTTAAATTAGATTAAACAGGCGAAATTTTATTCTTACTATATTAATATTTTTTACTCACTTTAAATGTATTCGATACTAATTGTACTTCAGGACCACCATATACGTTTAATATTGTGGGATATTTTACACCAGTTTGAAAATTATGAGGTTTAAATATCATTGAGTATATAGTATTGCCAGATATTTTATGTGTATAAATTTCAGGAGCAAATAACTCAGATTCTGGAGCGGATGGTTCTAATAAATAACCCACAGGAGTTAAGGAAATACTTTCTATCGTCCAATCTGATTGCGATATTTTAAATACCTAAAAGCATTTGTCGTCACGAAAATTCATCTAATATTTATTTTTGTAAGAAAATCGTACTTGACAAGTGGGTAACGTTTTGATAGAGCTGTAAACAGTCACTAGCATCGTGCATTCCTTATTAAAATATATACTGTTGTGACTGTAACCTGGTCTTGTGAGTAACCTTATTTCTAGTGGACGACGTAGAGATACAGCATAAACGTGCTGTTCTAGTGGACCTTCACGTAAACCACAAAAATAAACAATAGCATTTACTTCATCTACCCATAATTTTTTACCCAATACTTCCCAATCTCCTTGGGTCAAAGCGACTTTAGAAGTAACTCGAGGTTGTAAAAAGACACTATCCATTTTATCCAAAGGTTCTTCTACTTCGTTGGTTAAACCTATAGGAAAAAAAAAACACATTATTTTAGTTTTAATATATGATTAATTATAATTAAGATGATTTGCTATTTTACCCGCTATACTAGATGTAATGAGATACAGATGTCTAAATTCAGATTCCTCGCTACCCCAAAGAAATTTTACTTCCGTTGGATCGTCAGATTGTAAAAAATAAAGGAGGTCGTTAACGTTAATCCAAATCGAACTTTGTTCAGAATATATCACTTGAACACTCGCCGAAGACGGTGTAAAATGATTCTCTAAATTATAAACATTAGGTGGTGGTTCGCAAAAATTATCTATCGATAATAGAACTAATTCAAGTCTTTTCTGCTTTCTATCCAATAACTGAACCCAAACACTGTTTGTACAAAATTATTTTATACAAGTGAATATTGAAATATACATATTAAATGTAAAGTAGTTTCTAACTTACTATTGTGCATCTGGAGTCCATCCTACTCTTACCATATATTCCATCCATGGAAACATAATATGTAATGGATATTGAAGCTCTAATATTTCAATGTCGACAATCTGTAATGTTTCAGTTAACCGAAATTGTATCATCTTAAGATTACTCCTTGCATTGGATGTACCAGCTCTTGGAAACCTAAATTCATCTATTTCTTCAGAATTTAATGTTGACGGAAAACAAAATATTTTTACATCACTTTCATCAATCTCTTCATATACTATTCTATAAATACCATCATTAGATTTCGGCTGCCACCAATAGCCAATATATCTAAATAAAAATGTATTGTAAGGAATATATACACACGCGCATATGTACATATATTATCATATTACAAACCTAGTGAATTCTTCTTGCATTACGTAAGAAGGAGTTCCCGCAGTAAGAGGGTCATTTGCTAAACTTCTATTGCCTTTTCTTGCATGAGTTAACCTTACAGAAGAACCTGTGATACTATGGGATAGGTACAGATCACCTGAACATGTATGCGCGATTAATGCATTATTCCAAGGACAAATTTGTGGACATAACTTTGCACCAGACGTTGACATACGAATTTCAGATGGGAAAAGAGGTCCAGCCTAATATATAAATATGTTTATCAATTTGATATCTCGATTTAAAAAAAGGAAGATTGAAGGATAGAACATTTTTAAAAATGTACCATAAATCCTGTGTCTATACATTGATAAAGGCTGCTTGCAGCTGGAAAAACTAATTTTCCACTATCTAAATGGATCTCATAGCTAGTGATACCCCATGTAGCTAATCTTTTCCTTTCCCACAATAACTGTTCTTCTCTAGATAATCTCTTGGTACTTGATACACTGCGAACAAATTTATATATTATCATACTATTAAATTTCAGAAAAAATAATTGTTTTCTTTTGGTAGAAAGCTATATTACGTTTGAAAATTTGCTTCTATGATAGGTTGCCAATGAAGGCGATAACCATTAGCATGGTCCGAATGTGCAATGTCCACATATAGCAATGTAGTTTCCCATCCATTACTTGGACTACTAAGAAAATATATTCTGGTCCTGGAAAAAGAATTGTATTGAATTCAAAGAGTGCATACCATAAAAGGCAATGAATTTTTACAGTGAGGAGGTTATGTTACAATTATAGTGACGCTTTTTACCTTCCATCTGGTAAAGAGCGAAACGTTATAGATCCAGGTACAGAGCCGACCGATACCCCAGATAATTTTCTACGTAGATCACTGACGACGCCTCTCAATTCCGACCAACTTCTTGGTGTTATTGCGATGTCAGATAGAATCCGGTCACTTCCTTCGTTACAGGTCTCCATATTTTTTTGTTCTTACCTCAGTTTCTGATAAGTCATTTATCAAGAAGACAACACTTTGAAAGGATCATGTCAAAAAATTTTCTAAAACCGGTATCGCATTACCGTAAATTCTGCGAAATCCGTGATAGCCGCTCATGCAGCTTATTCTTAGGTTATGTCGGTGGATGGTCCTCACTCTCACTTTCACCTTCTTAAACTCGATTTCTCCCTTCTCTTAAGCCACGACATTAATTTTATGAAATCATAAACGTATACCTCATACCGTTTTAAATAAAACGGCTGTCAAAAATGTTTAGCAATCTACCAGAATTGGCTACTGTGACAACTTTATTTCTTGGCAGTCGTCAAAAGTAGACACCCATTGTCAGGGAAAGGTAACACGTGAAGCAAGATACACTGTGTTATGAGAGCGGGTAAGATAATAAATTTTCTTTTGTTGTTTTTCTATCAATAAGCCTGTACTGACCTCACTTTGCCAGTAATAATGATAAAAATAACCAACAATGAGAGAACCTTCCTTTTTGGATTTTTTTTTCATCATTGATCTTCTGTTTCACCCATTCAAGAATGTTTCTTTTTTTCATTACTCGTATTGATGAAGAACACATAATTAAAAATAATCATTGATTGTTCCATAACAATTATTTTATTTATTAACTAACATCTTTGTAAGTATAAATAGGGAGGACCTTACGTTGTGCATCTTTTGGGAATTTTCGTGAATATAATCAATCGTTTAACAATTTCAGTATTGCGAAAGAGTGTATATGAGTATTAAAAGGAAGAATTTTAACCTTTAAATTCGAAATCGAAACACACTCAATTCTTCGAATGTTTGAATTGCAGTTTCGGTAATTACATTTTAATGTTAAACATGTACCGAGTCAGTATTTCTCATTTCTGATTACGAGATTTCTGATATTTCTTATTCACAGCTAGAAATTACATATATATTTTTAATCATGTTTTTCAAAGAGAATTATTCGAAAGAGTTGTTGAAGACTTTATCTTATTCCGTAATATTGGTTTGTTATTTACTCGAATTTTGAATTGAAACAAATTGGAAACGCGTTCATAATGTATAGTGACGAGTAAAAAACAAAGAATCCTTGACGACATGCATTTATGAAATGTCAAAACTGTCATGACTTTTGCTTTCATTGAAATTTTCTAGCAGGTTATTAATTATATTTTGCACTCTATTACCAATTTTTGATTTGGATTTACTGGAAATAATCATGTGTTTAATTTTGGTTAATAATAGAAACGAAAGGATGCTGGGTCATTTAAGGGTACCGAAGTGTTTCATAACGCAAATATACAGCAAGGAATATATAAAGTTTCATTTATTTTCCGCTGAGAAAATTAAGAAAAATTGGTCGGTAAGAATTTTAATTGTTTTATAATAGTCGTTACAAATCCGGTTACAGTATTTCGATAAGAGAAGAAAACAATATTTTTAAGGAAAAATATTCTTACCTAAATCAATAATAAGCGTTCGTGTTATGCGATTGTAATTAACATTAGAATGAAAATATTTTCCATTTAACGTAATAACAGTTCATTCAAAGTATAATATTTATTGGTCTGTAGCCATGATTTTATAAGCGTCATTTACTAATCAATGCACAATGGGTGCAAAACAGATAATGTTCGATTTTGTACTTACTGACGTATGCATCGACATATTCATCGACGTATTTGTCGCAAGAAATGTTAGTATACGTGTATGATACAATTTTTATTTTCATAATGAGTTATAATGGAAGCTTTTGTTAAAAGGAAAAAAGATTTAGATTGAGCTTTTATCGTATTTGCAATATGTTGCACTTATTTTTAAGTTTATTATTAGCTAACGATATTTTTATACGTTCTATCAGAAATTTATCTCGTTGAAAATTAATAAATGACGTAGTCGCTTACTTTCTTTTATCTGGTTTTATTTGCAAAATATAACAAGCAGTGATTCAATTTCATTGTTTCACGTACATACAAACATTATATTACGTACATACATATATCCTTTACGTTCAATTCGTTTATCGGAACAATATTTCTCTTTTTTCGTACACACGTACAAAGCGAAGATGCTCCCTTTTTTTATTCGGCCTTCGAAATAAATCGTCGTAAGCTCGCGGAAATATGAAATGCGACAAATTAAATTTAAACATAAGCTTATTCGAATGTAACAGAAAAGTCAATCGCTGTATTGTAATAAGCATTGCATTTGGTCATTGAAATAAGGATAAAAAAATTGATTGATACCGGCATACTTAACACTGGTTATCGTAGGGATCGCCGTTAATTGGCTATTCCAAAACAACATATTATAATATGTAATATAATAAGGTGAGAAATTCGCCTAATAATTAACTCATTCAAATCTTTGTTTATCGTAAAGATGTCGTTATCGTTACCAAAAATGAGCTCAGAATAAATTGTACGGTATATATACGTATGTACTAAAGATTAAAAACACAATTTTGCAATACAAAACACGCAGGAAGTCTTTGACGACACGTGAAACATGGAAACGGAAAAATAAAAAGATGGTTTAATTCTTATCGTAAAGTAGAGCTGGCTAGTCGGTTGACAATACAATAAAGTCTCCCCTTATATGTGAAAAAGATCTCCATTCTTGAAGTAAAATATTTTTTTTTCGCTACTAGGGGATAATACAAATTTCTTAATTTTTATTTTCTTTGTAATACAACTTTTTTAACATATTTCTTATACACATTTTCCTGATTAACACGAAAATAAGCACTACATGATTCGGATGACATTTAATTGTACAATGATTAATTGAACAAAATCTATTATTAAAACTGATCAATTGCAAAAATGAATTGTTAATTATGATTATATAACAATAATGCTATATATATTATATGTGTGTACATATATTGTTATACAATACAGATTATCATTATTATTATTATTATTATTATTATTATTATTACATTATATTATATATACGGGTCAAAATAGACCCTTTGGTATGAACATACAAAAATACAATGACTAGTCGGCTAAAAGGCTATTCAGTTGATGAACGCTTCGTTTAAAAGTTGGAAAAGGACTAAAGAAATGTAGTTCGGTACCGTGGTTGTTAACATTAGTAATAACTCTATTTATACAGTTGTGTTGACCGTATTGAGTGATATGTCGTTCTTCACGTAGAAATAATTGGTGTGGATATACTCTTAATTATAGATACGATTCATTAAGGCGAAATTGATGAAGGATTTCAGGACAAGAAATAATTTCGTTTAAAACTTCGTAATACGCAAATAATAGGTCGAATATAAGTCTACGGTTTTCCGAGGTCATAATATTAAGGCGAGATAATAGATGTGATCGAAACGCGACGTAGGGCAATTTAGTTTACATAGATATTTGTAGATTGTTTTACCTGCACTTTCATCATTTTCATCTGTATATTAAAATGAAAATTCCTATTTAGGAGAATTTTCTCCTAGAAAGGTGTCGGAATTATCTATGAATGATCTACCATAAATAATTTTCAAATAAAAGTTATTCGATAGAAATGTTATGCATCGGTAATAATACACAGGACGTAGCGGAACTAAACACCATCATCTGTGATGCACACAGATGAAATGCATTTTAATGTAATTATAATATTAAGTACCTAAACCAATAATTTTCAGAGTGCCTTATAATCTTGACCACCACTGTGTTTGCCTTCGTTTTTGAGCCATCATTTATTTTAAACATTTCTTGTCATTATTGACTAAACGCTTGTAATAATGTTCGTCGTTTCGCATCGTTTTACGCGGTAGAATAGAGGAGAAATAACCGAGAAAGAACAGAACGGCCGGCTGAGCAACATAAGGGCATCAAAGATTTAAACTCTATATCTCTTTACCCCGTCACCGGTTCCTTGCACCCGTACTCGTGTAGAGTGTCTCTTACCTACCCTTCCTTTCTCTCTCTCTCTCTCTCTCACCCGTGTCTCGACTCTACCGAACGGGTCAACTATTTATCAGCAGTCTGAAACAGGTTACCGTGAATGTACATTTCGGTGTAGCAGAAGCGACGCTTCTAAATCTTACATTTCCCTTATAAATGTTTGAAGAACACCGAACGAGTTAGGGAGCTCCTAAAGAAATAAGTTCGAACCCTTTGAATATTAGGTTACGGTACTAGGGGAAAGTTGTTTATAGGCATCGTATCGATCTTCCAACAATGTTATAATTTCAGGGAATTTTTATAATTAATGAATATAAACAACATTTATCGGTAAAGATATTCTAGGCTTATTTTACGCACATATTACATATGTGTATTATAAAGGTGAAGTTAATATTTATAAATAAGGGGTATAAATAAGAGATATTTATATGTAAAGACTGAATAAGAATTGTAAAAGTGTCTACTAGACAAATTCAATATAATACATATCAATTGATAGACACTTAGATACTGGAAGGATGGTTGCAGGGTGAGATGTAATTCATAGTTTAAGTTGTTTATAAAAAAGAATCAAAGATATTCTATTTCCAGGATACACGGTTATATTATATTTGTTTCAGAATTTCTTGTTACGAAATTAATTTTATAAAAATTCAGGAAGCTTGAAGATGATAATCTTTTATTAAAATTTTCATGATATCACATACCAATGAATATTGATACAAAATTTATTTATTATAGTTTATACTACAACACGTTACAATTATTTTGTCCGTATTATTAGCCGTTACATTGTCTGTCTTTTGTTGCTTCAAATTAATTTATATGCCGAATTTTCATTCAAAAGTAATTCATTAATAAGAAAGTTAATAGTATCGTATTAATAGGTATGTTCACCGACACGGACTTCATTCTTCTCCGGTGCCTGTTTGAGGTTTATTTACATTCACATATAGAAGGGAGTTGCTTTGAACGCTCCTCCAATTAATGTACTTCAAATCGGTATGTTCCTAAATATCTCTGTTTCTCGTAACTTGCCGCATTAACGCATTGATTTAAACTTAGAAACTTCCACAAAAGTTTTTCGTTATATATAAGGCTAGTAATTATTTAGAACTTTTCAGTCGTCACGGATTTGGAAGATATTGAAACACAAAAATCAAAACATTGATTGAAGTTGGGTGAACTTTGCAATATTCTTGTTGATTTCTATGATCTTGGAAGATGTTGAAAAGATGTGAAAGTTTGAAAAATATTTTCCTTTTACATTAATAGAAGGTCGGCCTTGATTTTTGAAATTAGCAAAATTGCTAGTGAACGATCAATCGTACAAAGTGTAGATATAAGAGAAGGAGTAGAGGTTGGTTAACCACCCTTATGTATTGCTCCACTTCTCTCTTAAGCCAATACTGTTCCGCAAACATAGGCTACTTACGGCCACTGATCCATTTAAGTAATGCAATTTTATGCCTAGCTAAAGTGCCGATAAACCAGGATAAAAATACTGAGAGCGATCGACCGATCTACAATACCGTTACAGTTATCCCGATGCGTATCGATCGGTTTTTGCGGTGGCTTTAGTTCTATTTGTTGGAAATTCATTCGAAATGCAGTACGTGGCAATTATTGTCCCCGGGGCAGCACTGTGTTCACCTAATAGAATTTTTACTTACCTCCATAATCGCAATTTACGCAGCTACGATACCGAAACAGAGTTTCCCTCGTAGTTGTGGCGGCGGCGGCGGCCCGTATTTTTCAGCGGATGGCAGATGAATAAATAAAAATCATTACCCACGATCGTAGTGTTGCGTGACTGTGTTTGGTGACACGATCCCCTCCTCCTTTCAAGGAGTAATAAGAATGAAGGATAAAAGGGAAAGACAAAAGAAAATGTCATGAACGAATAGATCAAACGATTTATTTCTTTCTTGCGGGTGGCATTCTTTTTTCCTTAGCTTAACACGTTGTCAATTACCTTTATTTATGTATGTTTAAAAATATACCTAAAGAACTCTCTTGAGATGATAGGATTGATTAATGCAAATTTTAAAAAATAAAACTTTACACCATGTTTCTCAAAAATTGTTACGAAACAAAACGAATAAGAAAGGTATTATTTGTTACTAGGTTGCGGACGCTTAAGCTTATGCATATACGGTAGACTTGATCCTTTGCACTCGAGAGGCGACTTGCGTAGTTACTTCAAAGATCCTCGGTTGTAAAATATTTAATAAGATTCATTAATATTGAATTACATTTCGTTTAGTTTAGCAATATACTAAAATTTATTTATACGACCATTTAATCCTTTGAGTTTGAAAATTTACAAAATTATCATTTAAATTATCAACTGATAATTACCTTTCAAGTGCAAATGGTTAATTGTGCAAAAAAATCAAAATATACATTATAATATAGAGTAAAAAAGAATTTTTATGCGATTCTCGTTTCTTCAATTGTGTATATATTCAGCAATATGTCAATTCTCTAACATTCTCCCAACGTCTGTATAGAAACACGATTTTACAATTTTATAATCCTGTTGTAATTAACCGCTTTAAATGATATTTTATCTAGAGAGGTCAGTTCTGCTTTTTCGTCTGTTCGTTAATCTTACCTTGTTTCGGTTTCTTTTGGTACGTATTCTTCGGCGCGCCGCACGTGATATCGACCACGGTGCGTAGGTATCACTTACGGAGAACAACGTTGCGCAACGACACGTTTCTTCGATATAATAGATCCATCCTGTGCTTGTTTCATTCAATACTCTAGGGGGCTGAAAGAGGAGGACGAGGATGGAAGAGGATACACGATAATACATCGATAGATTTAGAAGGGAGGTGAGCAGCCAAAGCGTGGCACGAAGGATCCGTGTAGTAAATGTCTTCTGCTCCCTCGACTCGCATCTTTAGGATGAAAATATGTCCATACAGTTACAGCCGATCACGAAAATATTAAATATTTAGTATAGATTTGATCATTATGTTTTGTATTCCAACTAAATATACAAAGCACTTAAAAAATACGTTATATTACGATAAAGTACGATGGCTTTTAGGTAATCAAAATGTAAAAACATTTTATTTTATATATACGATTATTTAAATATTGGATAAGGAAACGAAGAAATCGTTGACCTTCAGGTCGCAAAAATATTCGGATATCTAACAAACTTAAGGTAAATGAAGTAAAATAACGAATTTTTATAAAACCTAAGTACTGGTGCTCGGTACTTCCATTGTACTAAAATATATTTTATGTTGTTTAACTTGATAAAAATTATTCTTTATTAATAATACTGTGTGTTTTATTCGTACTTTAGATGAACCGATCATTTTTCTTTGGTGTATGAGTTATTTTTTACTCTTTGGGTGTTCCAATTCTTGATGGAAGAATGTTCACGCATTCGTACAGAACTCGATATTTGAGTTTATTTAATATATAACTTTGTAATATATTCTAGTATTTTCACAGATCAAAGATACATTTTTCTCCGAATTATATCGTAATATGCAGACAATTAATCAGTAGATCTTTCATTCTTGGCGCACCTACATAGAATATTGTAAAGATATATTGCATAAATATTGCGATTGAAGTACATCTTCAATAAAAATAAACATGTTGCTAGTTTGTTGTGTACCAAGAATGAAAAATCGTTTAATTCCTTTTGTGACTATTGTAAAGGAAATCGAAGAACAATGTATTATTGATTTGTGAAAATATTGAAATGCATTGCAAATTTAAGTTATTAAACTAAAATATGGAGTTCTTTGCAAATGCGTGATCATTTTTATACAAAGAATTGTGACACCCAAAGAGTAAAAAATAATTTACGCAGTAGAGAAAAATCATCAATTCATCTAAAGTAGGAATAACATATTCAGGAATAACATATAATTTTTTTAAATAATTTCTTTGAAAATAATTTATGTTAAATAACATACTTAGTACGATGGAAATGTCGAGTCCAGAATTGAATCGTTTCGATACGGCAATCTGACACCACTGAACGGGGCACCGCGCCGATAAGTGTGCACAATTCTACCTTGAAATTCTCTTATATGTACACTTTTTTTAAGATCTACTTAACAACTGTTTCAGCATATTATATGAGAAACATGAAGATGAGTACGTTTTATGCATATTCAGTTATTTACATATTTACAGGTTTCGCCATTATTATAAACAAAAATACAATTTATAGTTATTAAAACATTAAGTTATAATTCTTAGTAATTTAATTCAGTATGGTAAATTTTAAAACAAGGATCGATACATAAATCTACGTTACAACTTTTGCATTCATATCTAGATTCGCGTCTTATGTCGTTTGCCATGCAATTAGCGGCAATGGTCGATACGGTAAATTCTTTTTTGCCGACGAGAGACGGTGCTCGTATATGCAAGTCGTCGGATATAGACGGCGCCCGTACACACAGGTCGTCGCGTGGATGCTGGGTATATGTATACGGTACCCGTAACGAGAAAAGGTTAAGTTTTATAAAAATTCGCAATTTTACTTATTTTACGTTAAAGTCATTAGGTGTCCGAGTATTTTTGTGATTTGCAAATTAGCGATTTCTTCAATTTTCTTCTATTATTTAAACAATGATATGTATTATTAAGACTTAAGGTAAATAAAATGATTTTTCTTTTATTATCCCAAAAATACGCTGTATCATACCATAGTACATTAGTTTTCTAATAAATAAAAAATACACAACATAATGATCAAATGTATACTGGTATCCGAATATTTTCGAGACCGGCAGTATGCTCGATGTTGCTGCAATATTATGCGATGGAGTATATAAAGCATATAAAAGGAGGGAGGATATAAATGCGAGGGGCCACAACCTTACGCTATCGAATGACGGTAGGTATCGTTTCCTCGTCTCGTCCAAATTTTAGGGTGTCTAGCTCCGAGGTCCATCATACTCATCTTTTCGTAACTTTGTTCGTGGTCACCAAACTTCTGAACAGAAGGTACTATCGCTGTTATCGTTCATTTTTAGCGGAAACAAAAATTAACGCATTCAGGACGGCAGCTGTTACAAAATACTCATTGTGTCACAAGCGTTTGTTATTGGCCGATTTACCGTTAAATGTTTAATAATGGTAATATATTTTCATTCGTTATAAGTACATTATACATTTTTCTGTCCTTTATTTCAAAACGATGGTCAAATATATTTAATGTACACAGTAATTCTGTAAATATGTTATGTTGTGTTTCCATTTTTAATTTTATGTGTATTTACATTACATTCTTTTCGAATATATCACGCTTCGTTACTTTTATATTGTCAGATTATTTCTTTCAATTTTTATAGAAACAATAAGTACAAAATGTTTTCTTAATACTGCAAAATAATAAATTTATATAAAAGAAAGAATGTCACCCGAAGCACAGCCTAATTTACACATTAGCTTATACATAATTATATTTAATGCTTCTCCTACAGAGAACCGCACGTGAATTACGTTAAGAAGTAATAATTTTCGACGATAAATGGGCGATAATCGCGCCGCCCTGAAGGTGTTGAATAATTTGATTAGAATCATTAGTGGATATTAAACGATAATTTGTCGAGTTATAGTTAAATGATTTAATCGTTTAAAGGCGAACAAAGTGACATTCGTCGTCTCGGGTAAGCGCGAAAAAAATATATCCACCGAAGGATATCGTTTTAACGACGCTCTCCTGGTGCAACCAGGTCCACTAAGAACCGGTCCGCTGCTCGCAATTTCCTGGACGAAACGACGCAAAAACTACCCCTCCTTATGCTTCGTAAATCATCAACAGGGTGGTAAAAGTATACTGTGCGAAAGTATACAGTTCTCATTATCGCCTGTAATAATCGGTGAACTATTTTTATCATTATTTCTTCTACAAACTCGTTCTTAGGGAAAATAGTTTTGAATGTCGGCGATTAAAGCTCAGGAAATTTTGGCGAGGGACCGATTAATACCGTATGAGACGGATTGTAATCGGAAAAGGTCGATATTTGATGGAAAGCGAGCCGTTTATATATCTCACAGGGATACCATGTTTTCTAATATTCGTCGAGACGGGCTCAAGAAGAAGGGCACAGCGAAATTTATGAACTAGTTTTTTTCACGGCGGCTGCAATTTAACCAACAGGAGCGTATATAACCGCGTGCCCCTGGGGGTCCCGATATCGATTTTCTTTCCTCCCGTTTCGTTTGCTTGCTTCGAACCTCCGGCAAGCTAACCACATGCTTGGAAATCTTCTCCTCGTGCTGGTGGCTGCATCCGTCTTGTCATTCTTGAAATCGTTATCGAACGTGGTTACAAATTCCAGGAAGATTTAGACGGAATCCGACGAGGAACATTTTCTTCTCAACTATAATTTCAATACTTATTTGGTGGAAAATTAGAGAAAGCTTGTAAATTCCAATCTATATGTAATGAAATTAGTAACGATAACTGTGGCAATAATGCTAATAATTATTATTATTACAGTAATTATAATAATAATAAGAAGAACGCTTACGGTGACGAAGACAATGAATGAGGATGATAATAATAATATAACGATATGATAACAGTAGTACTGAAAATAATTGTGGAGGAGACCGGGGTGAATAGTAACACAATGACGCAAAAAGTATGATACTTGGAATAAAAGTTTTTCTAGGACAATTTTACTTAATTATTTGCCAGTATTTGCTCACGGTTACTTTATCGTATGCCAGGTAACACTGAAGTTATGAATAAAAAATAGAGGACGGAGAAAGTGTTGCAACCATCCCTTACCACAGGGCAATTCTTAAAGAAATTAGGTTCTTTATTAAATTAAACCATAGTGTTCGACAAAGATAAAATTAATAAGCATTAATGAACATATAAAAACTAAACACAAATCAAATTTAAAAAAAAGAATTGAAACTATTTATGAAATAAAAATAATGAAATTAAAATGATCTATTATTCTTATTTGCTTTCACAATTTTATCAAAGACATTATATATCACGTTGTTTCGTACATTCTTTGTGTACAAAACGAATAGCAACGCTACAATCGACCTTGACCGACGTCGTTACGATTTCCCTGGAACCTGTTTCTGAACTTATACCACAAATTTTTGCGAACTATTCGCTTAAAAGTTCTAATTAACGATCAATATTTTATTCGAAAGGATCAGACTAAAGATTAGGAAAATGAAAAAGTGCCTACTTGCACGACGAATATTTGCATCACAATTCTAACGCGTTAAAGAAATGCTATTCTAAATGACGTCGAAAAGTCATTTCATTCAATATATTTGTTCATCGAGAAACTATACTGTTAGAACATGGACGTATGTGCTTCGATTATAGTTTAACATCGTGTATTCAAAATTTGTGATAATCCGTACGGTAGATTTGAAATCATTTAACGCGTAACAATTGCCCCGTGTTACTATTGACCCCGGTCTCTTCTATAAATAATTTCTACGGTTTATAAATAAATGGTTTGGTAGGGTAATGTTTTATTTCAACCTGCCACTTGTTTCCAGTTGCGTGTTCCTCTCGTGGGAGATGGCCAGACCTGTCACAGTATTCTTATCTTCCCCTCTCGCTTCTTCGGTTTCGTCTTCTTTCTTCTCTTCTCCCGGAATACAGAGGCCGCGCTGGCACTTTGGGAGGCTACCCAGCCTCTGTTTTATTTGTAATCCTCCGAATCTATGCTAGCCACGACATATCGTTACATTTTAGATTCCCTAACGCGGCTAGAAGGACTAGAAACGGAAGTTCGTGTGCTCGAACGAATGCTGCGACGTCGATGAAAACGCGTCTTCGTTGTTCCTTACGTATAATAAGTCTATAACGAATACGGAAGCGATCACAGAGCATGATTTGCATGAGAAAATTTGATCAAACGTTATTACACGTTTTATCGACGATATCGTCCTGTTCGAGCCACAATCTCTCTCTACAACTGTAACTGTCATTCGACAACGATTCTTTTTACACATTCGTATGATAATGTGCTCGTAGTATGTACAGATTTATACTCGATTTAATGTTCAATCAGGTTTGTAAGCCGATGTTCGACGATGTCGACAACGACAACGACAACGTCATACATTAGCGAGATACACGTATTTGCTATATATTAACGTAATAAAATAAGTCTTGTGACGATTGGTCGCAAAGTTGGTCGCGAGGTACTACTCGTGTGTTAAAGGGGCTGAATATCATCCTTTAGATCGTGGATCGAATGATCACCGAACAATCCTTTTATTTCCTTCCGTTTTCATGGCACGATATGGATCCTGTTTACTTTCTCTGCGTGTCCTCGTGTGTCGCTTTCGCGTCCCACTTCTCTCTTCCTGCAAAATGTCGATTTTCGTTCGTTGTTGAGAGAATATTGCGAGCCACCAGTTCAACAACGTACAACTACAAAATCCACTAAATCGTTTCGCTATCACATGTATACAAGTTGAACGAATCTTGTTTTCGAATGTCTCAATTTCTCTGCACGAGAGCGTTGCACAGTGATTCGACGTTTTTAAATATTAATTGAACATCTTTATTTTCATGCCCGATCAAATGATACGACATTTTGTTTGGCACCTTAACGACAGCTTCCATATTTCGTACGGACCATATGCTGGTGTAACACGAATTATTTGTTAAACTTTCTTTTTTAACTTATTACATTAAATGTACTAATTTCAAATTGGTACATTTAATGTAACTGCGATAATAGTTGCCTTTTATTGTGATGATTTTAATTAAATAAATGCTCAGATTTCTGAAGTTTTTAACGTTATCGTTATGTTGCAATAACGATGCGAAGCATTAATGAACACGGAACTGGATCAATTTATCGCTTTAAAATAATAAAACATTTCATTAGACAAGATTAAACGGTTTCACGTGGAGTATGGTGTCGGAAGCAGAGACGCCTTAAAAATGTGGAAAGGTCCTCTCCATTCTATTGTTGACTGTAAATTTATTAAACAAGCATATGCGAAACGTTGAAATAGTTTAAAACAGCTCTACTTTCGATAGATATACGTTATTCGAAATCATTTAATTTTACCGAATTTCACCTAATTTGTCGTGTTAAAAACTGGGCCAGAGACATGTTTAGTTATTTATCGATTGTAAATATTTACCTATTGAACAATTTAATTTTATTCAAGTCTCTTAAAAATGTAGTTAAAAAAGAAGTTATTTTCTTTCACGGTGCTGACGCAATTTCAGTACTGTGGTCAAGATATACAGAATTCAAGCAGAAGTCAACATGCTACTTGACACTGAACAAAATTACTTTTTATCTTTAATAGTAAGATTGGTAGTTTAATAGGTGGTAAGACATCTTGTAAGATTTCAATTTGACAGCGACCAGTGTCAAGAAATCAGTAGACTCGTCTGTGTTTCGAATTGATACTGTGCACACGCGCTCGTTCCAGAGTCCCGTTTTTGTATAAATGATCATAAATGCAATATCAAAATCATGGATGATCCGCAAGAAACGGAATAAATCTCGCTGTTTCGCACGATTTAGTTACCGTATCTTATAAAAATGGCATTTCTCTTTTCTTTTTCTTAATTGCAGCCTTAATAAGTCCGCTCTTCGACAACTTTGTACTACCGATTCCAAGGTAAAACCGTCCTCACCGATCGGCGTTTGTCCTCGTTCAAATTAGGCTATATCGTTGTTGAGCCTCGGGACCATCATGAGAAATTGAGCGCGTCTTCGAGTTTCAGTTTGCTTGTTCGAAACAGCGAGAAAACGTTCAATGGGTTTCCTTGTTGGCGACGATGGTCGGCTTCAATCTGTTTTTCGTTGCTCTATCATGAAAGATCTACGTTGAAGACGCGCCCAACTTCTATTATATAGCACCTGTCGTCGCATACTTTCGAGTTTTCTCGGTGAATAACACGCGATACGCTCGTTCTTGGAAATTCGTTGCAGAAACGGAACAAAACGCCTTTCGCGGCATTCTTCTTTCTGTTCCTACAGATTCACCATAAACGTCCATGTTTTGCGGCGAAAATATATTTCTCTATCTAGATTCTAAACATTATCCATTACATCAGCTGCAACTATGTCTAAGAGTGTGTAAATTAATTCAAGTATTAAAGGATACTACTTTTCTACGATGCTGTTAATCGTTCAAGGGAGATATTATTGTGGATATCAAAACGAGTAAAGTTTCTGTTGCCGCGTGTTCATGGAGCAGTTTATAAGACTGCATTATCAATTTTCGGTGAGATGTTATTTTGATTAGGCACATTTGTAAAAGAGGATCTCTCTCTTTGATTCCCTTTTGGGCTGAAACAATCGAAGCTCCATGCACACGCGTGTTATCTTTGAAAATCTCCTATCTCGAGGCAATGTACAAATAATAAAAGTCCTTCTAAGCGATAACACAGAATCGAATGTCTTCAGGTTTATTCGATTAACGATGTATTCGGAAGGCTTGATTAATTCTAACTTATTGATCAGCGGTAAAGCAATTATTCATTGGTAAGCCAAGTGGTGTCTATTCGTTGATCGAATAAAAAACGATAACTGTTTCACTTTTTACAATAAAAAATTTCACTACTCTTGCACCAATCACCAAATATAAAGTGAGCTCAAAGAAGTTTATACACGCCTTGCTTGTTGTCGATTCGAGTGAAACCTAGTTTCCTCGTACACTTGAACAAACTACTCCTTTATACATATAGATATTTAAGAAACGTTGATACAGAAACAAAAGGGGTACGATAAATATTAGGTAAAACGACATTACCCTAAGCTTTTATTCTAATATAATAATTGATAACATTACGATACACATTCGTTGATACAGAGCGATACTTTGTAGTCCAGAAACCGTGAAAATATTTACCACAGTTACACTTTCATACGAAAGGTTCGGTGATTACACGTTTCCTTTTCGCTAACTCTATTTTATACAACACGTCAGAGGGATAAAAGTCGTTGCCTCTGTTATATCTGCAAAAATAATCCCCCTTTATTGTCACTCACCTTCAACTGCTTAATCCTTTCGTTGCTTGAATGCGAATAATCGACCGTATCGTTCTTATTAATTATCATCGTTCCATTAGTAGCAGCCATTATATCTATTTATCATCTGGTCACACCACTACTATTTATCCTTATGAGTTGTTAAGTCGATTTATTCGCGTCTTTTATGCTTTATTTTCACTTACGATTCAAGACGTGTTATCTTCCTTTCAAAGAGTTTCGAAGAAATGACCAAGGAACGAGGAGAATAAATCATGTTATCGTACAATGTGCACCACTGGCCATATTTTCGGTCGGTTCGTTAAAATTGACAAAAATTTGAAAAGTAAAAACACCTTTTTGAACATGTCGAGGATAGCGGTGAAATTTAAAAATACTCGATTTTACCGAAACGTTTATCGTTAATGCTTTATTTTTCACTTTGTAATATTTTCACTTGATAAATATACACCCTTTTTCAAGTGGATAACGGTAAAACAACATAATATAATAGACTGTCGTATAATGCGATTTTCGTATAACGGGCCAAAGTGATTGTGACCACTGGTTTAATACAGCGGGATTTTTCGTGTAATGCGATAAATGACAAAATAGAGGAATCCCCCGAATTGAAGAATGAAATCTACTTCAACCGAGCATTACACTATTTTATGTGTTACTTTAGATTATTCCGAGTGCAGCACGGTCTATAACGCAAACTTCGTACAACGCGTAACGTATTAACCGCGTTATACGAGAGTCTACTTTAATACATTTTATCTTGGGACAAACTGCTTTTTAAATTCCTGAAGTTTGAGTCTGTTGTTATTCAAAAGATGGTTTTCATGATATAGGTTGGTAATCAAGCCATCCCGAGCATGTTATAAGATCGCAGAAACATAAAAGGAAATACATATCTGAACCTTGCAAAGAACAGTATTGCGAAATATAGCCAGCGGCGCGAATAAGGGACCAATTAACTACTACAAAGAGATGTTTTGAACTATGTTGAACTATTTATAGAATGTACTACTGTATGCGTGTATGTATATATATACTCACACAGTCGGCCGCGCAAATATTCAAACAACAGAACAGGTTTGATTATTATGTTGTGTATTTTAACGAAATGTACAAGGGGCTAAAAAGAAAAAAAAGATTCGCTATTTTACTTATTTTACCTTAAGTTTATTAGGTATCCAAAGATTTTTGTGACCTGAAAATCGATTTCTTCGTTTCCTTTCCAATATATAAAAATCCTACATACAAAACAAACTGCTTTTTGCATTTTTGTTAAGTAAAAGCTATACTTTATCATAATATAACGTATATTTTAAATGTTTTGTAGATTTAGTTAAAATACAAATCATAATGATCAAATCTATACTGGTGTCTGAATACTTTCGTGACCGACTGTATGTATATATATACAAACATATATGTGTATGTATGTACGCCCGCACGTGATACATTTTAAGATCAATAAAAACGTATCGTCACGTTTTATTTATGTTACATACATACATACATACATACATATATACATGTATATACAATCGCATAGTTGTTAATACTTATTATAAAAGAAGTACGACTCGGCAGTGTAGAGGAGCATGGGATACGATGGGTATGAGATTCAACTTTTCACCGATCTTCGTTACTGTACAAACATGTTTTGCTCGGCTCCCGTGAGAGTTTCGATCGAATTTCTACGTAGAGCTGTTTCGCTCTTGTTAAAGACGCCTACTGCGGATCTAAAGGAGGAGTCTGCAATTAATGCAAATTACAAACAAGCAGCGTCAACTAAAATACCATTATCAAAGAAGGAAAATATTCACAAACGTGTGAATGTCTACGAGTTTGTTCACGAAACGTACAAACTACTTTTAAACTAAGCCAGATCTAACAAAAAGTCAAGGTTTCGTCCGCGTCGATATTTCTACACGTAAATCTTTACAATAGTCACGGAGGGAGACAGAATTATAATAAAATCTACGATTTTCCTTGTCACATTATCATTCTCATACTCAACTTTCTTTCATTAGTTTGGAGCAGCTCGATCTCTAAAGCTGACGGTAATCTGTGCACTAAGGTTTAATAAATGTTTCGGAAAAGTTGATGGAGAAGGGTAATATAAATAACAGATATCATTAAGCGGTATTAGCATTGGAATAAGAGTGTTTTTAATGTTTTCAACAACAACAGGTACAGTAACCATTTTACCTGCAGTAAATACGTTGATAATTATTCCCTCGGTATCCTTTTCTTTTTCTTGTTTTTTCCTTTTTTTTTTCTCATTCAATCATTTGCTCTCCCTCCCATTCAATAAATACACAAACACGCAAACACGCAAACACGCAAACACGCAAACACGCATCTCTCTATCTCTCTTTCTCTCTCTACTTCGCTGCTCGCTAAGTCTCGTGTTCAACTACTAATTAATTAATCCTCACTTATTACTGTGTGTCTTTTGCTTCTTACCCATTAAACCGAGTAAGTAATTACATGAGTCCGCTACATATTGTGTCACTATTCGATCATCTAACTAGCTGACTATACTAGTTGCGTTAACGGAGTTTGGGTTCACCTAGCGGTTACGATTTCTGATCTTTCCAATAAACGCGCGTCAAATTGACGGTACGCGGTTACATCTAATTAAGGGGTCTTTGTCACATGTTCTATATCGCGATCACTAGAAACGCGGCGTTTCGTGAAAACTGAGAATGATGCTGCTGTTCGCGTGAAAGAATATCGCGTGCGAGCAAGCGGCAACGAACGAATAGGAGGAAAGCCTCGAGAAGTAAACGCATCGGTGATTGTTGTTATTGGAAAGTCAGTGAATCGTTTGCTCGCGGATATGTTTACGGGATGAAATAGTACGCTACGTCAAAGCTTTGTCCACGAAAAGTGCACAACAAATATCAATTCCCATCGTATACAGTAGCAGCTTTTTCTAACTTACGTGTTGGTTAAGTCAATCGAAAGGGGATAAAAGCGTTCGTTGCGCGAGTCGCGCGTAACAGAATTCACTTGTGACCATAAAGATGAGAATATCGGTGACGATCACGGCTAATGGTATTGCTCGACGAAAGAATGTACTCAAGGCTACTTGGTGGACAATAAATAATAACACTTATCATGTACGGCTAACGATATCGTCAGCGCGATATTAAATACCTGCAACTGTCACACGAGATATATATTGTTACTGGCTACACTAAATAGGAGACAAGAGTCCCGCTGACGAGGAACCTAGTTGGCCGAGGCGAACGTTTCAAATCTCTCGAATCAACGAGGGACCATCGAAAACGGGACTCGATCTCGGTTTTCCGTATTCAGTCGCGCTAGCCAAATTTCAATTGATTTTTCTCAGACTACACATTACAACTAGTCGATCCAGTTCAACGTTTTTATCCCGGTTTGTACTTTTTTTAAACATCGAGACCACAAAATGTCCTCGTCCCGTAATTATCTTGTATCATTAATCGAAAGTACGCCCAAACGATCGCTCGAACCGACGAAACTGTCAACGTTTTTTGCCCTCTTTCTCTGAGACTTAGATCACGGAACAGCTGCATTCGTCAATTCGGCTTCGATACGCTTTTAGCATTTTCTTCGTAGCTGGTTTTCACAGAGTACATAGTGAAAACGGTTTCTATGAATTACACTTGCAAAACGTAGTGAAGTCTAGCGTTTGAAGCTAGTTTTCCACGTGCAAAGGTCGTTAGCAGGACTTGATTGGTACTCTACTTGCGTTAAACATAGGAACGCGTCAATTTAATTGGCGTCATCAGTCATCGCGCCGTTAACATAAAAAGTGAAATAAAGAGTAAAATAAAGGTTGATTTTGCTTCTGATTGTAAACAAGCATTTCCTGACGGCGATAACAATTTTATAGAAATAGTCATTAGAACTCATGGTAGTACTGTTTACGGAACGATATGCTTTTGAAATTACAAACCGTTATTATATGGAGAATAGAAATCGAAGAGATAATGCACTGAAGACGCTACAAAAATTAATATACCTGCTATATAGAGGATCGTAGGTATATTCGAAGGTTGCAAACGAATCTCTAGAAGCTAAAAATCTTTGCATAGCTTGTACAGCTGTAGAACTGGCACGTTCCATTTATTCCAATTAATTTTGTCAAAGGGTTTAGTTTACTAAACGCATACAATCGAGGAACAAAATTGAATGGACATCCGTTTGTTTTAGATAAAAAGGCTGTAAGTTAGGGATTTTCTTAATTAATTGCAAGTTTTTTAAGTCTTTATTATAGTTTACACATCTATAAAGAAATTCCGTAAATGGTTTTATGAAATAAACTGGTCTATCTTGAATAAGGATATTTACAAGCTTAGCAGGGGCAAAAAGGTGTGGATAGAATTTGGGTGGACATTGTTTCCGAGGCTTTTAGATGTTACACCGTTTCAAATGTCTTCATATTCATATCGGATGTTTCGGATTCTAGTTTGTATTAACGTTTTCATCATGCTAATTGAATCGGCTGTTAGAAAATTTCG
Organism: Tetrapedia diversipes; assembly: GCA_033822845.1. NCBI lineage: Eukaryota > Metazoa > Arthropoda > Insecta > Hymenoptera > Apidae > Tetrapedia > Tetrapedia diversipes. Next base: position 63,724 of record JAOPTO010001137.1, read on the forward strand.
TTTAACATAAGAATGACAAACCGACGAGGAATTCCGTTTCGAATCTGAGAAATCCTAGTAATTTTTGACTGCTGAAAAGGATTCAGCTACAGATGTATCGCGAAAAAGTACTGTACATCTGAAAGTGTTGTTGCAAAAATGTGGACAAAATTAATGGGACACAATATACTGTGAAAACTAAGATGTCCACTCACTTTTGTCCCTGACTGTATATTCAAGGATCAAAACGATGGATACAGTGTTATCGCGTGTGTATACATCACATGTAAGTAGAATATCAGCTATATAGATATAAATTCTTGAAAATACAAATTAATAAACAGCGGCGAAGAGGATAATCAGTGGGCTTCTATCGTTTGAACAATTTTGTTTTTCGGCAAGTTGGATTAAATGGAGTCTTCGAACTTTGTCAAGTTCATAAAAATGCATATACTCCATATACAGTTACGAGTAAGTCTGAGTCCACGTTCAGCTGAAGTAGTATCCATCTTTGAATTGCTATAACTTTGTAAAAAGAAGCTGCACGACAATCTTTTAAGGGTTATTGTAAAAAGCACATCCTTCTCTTTAACAATCCTATGTTGACTTCTGTTGAAAATCCTTTCTTATCAAGAAACGACTGTAAACGTGAAGACAATCTTTTGCGATAACTTGAAAAAAGATCAAACGGTTCTCATTTGAAAAATGAAGGCAAATCTTTTTTGCGACTGGAATCATGGTGAATTTGAAGACCGAAGCTTCCTGTTTACGACGACCTGAAAACTTAAAATATACTTTTTTTCGTCATTGTATTTTATTTTCTACAGCAGTTTAAACATGGGCACTATTTTAATCGAACGTGGACTGAGTTTTGCTTATAACTGTACTGAAAACATTTCTGCGTGAAATCTATTTAACAATCCAATACCTATGCTTTTTTGCTTCTTGCCAATTAAAAATTAACTGCTGAGCTCTGAAAATATGAAGCGGTGCCCGCCTAATATTGGCGCCGTTTAACTAGCATGCTCCTGAGAATCAAACGATAAGTTTTGCACGTAGAAACCTGGCTTGTGTCTATCTTACGACGAAAGGCGATCGGGTGGATACGAGTCGATTACCTACGCCGGTAAATTCCAGATGCGGAAATCATCTTTTCTAGCTTATCTCTGACCGCTACTTTCAGCTTACCTCTATCGGCGTGCGTCGTTGAGAGAACAGAACTGAACACAGTCTATACCGCGACAAATGAGGAGGGACTGAAAGATGCTGACAAATGGCGCTAGTTGCACACACGTATTTAACACTAGAACTACCAGAACAGAGAAAATGACCAATTGCTGATTATTCATCACAACAACCTTATGATTTTCTCCAAACAGTATAAATAAAGATTTGTTTTCTATGTATTCGGTATTTCTTCATATAATTTTCACTTTGATCTCTGCCATGAAAATAAGTACACTTTAATTGTCGGCAGTTCTAGTGTTAAGGGCACTGATCGGGAATTCGATTAGGTTAGCCAATGTTTCATTTCCTCGACATTTCCTTCCCACTCCTTCTCCACCCCTCTCTCTCCTTTTACCAACGCCCGGCATATAGTTCGATTAGATTAAAACAATATATACAGTGAGTAACGAAAGTATTCGAACAGCAACGTAACTTCAGTTTCAGTATACAGGGTATTTCACTTAGAATAGGTCATATAGCTGTTTTCTGCGTTGCGCATTTATGTGAAAATTTCAAAACATAATGAAAGTGCTCCTTGTATTGTGCACAACTTTGGATGCCATTCGGATTACGTAAAAAATATTTGTCGTATCATCACGGTTAAGTAATACAACCACGTGACTTGTTTTCGGCGAGACACCTTGTATAGAAGCTGCACGAAACATTGCAGTTCACTTGAAAAATTCCATAGCTAATATTAACAAATGTTTACCGGAGCAACGTGTTCAAGTTTTCTGGAAATTCGAATGTTACGAATAGGAATTAACAGATTTATTGTAATAACGTGTTCGTCGTATGCTATGTTGTAAGGTGTGCGATTGTCAACAGTTCTTTAACTCGAAAAGTTTAAACCTGAAGCAATTAATAATAGTTGTCTACAGTTGAAAATTATGTGTGAGTATGAGAAATGAGAAACGATTAAACTTGAAGGGAACTTATTGTTATGTTCTATAAAATCGGAAAACCCGGAAAAGAGAAACAAATTAATTCAATTCAGAACGGAGAAGTACAAGAATAATGAAAATACAATAAATAAAACTAGATTTAGAATCTAATCTTTGGATGATGGAAGAGATCGAAAGATTAACGTTAAGAGGAGAAAAAGCTATCGTTGTAAGGTAATATAACGTCTGCAATTAATTTGATAATGATCGTTATCAGCCTTGGCAAAACAATATTCATTTAGCAATTTCACGAAGGAAGTTGTATATAAAATTAAAAGAAAATGCTTTTGATTATGTTGATTAAGAAATACTTAAATAAATAATACAATAGGTTCCTTGGATTTTGAGTACAAAGTTTTACTTAAAAAATGAGAGTCATTTTGAAACGTATTAATAAACGATAATACGCCAATGGAACTAACAATATTGCATATGTCGATGAGATCAAGTACAAACCAAATGTGTTTAAAGATTTGGCCACAAAATCTAATAGATTGCACACGAAAAATTGAACATGTTAAAAAAAAATAAAAGTTGCATTTTCATCCCGATCGTGATACTAAATGCACAACAGAACTAGTCTAAGAATAATTGTTGTACAGTAACGTTTTCTATATTCAAGTTCACCACAAACGTCTTGGAAGGAAAAGAAATAATTGATAATATTAAATGATTCTTTAAAGCGCAATAACATGATTTCACGGGCAGTCAACATGTTCAGTATATATTCAGATGTTACTAGAAAATTAGTCAATAGCATGGGAAATCATTTCTGGAAAGTTGGTGCTAAAGCTAAAGGTGAACCAATGATAATTAATATGCGATGTAATTATCATATTGCATCGAGTTTGAGTATTTGTATTACATGTTATTAAATGTATATAGTATTTTGTTGTAATAAATGTCGTGTAACTTGTGTACCTATTGCTTAATTTCCTTTTAATTTTACTTGTTTTATTTACATATAATAGAACACATGCAATTTGTTTCAATAAATCACAATGTATGGTACAATTTTTACGCGATTAATTGTCTACCCTTCCGTTCAAATACTTTTGTTACCGTACGGGATATCCTAGGCGTTCTAATACTGAGCATTAATAAATTATAAGCGACAAGCTTTAGGCGACGACAATTCTAGTTGAGAAAAACGAACGAGCCTTAACATGTTCAGGACGGCAATGAAATTCATCAAATATTTGCCACTGTTCACGTTTCGATTAGAGAATCCGACGAAATGGTTGTCATCGTTTGTACGCAATTCTTCAGTTTCTAATCGTTCCATTGGTTAAAGATACAGTAAAGGTAGGCTTAACCCTCAAAAGTTGAGTTTAGTTTGGGATAATTAACCTCTGAATGTTTTTACCTCTCGACAGTCTATTGTTGTTCTGTCGACAAACGATAGCAAGTGGAAAAGAAAGAGCCACTACAAATGTAAGCGGTCAAAGATATTTTACCCTCCGTGTATCGATGAACCAATGGTACAGCGATGACACTTTGTTATTCTTAGTTTAGTTTCATTAACATACCGATTAGATCTCATAATTATAATGCATTAATAATGGGATTGAAAATAGATGCGACCCAAACGATATTGTATGTGGTTTCATTTTGATTGTAAAAATTGTAATTTGTAGTTTTCTGATTTATGATGGACAGTTAAGAAATTGGTGCTTGATTTAATCGGTTTTAATATTGGTTTTATTCATTTTATAAAGCACTTGACCCAAGAGAAGATACGTTTTTATCAGCTCAATCATTTCTCAACTTGCTTTTTATCAGCAACAAAATATGTATAATTGTATAGAAGATCAGCAAATGAAGCAGAAATAAAAATAGACGAAGCGAAAATGAAACAAAGCTGTGCATTGGAAGAAAGTACATTTGTGATCCAAGATTTTACTTTTATATTTTCAATTTAACTCTTTTAAAAGTATATCTAAATCGTCGGTATAATTTTTTTGATTAAAATTAAATCAAGCAAAATGTACTATGAATCTCATTTAGTAATTAATATTTATGAAATAACCCTTCTTATTTTATCAGTTTTGATAAATTTCAAAGTCAAATTGTTCTTAAAAATTACTTTCTCATCAGAATAACAAAACGTATAATTTTGATGTAAAATAATCTATACATATAATATTTTCTGAATCTAATACACATATTAATGTAATATGAATGATACTGTATAATAATAATGCTCTGTAACATATGATCATAAAGGTTTCGATTGTTTTCACTTAATATAAATGCAAGTTCATCGGTTACGTCAGTAACACGATGAACATATGGATTATGTGTTCACAGTCTACAAAGGGTTAAATGAAGTTACTGCTAATGATTAAATGATAACGTATATAATCATATTATTACAACATTATGATTTTCAATAAATAGTATCTTATACACACATCACGTTATTGTAAAAGCTATCTCCAATACAGTTACTATAAATAATTTAGAATATTGTACTGTGTCACACTGTTCTATATTAGAACTTAAAAATGAGCTTTTAGCATCAATGAAGATTAAAAATATATAATAAGTAAACACGATTCTAATTATATTATGTTTAGTATCGTTTTAATTAGAAAGATATTGGTGTGTTAATACAATTTTCCCCAAACCAAAAAATCGAAAATACGAAATTTTCATCATTGTATTAATGTTGTCCCACCGATACAATGGAGAAACAGAAAAATGTTTGAAACACTGTGAGATTCACAGGATTTTCTGTTGCTTAAACTTTTAATATAGCTGAAAGCATATATACAAATGTATGCATTAACGAACGAATTTTCCAGTTTCTATAATAAAAGATACATCTTCGCATTGTTTCTTAAAACCTTATGAAAATGTTTTCGTTTTAAATTAGTTCGATTTTACGTTACACTGAATGCAAGCAAGATGGACATGTATTTTTACATTATTTATATGCTTCATTATATTCTACAGAATTGTTGGAATAATAAACATATGTCCTTCATTTGCATTCCTTATGCTCCTTTTTTCTTTATTTTCTAAAAGAAAATGAATAATAATAAATAATAATTTATTGTTTAAAGTTAGCCTAAATACGTTAAAATGATGCATTATGTAATATACCTTACAACGGCATCAATTTCTCCTCTTTAGGGGTAAAACTTTAATCTAATGAACAATTTTTTCATTTACACTTTATCATATTTATCTAAATTTCTACCTGTGATACATAAAAAGAAAAGATTAAAATATATTTTATTAACACCATATTAGTATAATTAACTCAACAGTTACAAAAATTAACACATATTTGTCCGTATGACGAAAATTCGTCATTTGTATACTATAGAAAATAACTGATTCTTGTTCTCTTAATTCTAAATAAATTAAATTCTACTTTTTACCAAACAGAGATTATTCCAATAAAGAACTGATTTAAGCTTCAGTTGCGTCACAAAACATCGTTCGAAATGTTGCAAAATTTGCAAAGTCCACAACAAAACGGTAGAACTAGCGATGTATGTGACTTTTCATATTGGAATATATTTCGAACAGTACTATTCGCTGAAAAAATATTTATTATTTATAAAATGAAAGATTCGAAAATAATTTACTTCATCTGATAAACAAGAGAATAATAACTTTGTGTTTTCAGTAATTCAGTGTTTCAATATTTTTGTGGATTTAATCTTTTTTAATTTTAGAAAGCAAAAAGAAAAAGGTTAAAAATTTATATATAAAGACAAATTTGTTTTATATCATTTTCTAAAATTTCTCTGAAAAATATATGACTTTTAACAAGTTACGTTGTTTTTATATGGACCATATCATTTCTAAAGATAATGTCAAAAAATGCTGGTATTTTGTGAATGGCGGTGCAAGAAATTACCAGACGAATATGTGTTAAAAATTAAAATATGTATTTATCTATCGTGACTGACTCTAAAGCGGAACATTTAGCACAAGAACATTCTCGAAACACGTAGCAAATTAATTGAAATAATAATGATAAAATAATATGGTAATTGTATGTTACTGATATTTTTATGTTATTTGTTTCTAAAAAACGCAAAAGTATATTTAATTTATATAATAATTCTGTAAACGTGTTAAATTCTATTTCCATGGTACATTTTGTTTAAATTCAAGTTACAAATAATAAAGTATCCTCTTAATATTGTAAAATAATGAAGTATATACTGATACAGTATAACTGGGCTTACGATTATTTATATGGTCATTTTAAACAGTGACTGACTGTGTCAACCGTGTCCTCGAATAAGATTGTTCCGCAGCAGCTCGTTGGTGAATTTTGCCGTTCTGAACAGTAACCGAGTTAATAAATAGTGCTTTTAAGCAAGTGTCGTAAGATATGAGATATTTATTTAAGACTCGTTCGCTTCTATCTGCAGCGAAATTTAACTCCTAAATTTTGTACCGATAGTTTTATCAAAAAACCCTGCACTTATGTACAAAATATAACGTCGATCGCAACTGTCAGGAGGATTCAAACGATACGATACTAAATTCATGTAGAAAATAATAATTTTTTATGTTCCTCTTCTGTTTTCAATAAAATGTACGAAAATTGAACTGTTTTACTAAACTAAGAAACGCAGAAACCGCGATTTCACTGACAGGTACTACGGAAAGAGAATGGTTTGTAACGTGTAGCGTTCATGAAAAGTATGATATGACCACAAAAGAGAATTAAAACAGAGAAAAGTTGATGTACCGTTGAAACGCTGGCACATCTTTTCATAACGAAGATTCACAAACTTTTAGATGGAACTAAACAATACACAGGTTACAATCAATTCTTCTTTTGCGATCGACGATTAATTGACCGCTTCGACACGAATTATTTACAAACAGGTCGTCGTTGATGACTGTAGCGGAATGAAAATTATGCTAGTTAGGTTGAAAGCTCGAGAAAACAGGGAAAACTGGCGCAGAAACTTGTACCCATAGGACTCTCGATAACTGTTTGACACGATCTGTATTACATTGCAAACACCGTCGAGTTTTCGAAGAACTTTAAACGTATCTAGTAATGCGACGATCGACAGTTCATTACTCTTTGATATCGATTAGAGGATTCTCCTGTCAACAGTTCCCGAGAATCCTTATTTATTTTTGAACGTCTATCCGTTAACGTACGTTTAGCTTAACCACCAACTTTGTTAATTAAATACCCGTTATACATATACGCATATTTGTACATATACATATATTTATTTGTTCGTTCATTTACTCATGTATGCGTATGTGTACATATGAATGTATATGTATAATATATATTTATATACGTATATATATGTATTGGAAGAACAAGACGCCGAACTCGTGTGCCGGCCTTAGAAAAGCGCCATGAAAAACGCGCGGGTCCCATTTTAAAAGAGTGCCTCGGAAAACGAAGAAAGAGTCTTGATACGCACGCTTTCGTGATTATTTTACTCCCGTGCTGGAGTTCGTCCATTTCGAGCGTCATCTTTTAGTCGAGGCAAGCTCTCTGAACCCGTTACACGATTATCTTCTCATCGAAACTCCTCGAGGCATTTAACGGCAATCAAACAACGCAAAAGATTGTACTTACATGCGGATACAATAAGAACGTCTTTATTAATCCTGCGATCGAATGATTAAACAGGTGTATGATAGAAAGCTTGTCCGTAAAAACCGACTTTCGAGTGCACTGCGAACACGTCATTGTAAAGCGATTCGTTTCAACTTTGATCTCTCGATAATCTCCTTAGTTGACGGATATAACGATATTGATTGAGTGGTGGTGGTTTTTTGGTGGTGGGTGGTATAGGTGGTAGCAGTAGTGGTAAGTCATTAGCTAGATCAACGATTTCAAAATTACGTATACCTGTTTTTCTGCTGTTTCAAATCATTCATGCGATTAGGGTAAGGCCTCGCTTTGCCTTCATTCGATACCGACTGTCTCGTATCTTTTACGCGTTTTCCTTCCGAGTCATGTTCAATTAATCAACTGTGTTTCGACCCTCTATCGCACCGTACAATTTGTGGATGTTACACATTCAAGTTTAGATCTTTCCCGTTTGCTCATTAGTAGATCACGGACCCCTTACACAGACATAACATTTCAGAAATTGCAAAATAAAAATCTGGTTGTTATGCTTTGACGTATTTTCCTGTAAGTATGCAAGTCGACTAAGAAACATAAACGACGCAGAACGAGGAGACGGGAGAGGGGAAAGAGAGACGTCGGAGGCCTAACAGTAGACTGCAATATCGTGCAAAACAAGTCAGGATCCCCCTAGGAGGATCTCGAGAATTTTTGAGTGTAAGAGGTGAAAACGGCAGCTGTCACAATATGACTGGTGCAGCTGGGTATCGAGAGCGTCAACACTATTAAGTTGGGATGAAGAATTCCACGCAGAAAGGCAGAGGCTAACGCGATGTCCGAATGTCTACGTCATATTGTAAAATTGAATCGTGCACCGCCGCGCGGCAAGGGTGAGAAAAGTAAAGAGGAAACAAGGAATGCATTTTTCCATTTGCCATAAAGTCCAGTTTCAACTTCCTACGTTTGCCCTTCTTGTATACCGCTCCTCATCGCTAGAGGCTGAGCAGCGAGGGAGAGGCTCGTGGTCGTGAAAATTTGTACCGAAGACTCGGCGGCAGTTACATCGAAGGGGACAGCAAGGGTTAGCTGGATACGGCATATAACAGATAAATGCGCGTGTCTAACGGCAACGCTAATGACATATCAATTAATTTTTGGGATGTACCTGTCATCTCTAGTGGTGACAGATTTACAGGAGCAGCAACCAAAACCGAGGAATATCAAAGCTTTTTAACGAAGAACCTTCCGGAATGTTATTCTTTATCAATGCAAATACCTTGTACCAGTGTATACGTGCCGCTGATACGGATGGCGAATGTACGGAGTGGTTCGGATCCTAGAGGATTCCTACATCGGAACAGTTTTCTCGAAAGGGATGGTAAATATGGGAATAAGTGGCCAGACGAGGTGCCGTTTCCTTGAACCTACCCACGATTGGAACTTGAAATACCGATCGCAAACCATGGGCTTTGGGAGGTAGGGTGGCTTGTGAGGCCTACGGTATCCTCGTATACTACTTGAAGACTTCACAGTTATCAAGGAACGGGTGAGAACCGGAAGACTGACGAAAAGTGAATTTACTGGTTGGAGAGAAGTGCATGTTGAGTAAAAGGGTGAAGAGCACTGATGGTGTATTCTTGAATAATGAAGACACAGTTCAGAAGTAGGTGAGATCAATTAACTACCTTCCTCGCAAGTATTTGAGGTCAACACAGTTTCTCTGTATATAAGTTTCGAAATATTCCTTCCTATCCCTGTGTCTAAAGCACGGGTCTGCTAGGTAAGCCTTACAGATGGGTCCGCTAACAGGCTACGGACGGAACACCCCTACTCCTTTCCTTCATTCTCCCATCATAGTCGCAGAACAACAGAAGAAGTTCCGAGTATGCGAATGAGATTGTGAAATGAAGTATTCAAGTACGAAGCCTGGAACGGGGTTTGCATGAAAGCAAACTCGGTAGAATCCTGTTTGCAGGCGAGTCCGGCATCGAACGGATAGTTGGGGATCTGATATCCCTGATCGGAATGGTTTTAATTAACACCAATGTTGACTTAAAATAACGGTGACAATGAAAGCAAATTCGTGACCATATGTGCAGACACTGTCTAGACAAAAAGTTTGGAATGCGCTGTGAGTCTTGGTTTTGATGAAAGGGATGAAAACGGGTTGGAGGTGGACAAGTAGTTCTTGACACTGTTCTGGAGCTCTGAGATCTTCGGTATCAAGGGGTACACAGCATCATTAGTGGGCATCAGGTCCTGTAACCAAATGCATAGCAACCCAATCACATCGTGGGAGAGATTGTACGACCACCTAAGCCAGTGACACTTGACGGTTTTGAGTGGTTGCAACCCACAACAAGCCTGTACCCTGAGGACTCTCAGGGTTAGAGGCTGAACGGGAGAAAGCGACAGCGTTTGCTGTTGTCACTTCTAGTACGATGGAAGGGGCTGGTATGGAACCGAGTTCTACATCCGGATCTTGTTTGTTGTCCGACGAAAAATGGTACTCGATAGAGGTAGTTAACGCTAGAACTACCAGAGCAGTCAAAATGATCAACTTAGTGATTACTCATAGCAACCTTATAAATTCACTGTAGTGAAATTTCCAAAAATTTACTATGGTTTTCTATGTATTCAGTATTTTTTCGTGTAATTTCCAATTTGATATCTTCCATGCAAATAAATATCCTTTAATTGTCGGTAGTTCAGTTAGTAGGCGTTAAGTAGGCGAAGAGCATAGATGCTAACTTGGGGGTTTTGAATGCTAGGTTAAACAGATTAGGAGTTTTAGTTGTCGAATCGAAGTTTGATTGTAGAAAGTTAAAGATCAAATTTCGAGCGAAAATCGCGTTCGCATATACGAGACAGTCGTTCGTAACATATGTTAGTATGTACAAGTCGTTGCACATGCACGATACACCATTACGGTAGCCTCGAGAATACTGGACCTACCGAGAATAAACAACTAGCTGTGATACTGCTGTTTTCTGTTATCGAATTATCCACACGGATAACAAACGAGAACAGATGGGGTCGAAACTAACAAAGGAAATCTTTCAAGAGTTGCTCGAGTAACTTTTAAACGTTCTCGATTGTAAACATTTACTTAGGAGAAAAGTTATATGGCTAATTTGCATAAATAACATTCAGAATAATAAGAATGTAACTGATGATAGAATATCGATCAGATCCGTATGTGGTTACCGCGTGGAAAATTTGTTAACCATTCGATACATCTACGATCACTGCTCGAGACGATTGAGTCATCTTTTCTCGATTTCACTCTGTAGGCATTAAAAAATGAGGTATAATGGTTTCGATTTTAAACAGGAGATGTTTCTGGTTCCGATTCAATCGTTCTCGATCGCAAGGCTTTAGGATTAACTAAAGATAGGAAACAAAACATTTCAATTATGCACATTTCAACTACACCTACACCATCGACGATTCTCAGCTTTGCTATAGTAACTACCAACATTTATCTATTACAATGCAGGTGTAAATACAGGGTGCTGGTTTTTGGCTCAATACAGCTCCCGCAGAGGTCAGTTCTTGACAAGAAATAATGCTCGTAACTAACACGCTATATGTACCTCGTAAATGTCTACACCGCAGCACTATGTAAGATATCTACGATTAAATGATGTGAATTTATAGTAACAATACGTGTATACGTTTATTTACGTAGACCGAGTCGAAAATCTTGGTACAGTTGAGAATAGCTCGCAGAATGAATCGCGCTTTCCGGTACTTTCATTTGAGGAATGGGGGGAAAAAAGAAGCTATGGAAATTCTGTATTGTCGTTTCTTTCCTCGGCGTACCACGATTCACGAATTAGCCTACATATGTACATAAAAAGTAGTAAAGATAAAAAGGAGTTAAAAAGAAGATATGATCTTACCTGATTCTTAGCCGCCGTAGTTCCTACACGTTGCAGACTTGAATCCGTGGAAACGGTTTTCTTGCGTCTCTCTACCGATCGACACTCAATTCTACTGCCTATGGGAATTAATATGCATCTAAATCGTTCCTGGTTCTCTTCTCTTCGACTCTCTTTTTTTTTTCTGCGTTATATTTCATTTCTTTCTTTCTCTATCTCTGTTTCTCTTTGCGTGTATTATTCTCGTTGATTTCTTTTCGTTTGAATTTCACAGGGGGAGAATTGGTAAAGGTTCAGGTAGAGATCGGATTAAGGCACTCGAGTCTCTGTCAAATTGATGATCGTGTAAAACGAGGGAAAGTGGTGCTCTGCTGATCGCACGGAGAAAGCTAAAGGATGCCGAGGATTTCCTTTGTCGTTTGACAAACGTTTATATCGAAAGCGCTGATTTTGGAACTGAGCCTGATGACCGCGTAAACGATCATCCCACGTTCGATGATCGACGCTTGCGAGAAATTACAGTCAAATCGAATACTCGGTAAACCGTAAAAAGATATGTTGAGCGTGTCGATATGTGTTCAGTAGGGATGCGCAGGTATTCACACGACTGCGGATTAGATCGAACAAGATCAGCCAGAATTGATCAAGATCTCGTAAATATCTTTGTAATGCACATAGGAACGCTGAGAAAAGTTATTCTACCGATAGAACATGTTCTTAATTTCTTCTATACGTTTTACATGAACGATTTGAGTAAACAGATGAGTTTCTAGTAATTCTATTTAGATTCATGTGTACATATTTTTATTGTTATAAGTGTAAAATTTTATACTATATTACTGCTGTTAGCATCTTTCGGTATCTAATTTATAAATTAACCGTTTGCGCTCGAGAGGCGATTGTTTAGTCATCAAATGATAGTTTCGAAAATTTTCAAACTCCAGTTAGTTTGTTTATTAGTCAGACTAAACAGGTTAAATAGTCATATATGTAAATTTTAGTAGATCATTTAACTAAACTAAATGACGTTTAATATAGGCGAATCCCAGTGAATATCTTGAATTTAAAAATTTTTGAAGTTAGTATCATTAGACGACCAACGGTTACCTTTCGGGTGCAAAGGGTTAAGCGTATCATGGATATCGTAAAGCATGATATATATGTAAAACATGTATTGCGCGGTAATAGTGTTTAAAACTATTTAAAAAAAGGGGGCGTGTGTGTGTGTGTATGTATGTAACTACCTCACTTTTGGAAATGAATACAGAAAGTTTTACTTATCTTCTTGTGTAAACGATACTTCTTCAACACGAACATTGCTTTATTCGAGATTTACATGCAAATGAAGATTTTACATGTGTCTTTCGAATATTCAGTTACTCTAGCAATTAACGAAACAGGATATCAAATCCACTCTCGCATAATCATATTGATCGTACTAATATATCGATTGCCCGAAAATCTTTGATTTCTCAGCGTTGTTAGGTAAGGAAGAAGATATTTGAGAGATCTTGCTCGATGTCACCAAATTTCTCTCAGTTACACCCAAAGTTCAAGTATCGTGACACATTGTGAATACTCGCACATTCCTAGTATTTCAGATATTATTATTTGATCGAGTAAAACATAAAACTTCCAACATCTCATCTTTGTTCGCATGGATAAACAAAACGAAAGTAACTATGTCTATTATTATCATCTTATAAACCTGCATAATAATTTTCCCTTTCATTTTGTCACGAATCTAATTTGGCTGCCAAGTTTACGTCACAAGAGATACGCTTTTTCGACCGACTCGATTATTTTAATAACTGAAAGTTGCGTTCAGACGACTCCGACTGTTACAAACTACATGCACAACAACAAAAAATGTAATTAACCAAAATAGTAAAAAATTAAAAAATTTTAACTAAAACACATAAACTGACATTAATACATTTTTCTAGACACCTGATGCCTGACGTTGTTTTATTGGTTTTGCTTAATAGATATCTTGATAATTACTATTACAACAGAAATAGAAATTGTATAAGGCAGCTATGGGACAGGCGGTAAAAACAATCGATTCGATAAATGACCGATTTTGTGATAGTGTGAATACGATAGTTTAATTCGTATGTCTGAGAACTGAATGCCCGATGAAAATGCAAAAGTATCTGAACGCTACCTTTAGTTACTGTTTCAGCAAATTTATCGAACGTAACCTCTTTTCGAATTACAATCATTACTGTGCACTCTGAAGCTTCATTTTTGCCCGATCAACCTATACACACGCACAGGAAGTATCTGAAAAACCGAAAACGAGCGTTCCCGAAGCGTGGATGCTCGTGAAACCCATTCGAACGTTCACCGAATTGGTCCGTTTAAGTATATTTTACGACGACGAACTCGCAGTATTTTGGTTTTTCTGCTGCTCGACGCTCGTTTCCCTCCTTGAAGGGAAGGATCTGTTCTCGCGAGAAACACGGTATCACATGCGAGAAATCACAGTGCGACGTACATAGGTATAAAACGAACTACGATCTAAGGTTCGCATCAAACTAATGCTCGACGACGATATGTACAGACCGATACCCCAATATTAACGAGGATCGCTAATTTTTCATCTAAAGTCGCTTCAAAGGCAAAATTTGTACGCGTCTCCAGGGACAGTTCCATACGAATGCGCGATCGATCGATCATCCTCGCGAAACAATCAAAACCGGATACGGTTCTTTCTCCGTGCTCGAATGCCAGGTGTGCCCGTACGCTCGAGTAAACGAAGTTACCGCCGATTTCTCGATTTCATCGTCTATCCCTTTTGTTCCCGTTCTACAGCGTTCTCTATGGGTTCGTTCAAGAAACGAATTATACTACGTACAAAAGAAGATGTTTACTAAAGATACACCACTGTACTTATTCCGGTGTTTACGCGTTCATTCCTTTTTCGTTTAAAACCTTTGTAATATTTGCGATTGCGAAGTACAATACTGTAGAAGTGAAAGACATAGTAAACTGGAATGGAAACATTTACCACATTACGCGATATTTAGTTAAATCGTAAGAACGTAATCGTTAGGGATCGTTAAAAACGTTTGATCGAGCGTACGAATTAAAAGGAGTAAGGTGGGAGACAGTTCCTTTTCCCGAAATCAGGCCTCAAAATTGCTGATAAAATGAACCCGATTTACTCGCGATCCACTTCACTCTGACTATCTACAAAACAGGTTCGTGTCTTCAGTATTCGTAGTCAGAGATCGACGCAATTAGAGGCACGATAAAAATTGTTCTCAGGTGCAAAGGTGGTTTTATAACGCGTTGACTGTCATTAGTGGACATCGATAAATGGCAACCAGACAACCGGTTGCGTTCGAACAATTTTCAATGCTACCAATGTCCCAGCGACGATGTAAAATGCCAATACGTTTGACGGCATTCAAAAAAGTTTCTTACTCGATAAGACACATGTTATACCTACACGTAATAATGTTATCGTGTCAGACAATCAACGCGTTAGAGGCGCGACACGGTAAACCGCGTTTTTATTGGCAATGAGAAATCGCAGGAGTCATGGGATTGCAGGAAAAGGTGGGCTCTTCACGAAAAAAAACTGTGTACATATTGAATTTATTAAAGTTTACTCTTACTTGCTGGTTAGAGTGCGCCAGGAGTGGTCTAGCTAAGAGCATGCGCTACAACAAATCCGTCGGCTATCTTAAACCGCTTAAAAAGCAACATGGGGCGATAGGAAAAGGAAAGAAATACAAACAAATGTTATCATCTACGCGTCACACATACCGTAGATGGGCACACCGCTTTTCGGCTCGAAACGGAAACGTCCTCTTTCTCGAGGAAGCGAGGAACTCTTAAACGATAATCGTTCGATCCTCTTATTGTGTTCATAAGAATCTGTAACGTTCAACGTAACAATAACAATTCTGGATTGTATGTTTGTTCAAAACAATTCAGCGGACCTTTCCTTCCGTTCGCGTGCTCTAAAGCGTGTACAGGGGGGATCGCGATGAGAAAACATTATCGAAATTAATTGGACGATACAAATCGATCGTGCAGATCTTAACACAATACGAAGATTACGTACACAGAAGCAATCCCTTTTGTTGAGATTTCGTGGAATGTCTGACCACAATTTCCGTTGTTTCATCGACCGACTCGACGACACCAACGACAAGAACCTTTCGCGCTTCCGTGATTTCTTGTAGAAGGGCAAAGCGAACTTGCGATTCAATGTCGTCGAAGAGTTGGCCAGTGGCCGAGAAGCAGCAGGACAGCCGTGATACGTTGTACAAATCACATTCGAATAATGAACAAATGCTGCAGCGAGCAAGACACTGGCTATGTTCCGACCAACCAGAGAGCAGCGTGAAACGAGTGCCCGTAGGGGTTAACGAGGCTAATTACGGCTTAATATTAATTAGCCAATTAGCGATGCGCCCGCGGCAGCGTGCCCCCGGTACCGACGGTTGCGCCATCTATCGACGCCACCGACCGAACGAGGAATCGAATTGAAAGGAATAGAAAAATAAATTTAAAAAAAAAAACAAAACAAAACAAAAATGACGGACTGAAATACAAAAAAAAAAAAATAAGAAGAATGATTCAATGTGTATTACAGTAAATACTGATAGATATTCTAAAAATCAAGGTTAAGAAAGTTGTACAGAGAGACGTAAACGATACGTATACTACGTACACCACCGCTCGAAAGTTTAAGTACATTTGTCCGAGTTTCGTTCTGTAATGTTTAAATGCAAACAGATAGAAAGTTAGTCACATCTAATGTCGTATGAATTTACGAAATCAAACTTCTGAACGACAGTATACGTGAGTAAGTGAGAGAACAAAGTGTATTACACAGCACCAAATAAAGAGTATAAAAATATAAAAAAAGTATATGAAAAAATAAAAATAAATGGTACTTCCGGCGAAGATAAACGAAGAAGTATGTAAAGTTAGCCGAAATATGTATACAGATACGGCTGGAAGGTTTCTATTACGAGAAGGGGAGCAACAAAGAAGGGGTTGGTACACACAATACAGGTTAGCTACAAGTTTGAAACGAACTACTTTATTGGCAACTCATCTAGGCGTTAAACTAAACTAATTATCTGTCTTTCTTGTCGTTTTTCACGTTCGCCGCCCTGCGTACTCCTGCTGTAGGAGTTCAGGATAACCTGTTTTCACGGGTTTAGGGGTCACCGATCTACGTGTTTCTCGCTGCGGAGAGCGCTCGTGTCTCGTTGCACGGTCTATTCGCTATGTATGGCACAACAAAACAATGAAACCGAATGCTGAAGCTAAAGTATGAGAGAAAAATAGAAAGGAAAGAACAAAAAACACGAGATAACAAACAAAATAGTAAGTACAATTGAAAAGGAAAGAAGGAAAGGGGACGAAGATCGGCAACGAGAACAAAAAGGAAAGGAAAGAAAAAATCGTTAATGGTGACAATCTGAGGATTAACAAAGATACACGATCGGGCTCTCTTGATCGTAGCGGTTGTACTTGTTGCAGGGATGACGACGAGACCGGCGGGTAAAAATGATAGTAATCGATAATAATAATAAAACTGCAATTACAGCAGCGGTAATAGTTATGATAGTGGAGGCGACGACGGTAATAGTGATAATAATACTAGTAGTAGTAATAATAATTAATAATAATAGCAATAAGGAGAGTAAGTAACAATAAGATTCGGACGAGACGCGAAAATATCAGACGTTTATAAACAGGGGTTGCGTAACGAATGTAAATGAACTTGTGAGAGGATTTGAGATATGTCTTGTCGAGGGTACAGATTACTTTTTTGTCTTCGTCACTTTCCATCCAGTCCCTCTTTCTCTCTCCGTTGTCTGTTTCGATCGTTGGTCCGTGAAAGAAACGACGATTTACAGCTTGTTCGATGGTCGGAAAAATGAGTAATACGTCGTCCTTTCCTCCCCTTTACTTTTCGAGGAACAGCTGCTTCGACGTGGAAGGACACCAACGGTGGGGAAGAATACGTCCAAGAAAAAGTGATAGGATTGCTTAAAAAAACGATAGGGCATCTATACACTCTATCACGCTAGGAATCAACCGATCGTCTAAAAAGCACTACTTAATCCGACCTGTCTCCTTCGGATGAAAATTAAACTTTTCCTCCTTTTCGGACATTTAAAGGAGCTTGATTCGTAAAAATGATCTAAGACAGTGGTTTCGAATTAACTATGGATTGCTTATATAGAAGATGAACAAATCGAGAACAATTTAACTTAGGCATAAATGTTTGGTTAGCCACGACGAAGAGGAAAACGACGAATAATCGGGCTGCGTGATAGACGTATCGAGAAACACAGGAGAGCAAAGTACACCATCGTCAATGGCTGACATCTGGTTTGCTAGTAAAATGGTTTGGTACAAATGTACATGTATTTGGATCGACAATGTTACAGTTAAAAGAAAAAAAGAAAGTGTTGCGAAAGGAAATAAACGATAATTCTGAATGTAAATAAAGAGAAATGACGAAGAAAAAGATTTCATTGGAGTATATTATTCCCTTCGGTTAAACGCCGGTTAAAAAAGAAACAGAGCAGCGAGACACTGTTCTCAAAACAAATCCAATGAAACGACGAGGGCGGTGAAGGAACAACGGGATCTGGATCTAAAGATAATCTCAGTCAGCATGCTTCACCTACTACTGATCATTCTCAACTAATGGGTGATTAGCGATTATTAAAGTACTAACTACGCTAAGAATTACTCTCGACATTCGCAATAGGTGTGTTTACGCAATTCAGTTTGCGAATATGTGATGGGCGCGCACGCGCACGTGTACGTGTCTGAGGATGTATATGTATAACATATAAAATACACACAATCACCGACAGGTGTACGAAAGGGAGTTGGAA
Organism: Tetrapedia diversipes; assembly: GCA_033822845.1. Lineage (NCBI taxonomy): Eukaryota > Metazoa > Arthropoda > Insecta > Hymenoptera > Apidae > Tetrapedia > Tetrapedia diversipes. The sequence goes on from JAOPTO010001137.1 coordinate 82,220, forward strand.
AGGATCGAAAGAAAGGAGAAAACGTTCGTAGAAGAGGAACAGATTGATCGTCGTCGATAACGATAACGATAACGATAACGATAACGCGAGGAAAATCACTCGGATATAAATCAAATCCTATTTCTCTTTCTCGCCGACCTTTCGAAGTTTACGACCCATATTTTTGAAAGAAGAAAAAGAAAGGAAGAAGGATAACTGTGAACGAAGAAAGAAGGATCCAATAGGGAGGAGAGGGTGAAGTTGGACAGGATATAGAGAGTACATCGATATCGGGTGTCCTCGAGGTCAGCTTTAAGTACGCACCCCCATCTTCTCTATCTCGACGTACGCAGACCGTGTAAAATAGAATTCGGTTGCATCGTGGTCTCTAGTCGAATTACCGCCTCTCGCTAAAAACGCGCAATTCTTGCTTCACGATTTCTCTCGTTTTTAAGGCGTGCTTCGTTTTCTCATTCTCGCTTACGTACGCGCTCGTTACTCTTTCTCTTCCTCCCCCCTCCCTCCCTCCCTCTCTCTTGCTCTCTTGCGCGCTTTTTTTCTTTTTACGCTTATTCGTCTAAGTTATTACTTATAAGTCATAAATATCACTCGCGAGCTTTGTCGTCGTTAATATTATAGTTACATGTTAAGTATATGTTTGTAAGGTTTATATATCACTAAAGAATATTACTTGTCGCCCGGAAGAGGGGACGCCTCCTCCGTGAACAATCGTTTCCGCTCCAGCTTTTAACATCGCACGCTAATATAATCGGTCTTGTTTTCATTCCACTGGAGCGGCAAGTCTTCCCGCCTTAAGTATCTCTTTACGCGTACATCGATTATCGTTTCTTTCTCTCTTTTCTTGTTCATCGTATCGTTAAACTTAAACGGTACACAGCTTAAAGTTTCAATAGATCGCTTATTGCTCAAAATTTCTCACATTTGTTTCCGCGGCACCACGTTCCTTTCTCGCTACCGTCGATCCCATTTCGCCTACGTTCGGTTTCGTGAATCGCGGCGCCTGCGTGCGCGCGATCGTTTCCAGTTGATCGTCCGCCTCTCCGGTAACAATACTCGTTCGGTCAATTATTCGTAACACGAACAAACGGTTAGATAAATATGTAAGAGAAGAATCATGGATACTGATCGTTAGTCGTTTACCAGTCTTTACAAATACTAAGACTCGCGCCTGTGCGTTCGATCGTTTGTGTACTTTATTAATCAGTATAGATCGAGACAGAAAAGAAGCAGGAAGAAGTATCCCTCGCTGTCAGGGTATACTTTCTGTGAAATTGATGAAAACGCAAACGATCGATCGCAAGGACGCGAGCCGACCGCGAGTGGCGGAAGATCAAGCCGCGGAGGCAGTCGCGTCGATCGATCTGTGAGATCGTGGTCTCGAGAACAGCGTGTGGTGCCCACTGATACGTATAAATTAAGTATCAACTTGTTTTGTTACGAACGCCTTAAGAGTCTAAGTTTAACCTGCTTGAAACTTACAAACTAGGATCGCTTAAATAACTTTTGAGCTAATCTCAATCTTGGGTTCCTGTTACCGTTAGTCGCGCGCGCAGCTCGTGTGTGTTCTCTAGTGAATATCTAGATATATACATACGACTATCTCGCGGAAACATGTCCATCTTCTTTTTGCGGTCGAATCGCGTGCCGCTCGTGCCAGTCGCGCGATGGAGAAATATTGTCTTCCGTTACTCGAAGAAAAATATATGTGTATAACTACTGCGCTATGCTATTTAGACGCGTTCCTTGTACATGTACGTGTTCCGCGTGCTGATGTTTCCTCACGCGCCTCTTCTTTCTGTCTATTCTTTACGTTGTTGATCTAACACGCGTCTGTTGCGACCGTGTGACTGAGCACGAAATAGCCCACCTCGCCAACGAAAGCGTGTGGAAACGCAACGACATTGATTGGGAAAGAAAAGTTAGCCGAGATCACAATGAAAGATCGATAGATCGCTCGAACGTTTCTACGGACTTTTGTTTTGGCACTTTGATCGAGGCGGAAAAGTGTGTCGCGCAACAAACAGAAAGATTGCCTCGTTCTTTGGAACGGAAGAAATGGTGTGTGTGTGTGTGTGTGCGTCACGGATTTCAAATCGTGACCTTCTGAAACATATTCCATTTCCACGCGCTTTCGTCTAAATTGGCGAAGAACGTTACCGAAGTGAAAGCAAGTGTTAGAGAATGCTAACAGGAAAACACAAAGCAAAGTGAACGAACGTTCGGGGGAAATTCGGCTCACGAGCTTGCTCACGGTACAACGCGTTTAAACTTTTGCTCCTTTTGCTCCTTTTCCTCTGTCTTGCTCTCATTCTGCCTCCCCTGTTTTATTGCTTTGTGGTCGAGATCCTTGAGAATGGGGCGGTCGTTCGCGACCCCCGGTATCGCTTAATCGATTAAGTAATTAATTGCCGTACGAATGGGTGCGGTAGAATAACGTCGCGCGTTTCATGCGGAGGGGCATATACTAATCTAACTAGGAACCGAATGTAGCGGAAACGCAAAACGCATGAAATGAAAGAATAGAAAAAAAAAGAAGAAAAATAGAATACGAACAGAATTCGCGAACGAATGATAAATAGGTATCGCAGTGAAATACACGATGCGATCGAATTACACACGGTTTCGTTCACCTTCGTTCAACGCATGCACATACACAAACATTATACTCTCCCTCTCAGCACCTCACACCCTTGCTAATAAATAATTGATTCACAAGCGATAATCACGAGTAGTAAACGCAAGAAGAATGACTTCGATTTTCGTTCAGGAAAGTCTCCGTGCCCCTGCTCGAGGACGCATTCCTTTCACTCTGATGCTTCCAAGTTTGTTTGCATGCGTGCTTTCCTCCTTCCGTTGCTTCTTCTCCTTCCGCTTGCAAGCCCTCCGTTCCGTAAATCGCGAATTGGCACGGTGAAACGCGACTAGTGTCCGGCTTCAAAAACATTCGACGTAATCCGAGAAGAAAAAGGAGAAGAAAAGAATGAGAAAAAAAGAAAAATACAGAACAAACAGTCGTTGACCAGCTGTCGCATAGAAGACCGGGCACAATCCACCAGGAAGACTGTCGCGAACGTCCATTCGGTTTCTCTTTCGACGGGGAATGCGATCGGACTGTGCACGATGACGCCACCAGGGAAAGGGAAACAGTCGAGAAGCGTTTGAGAAGTCGGAAGCGATAACCCCGCGCGCCGCGAGGAAAAGACAGCGGAAGCTCAGTTTCAGCCGCGTGTCCTTGGTGGAAGATCGAAGAGTTCGCGACGTGTTCCCCCGATCGCAGAGTCGGCGAGAAACATGTGATCGACAGCAATGGCAATAGCGGTGTGTTCAGACGTACATGCCCATTCCGTACATAGAGCCCCAGTCGACGCCCTGGAAACTTGACATGTCGACGTTGGTGAGCGAGTATCCCTGGTAGGGGTTTGCAGGTGCGGCCGCGGCCGCGGCGGCAGCAGCAGGTGTGGCCGCAGCAGCTGCGGCTGCGGCTGCGGCAGCTGTGGGTGGACCGGGGGCGGGGGCTGGGGCGGCCGCAGCCGCGGCTGCGGCTACAGCCGCCGCTGGGATTGGATACGGCGCGTATCGGTAGGCGGAGAGAGCCGGATAGCTGCTGGCGAACAATTTCCCGTAACCGGCGACGGCGTTCTGAACCTGGGCGGCTGCGGCTGCGGCCGCGGCTGCTTGTACTTGGGCCTGTGCCTGGGCAGCAACGATCTGCGAAGCTGTGGCGACCGGCAGTGGCGGCTGGGGAGCCAGTCGAACCCCCAACGCACCCAACACCACTCTTTTTCCGAGGGCCAGCGCGCCAGGCTGGACCGCCTCTTTCGGCTGGGCCTTCTTGCATTCCACTTTTTTGTTTTTGATCGTGTGGAAGTGGATCTCGCACACACGGTCCACCACGTCTTCGTTCTCGAACGTGACAAATCCGAAACCACGGTGCCGCTTCGTCTGCTGGTCCATCAGCATCACCGTCTCCTCGACCTTGCCGAATTGGTTGAAGTATGCCTTCACTTCGTCGCTGCTCGTGTCCTGGCTGACGCCACCTACGAAGATCTTCTTAGTGCGGTTCGCCTGTTTAGCGCGATTTTTCGGTGTCGCGTGTTTCGGGTCGATCTTCTTTCCATCCAATGTGTGAATCGGACACTTCAGCACCTTGTCCACGCTACCAGGCTCGGCAAACGTGATGAAACCGAAGCCGCGACTACGCTGTAACCGAACAAGCCAGAACGGCCACGATGCACAACGACCGTCTCTTTCAACTTTTCCTTCTTTCTTTTATATCGCTCGCTTTCTCTTTCTTTTTCGCCAGTTCGCCTCGTTTCGCCTTCGTTCTTTTTTTTTTCGTTTTTTTTTTTGCACGCTTTCACTCTCGTCTATTTATATGTCGAATGTCCCATTCCGTTTTTCTATAATCTACCTATATTTCGTTGCTTTCATTTACTCCTTCCAACGCGTCCGATGTTTATCAACGATTAACCTGTTTGCTAACGAACACTATCGGAATCGTTTTAAAAAGTGTTGCCGCGTTTGTAAAACGAAGGAGGTGGTTCCTAGCGTAGCAAACAAGTTAATCGAGATCGTTGATTTTGCATGGATTTCTCGCTGCACGCGGCACTACGATCTCAGTTGCGAATACTTCCGGCTCAGTTTGTTATTCGCTTTATTTCGATTATGTTTACTCTGATCACCGTCACGTTTCGTCGGAAAAGTATCTTGTCTCGTTTATCTCTATATACCGTTCTCTGTATGCAAAAAGGTACCATAATATCTTCTTTTATGTACAATTAACTAAATACTACCAAACTACCGTTTACATGCAAGACTGTCCAAGCCAATGTAAGACAAACATTCTAGGATTACGTGAGACAAGGACTTTGAATAAATATGAAATAAGACTCAACTGAAGTTACGATCGTTAATTGCATCGCTACCGGATAATACGATAATAATATCTATGCCCATGGTCCTCGTTCGTGACCTCTTTCAAATCCCGTGCGAACGTTCTTTAGAAACGAGCCACTGCCTCTTTTCCACCTTTTACGTTAAAAATACAAGTTTTAATACATTAAAGTATACCAAGATACGCTTCTACTTCCTTTACACTGTCTCAGCAATTAGTTACATCGATTAGTACAACTTTTTTTCTACAGTCTACTGTGTGAAGTTTCGTGCAAAAGTGGAAGGAAGAAACTGGTGCATCGAATCTCCTCGAGGCGAATTGCGTTTCGATCTTTTTTTCTTTCTGTTTTTCGTCTACCCCTTTTCCATTCCCAACTCGGAAAAGCTTTATTCAGTTTGACGGATACGAAAACGATTTAACCTATCAAGGAGGAAATGGACGAGAATTTAAATCCATCGACGATCGCTCGTTCGCGAGCTTCTTTCCTCTGGATCTCGAGAAACGACGAGACTTTCTGGGACACGTTCGACGCGATCGCGATATACGAAGAGGAAAGAGCTCGCGAGAACGGTCATCGACCAAGATGGATAAGCTTGCGAAGAGCTTCCATCGAGTAAACCGACCTGTGTAACCGGATCCTTCATGATCAGGACATCTGTGACAGTGCCAAACATGCCGAAGTACTCTCTGAGTTTCTCGCTGCTTGTCTGCCAGGACAGGCCGCCGACAAAGAGTTTGCCAGGCGCCGGGTCGCCGCCATTCGGTGTACTCCTGCCAGAGCTGCCGGAATGGCTACCGTTTATAGGCACCAGGGCATTATGAAAATCGTGCTCGATCGCACCGTTCGCCGCTTCCATGCCGGCGCTAAAACAAACATAAATCCATTTTCGATTAATTATCTATTTATCAGTACTTGTTTTAATTGAAAATCTTACAAATCTGGTAATCGTGCAACTTTTACCAACATAAAAAGAATGTATGCATGTATGATTAACCATTAAAGAATCAACCGTAAACAAGCTATATATAGTATGCTAATATCAAATTGCTTTCGAATCATGTCAGAATTTTTGATTGAATTTCGTTTTGATGGACATAAGAGTTTTGTCCTTTTTCCCTATAACAGTACTTAAGAATATACATTTGAAAGGACAAGTTTTAATAGCTGCAATCGTTGCATCAAAAGTTACAGACATTTGAAAACGATTCACGGTTCCCTTCAAATTTTAAACTTGCTCTCCCTTCATTAGACACTTTTAAGTATCAAATAATATGACCCGATATCAGTTGGATGAGGGAATTAATTCTTAGGTATTACTCCTACGAATACACCTACCTGAGTAACTTTGATATTAAAATTATTAAAACACTATACAATTTTTATTTCACGGCATCATAATTTTGTTCATAACAGTTTTTTGTTTAAAGTAACAAATGTAACATACAATTGCTATGTACCTTTTTTGTTGCGTGTAGAAAATACTTTTGAGAAGCGAAAATTGTATAGGTTTCTTGTATATCTAAAAACTTTAAACCCTAATAACTGTAATTTACATTTGTATCTACCACTGTCTAAGCAAGATAACGCTGTTTGATTCTAGATCATACCGCTGATCGCAATGAACACTGTTGTTCTCATTTGCATCCCCATGTTAGTCTATCACAGGATGTTCGTATCTACGATCGATGTTACGTAAGTTTGGCAAATCTAGCTCATGTAAACTTCTTGTTAGACAATCGCATTTAGGTGATTTCAACTAATCTTGCATGGGACATTCGGCAACCCGAAGATTCTGATCTTTTTAAAACTTCGTTAGGCATCTTGAGAGAAGTATTAGATTATTTATTCGTCTTACCGGTTATAATCTAGTTTCTCATATTGAAAACATCCCTTGTACGTGCTTAAATGTTCCATTATTTATCTACAGTAGCAGACAAACATTTCAGACAAGAGGACAATGTAGAACATAGTCTTACGGTCTACAAATATTGTCTGTGCATTCATTTTTAGTACTATTATGGTAAAGCGCTCTTTATTGATTAGCATAGAATGAAAATTTTGTTTATCATGCTATTCCTTATAAATTACCTAGTTTAATTTCGTTGACTCTTTGGTCTTAAATTTTTGTCTGCTACATATCTTTAAACGGTGTGTAATAGGTATGGAAAAACGGTTGGAATAAAAATCTAATCTATTAAAACAATAAGAATCTTTTGTTTGAATAAAAATCTTCCCACTGCTATCATTAAAAAAGATTTGTATTTTTTTTTCTCGTGAACAATCTCGACATAAATATAATCGATAAGATAGTTCATAAGTAATTTCAGTCGATACTAATACATTGCCAGTAGGGAGTTACATTAACACCTTTCCTTCTATACGTATCAAAAACAGCTAAGTGCAACATCATAATATAGTTCAATAATAAAGTTTAATAAAACCTTGGTGAATTTCGCGAATTAGCAATAATGAGAAACAAACGTCGTTGTTTCAACCTAATCATATATATACAGTAGCTCCAAAAAGTATTTGTACACTATGTGACAAATAAATTCGTTTAACCTTGTAATTCTGAGTTTGATAGAAGTGTTTAATAAAACTTTGTGGGTATGTAGATCGTAACAGTACACGTATGAATTAATCTCTTCTTTTCATCTAAATGCCATTTGAAAGGGGTGAAACCACCGTTGAAGTTTCTAAGCTTTCTCACAGTTTTTGAAGATAACTTTGTAATGATACTTGATGAAGGAAAACCTTTCAGATAGAAAATGTTTAATTTTTAATACTCTATCGCCCTGTCATAAAAAAAGAACATAGAACAGCTTGTATTCAAAGCATGAACATCAATTGAAATTTTGATGTTCCTTGTCAGCCCCCGTAAAAGATATTTTGCCGCCAAAAAAAATTGTTCTACGCAGGACACACTATGTTCTGTACACACACAAAATTTCATTGAAATCAGAATTTCAGGATTAGGTGAATTTCCTTATAATACAGTGTACGACGAATACTTTTTGGAGCCACCGTATATATCCGTAGATAAGTATGTTACGCTGTTCGATAAAAATGTATTTGTTAAAAAGCTCTACAGGATAACAGACGACACATAAAATTTACTTATGAGTTATAATTATTTATAAACTAAATTTTGTAGTGCTTTTATAGCACAATCTTAAAAAGCATTAAGAAATCTGACCATTTTTGCACGCATACTAAAAAGATATATAGATGAATAAGAGAACATTTAAATACAATACATTCAGGGATCGAATTGTGATCAATAACAAAAATAGTCCGATGCTTCCCGCGAAGTTTCAAACGATCAGAATTTTCGGTTTATTTAATGCACCTTATTAGAGATCAAATAATCAGAAATATTTGTATGAATAGGTTTGGCGAATATCACCGTTTCGAAATACCATCTGTTCCACGATTTTTCGATCTACGTAATCCCCGAGGTCTTAAGGTAAGTACATGGTTTGTAAATATTGCGCGAGCAAAAGAAAATTACGTGTGACTACTTAATATATATGTAGCCCTTGATATGTAGTACACGATACAGTGGAACCTGGAACGATTAAGGGATGAATCTAACGTTAAATCATCGATTAACGAAACATTCAAGTGTTTGAACGGTATAGTTTAACACGAAAGCAAAAGAGATATCTATTATCATGCAGTGTTCTCAGTTTTTTTATATTTTTCTTTTTGTAAATAACTGTTCTTCGCCGCATATATCTTTGGGTCATTGATTAGAATTTATGGATTACATTCTATAAGCGGAATTCAGGTTAATCACAAGAAAATGTTGGCGAAACAAAAATATAGTTACTATAAATAATACACGGTTATTTTAAATAAATAATGACATATGTGTCTAGTTGTAAGTGCAAACTTGAAGCACTTTAGCAACATCCATCATAATCAAATAAGTAATCAAAATAAGTGAATAATTGTTTTATTCTACATACAATCTAACGTATTTTCTACTATTTAATTACAATTTATTTGTTACTGCATAAAATATTTTTTATTCATTAAAAAGTTCTCTTCTTGTGGTTTTCTTATTAATCACATATGATTTTTTGAAAGATTTGCTAAAAACAACTATAATAGATGTTCCAAAAAGAGGCAAAGGGTCCAGGAAATATATCAATATTTTTGTTAAGATTAGTTAAAAACATACATATTCTATAAGACCTAAACTGTCTAGAATGATTCACTTTAAAATATTACAGAAAGGATTATTAATTCCAATAATCTCTTCAAACACATCAGCGATATATGAGCTGGTTTTTTTGAAAGTGGTATAAGTCCATTTTTTCATATATTGAGATATTTAAGGGGATTTGCGTTTGAATCAATTAAAAAAAATTAGCCAACTTTATTCAATTCAAGTGATGTTTTTTACACTATACACCTTTTAAATTTTATTATGAAATAATAATTGCTAAAATTATTTGAAAAAAATAAACGATTTTTTTAGCTCCACATGGACTTATATCACTTTCAAAAATAACATATTACAAGAAATAAAAACAGGATCAATTTTAAGTTCATATTTTTATAGATATAAGCTTTACTGAAATGAATTTTTATGTAAAAAAGTAATGGTTAAAATGGAGACATTTAAATACACGAATAATCAAGTTTATTAAGAGTTTATTTCAGTTATATTAATAATATTAATTATGAAAATTATGAAAACCTTCATTAAGAACATACATGTTTCGCTTATAGTATGCAACAGAAATTATTAATTTGAGATATGGAAGGACCTTTTGTAGATCAAAGGAAAATGCGAAATATTTATCTGGGTTCATTGATGCTAAGTTTTGATTTTCTTTTAAAGCTTTTCTAGCCAATTCTGCATTTTTCAAATGTGTGCTATGTTTCTCTAAAAGGCTGCCTTTTTCATTTGGGTCTGAGGTAGCTTTCATTTTCAAATTTAAGTAATCGCATTTTTGACAAGTATCTCAATTCTCAAAAGTAGAATTACCGGCACGCTCGTGCCATAAACGCCGATGGAAAATTTCCCGCAGCTGTTCCGTAGGACGGAACACACTAAATAAGTAATATCTGCTAACGAGCAGCGTGCACTAAAGTAGCAATAATCAATAATAATTGCAATAGGAAAGTTGTTTTAAGTATAATTATTAGGAATGGACTTATTCCACTTTCAAAAGAAATATTTGTGCCATAGCATTGTACAGAAAAACTGTTTTTGTTTATTTTATGTTGAAATAGAACTCTATTGAAATTGTGATTGTAACAATGGAGAGGTGTCTATAACTCATTAAAATTATCGTTAACTTAGTTTTTTTTTTTAAAGTGGACTTATACCACTTTCAAAAAAACCAGCTCATACATTAAAATTTTTAGGCTTTTAAATTGTTGACCTGCTCATTTAATTCAAATACTATAAGTAGCAACCTTGTGGTCGCTATGATTAGCTCTACGAGAGTTTAGTCACTCATCGATAATCATCACAACAATGTTAAAATCAACGAAATGTCGGATGACAAACACTTAATACAACAACTCTAATAGTAGAACTTTTGATATACAGTTATGAGCAAAGAGCTAAAGAGCAGATCCTATATTGAATTCAGTTAAAAATCCTTTTTGTCAAGGAACAACTGAAAAATACTTTTGAAGATACTTTTTTTGCGATAACTTGGAAAAAATCAAACGGTTCTTTTCTTAACAGAAAGATTTGTCTTGCAACCGAAATCACGATAAATTTGAAGGTTGAAGCCTCCTCTTTACAATAACGTTTTCAAACAATGAAACATAATTTTTGTTCGCTATTATATTTTATTTCTACGAGGTGTGTTTCTGTCAAAATTACTAACTGGCCTTTGACAGAATCCTATAAAGAAATAGTTACGTAAAGTTATTTCTGGATCTGTGTATACACCGATGCTTTTACGTCTCCTCGCTCGCGTACCACTATCCCACTCATTCTTCCCTTCTTCGTCACGCGATCCAACTAGTATGCGTAGTCTCTTCGGCCAATAGAAAACGCTACAGTCGAAAGTGCCTGTGGCTAAGGCGAGCCCCTTTGCACTCTGACCAATCAGACCCGCATTCCTTCCATGGGACTTTTCTCCAGCTCCGTATACATACGTGCAGGAGGCGCAGCTTCGTTTCGACCGAGCACTGAGATGACGATATTTTATTTCCACCCCGTCGTCACCCTTCATTATCCCTAACTGCTATCGATTCGCCGTCTTTGTAGACTCGCTGATGTTACAAGGATACCGTTAATCCCACGAGCATCGAATCCAATATGTCCGTTCATCTTCTTCATCTGTCACCGTCAGCGAACGAATTACCAGTGCTCGTGCAATATTATCAGCTTTCCCCGGCAAGTTTACTGGTACACATTTACTTTCTTGCTCCATTCTTCGAAATAAAGAAACCTACGAATTCGCATGCGATTTCATTTTTCTTCTAATCGCTCTTTGAACTTCTTTAAGAGTAGGTACAGGTAATTAACGGTAAAAGATGTTTGGTAGCAACTTCTGTCTGGCTGAGAAGTGACATTGTAGAGCGTGAACGGTGGACCATTTGAACTACTGGATGTAACTAATCGATTGCCAAATCGACAATTCCAGAAGTACGATTGGTATACAAGGTAGGACCATGCAACTGTTTCAGGTTGTAACTCCGTTATCAATGTATTTACGAAAAAATGCCAAAGGAGAAAGATAAATGGTCCGAAGAGCACTACATTTGTAGGCCGTTACACTTTTCTTAAGCGCAACAGTGATTGCACGCGCAATTTACAATTGCATCATTTCTTCAAATGGAAATACATGTTTTTTGTTGCGTAGATTCATTCTTTTGTTCATTCTAGGTAAAACATTATTAGGGTATCATCGCAAAAAATTTGTTAGTTCTCGAGACATTTTCAGAAAATGTCTATCGAAGAAGATGCTCGATCGCTTCATGTCTAATGTTGTAAATCTAAGGGCCTACAAATGTAGTACTCTTCGAGCCACTTATCTCTCTCCTTTGACATTTTTTCGTAAATGCATTGATAATGGAGTTATGACCTGAAACAATTGCATGAACCACCCTGTATATAAACCCAGGTCAATCGAACAACGACTGTAGCGAACTCGCCGGATGTACGCTGTTGCCTTTCCCTCAGGACTCCGGAGGGCCGCGCGTACATTCGCCACAGAGAATCGAAGAGAGCGAGAAACGGTTCACGAGGCGAGTTAGTAGCACGAAGAGCGCAAGAGGGCCGCAGAGGAGTCGCTACGGTTACAGTGGATGCGTGTTCGTACGAAGTAGCTTTAAGACGAATTCGATAAACAGAAACAATTAAATATGTGTACAGTTTCTTATCGCTGTACATACGCTAGTCTCTTTGGATGTTTCGTTTGTCAGAACAGCAGTTCGTCCAAATATGCATTCACTGAAACCGCATCCTAACCCGGTTCTATTGAAACTTGGACATAACGCACGCGACGGGGACGATGGGGGCGCAGAGGTCGAAGGAGCGCGGTTCAGCGCGGCCTGTAGCCCCCCGTAGAGGCTCCTGGGGGTGAACGGATCCCGAGGAAGCAGCGAGGGAAGGAAGGCAAGGGGTTGTTTGTATGCGTGCGTGTGTGCACTCCCTAGGGAGAGAGAGGCGCGAGGGTGCGCGAGGAAGACAGATATATAAGGTCTGTAGCGTTTTACGGTGTGCAACAGAGGTCGAACAGGAAAAGCGAAAGGAGGAACAAGAGCAACGGCGCACGGACTGACTAGCGATGGCCTCGATTCGACACGATTTTGAATAGAGGCTGTCGGTAAGGTTGCGCGCAGGTAATCGAGCCATTGGATACCTCGATCGGTAAAAATCGGGACATTTATTAACGCTAGAGCTACCAGCGCAGTCGAAATGACCAATTGGTGATTATTCGCAGCAATCTTATAAATTCACCGCGGTAAAGCTTCCAAAATTTTCTGCAGAAGGCAGAAGGTTCGTTTTCTATGTATTCGGTATTTTTTTATGTAATTTTCAATTTGATCTCTTCCATGCAAATAAGTACACTTTAATTGTTGGTAGTTCAAGCATAATAATCACCTTTGTTACATTTCTTGCTCTTCACCAAGGTATAATTGCCAACTATCAATGAAATTAATTAGTTCATTGTAAAATTCGAAATATATAAAAGGGATGTTTATCATTACGTTTACCGTTGGATTTGATCGAGTAGTATAATAACCAGTCCATTTGATTAATATCGTCCGTTACTGTATAAATATTTGAGATCCCGAAAGCAATCGTAAGAGAGCAGATTCAAATAAACATTTATAAAATTCTCATCTATAACGAAAGTTTCGAATAAGAATTTTTCTATGAAATTGAAGCGAAGCTTATGAATGGAAGAAAAGCTGTGTTTGAAAACATCTTATTTTTGTATGCAATTGAGCATACACTTCTTATAAGTGTCTTTATTCTACATATTCTGTATATTCACGTTACGTTTTTACTGCACCAGAAGATGAAAATGTATTCCATTAGTCGAATAATCATTTTCTTTTATCCCGTATGTCGCATACCTCTAGCCTAGTGATTCGTTTCAAGATTTCATCCGATCCCCACGTAAGTATAACGATTTTCGCTCAACGGATGCGAAGTTCGAATTCCTGTTTTGTTACCGATGGAGCGGTGTCTAAGATTCTACAAATTGTTCACCTCTCAAATCACCTGTCTTCGGTTCGTTCACCATTTAAAATGTATCGAAGACGCGAATGAGAAATTTGAGGTGTGAGTGAAACAGAGGGAAAGGTGGATGATAAATGAAACCGGGGTTCTTTCCCAGAAAACGATTGGTGGAAACAATTAAGCGTCGATCGAGTAAAAAATGCGATTATTAAGCAGAGGTAAACATACTATACGTTCCCATCCAATTGGAATGCATGAAGTGAAGCGCGCGCTGGTTGCTTCCGATTCGAATGCAACGCGATGATTATTCGTGAAGAAAATAATTCACAAGTTCTGGTAGTTTTTATTTCGTAGCAATAGCATTTCCAAGATCGCTAAGTATCGGAGAAAATAGCGGGCGTACAACGGAACGAGAACACGATGACCGATGCCGTTCGAAAGAGGGTTGTTCCCATCGCTGTGGACGGATAGGGCGGGAAGAGAAAGGGAAAACGAGTGGGAGGGGGGAAAGCAAAGTGAAACGGGGCGAGCCATTTGAGGGAGTCGGCCAGTGGAGGATGAGAGGGTGAGCAGAGCGGGGGTGAAGGGTGAGAGAACGCGCAGCTGGTGGATCAATACGCTCCTCCGTTCTTCTCTCTCCGAGTTGTCGCGCTCTCTTTCGCAACGTTCTGCCCCTGCGGAACGTCTATCGAGATGCGACGCTGTTTTTCTCTTTCGCTGCCTAATTTCCACGCGAATATCTCTCTCTCGCTTGCATAACCCCGCTTTCTTTCCCGCGTATACTTCCGGTCATTCCTTTCCCATTATACCTTCCATCGAATAATCCTTGTCTGGAAATTCCGGAGGATCACTTTTCCTTCACCTTGCGAGCATTAATCCTTCTCCGTCTCATCTTAAGATCCCGCACAATTTCTTGTTTTTCTCTGGACGATCACGAAGATCGGAATCAGTCGTAAATTTCGATTCAGCAGAATGTTCGTATTCTTCTTCCAATATTCCGATCTCCTGTCGTTGTCGCAGACTCACGCGGTTAGTTTTGGTTCGTTCGTCCTGAGAAAAGCGACTGAACTTCGACTTAACTTAAGCAGTCCGGACATAATTAAGTTGGTTGATCTGGGTCACAAAACTTGAATAGAACTTGTGTAGAATTGTCTGGTTATATCAACATTACGCAACTCTATTTTACTTCAGGACCGCTTCTATTCGCGTCACAATGCAGGCTTATATCGTCCTGCCCCGATACGAATTTAATTGTGTAACAATTTCATTAGACACAACAATAGGGTGTATGCATAACAACATCTTGACGAGAGCAGAGTTTCTATCTGTAACCGGTTACGTTATGGCTCAAGGTCTGTCGCTACGGGCGGAGCAAACTTACCGACTAGTCTGCCTGTCTAGTTTGCCTGTTCGTTCGTTTCGATTAGAAAAAACAAGTTTACGAACCTTCGTAACTCGAACGAATTTCCTGCGAAACTTCACGACTAACCGTGACCTTTACCTCCCAGGGCAAAACGTACCGCGATCTTTTTGCAATAAGAGCTCGTTGTACTCGCTGTACTTCGATGCAGGGAAAGTGTTAGCCATCAGTTTGCTCTGAACGTAACTGTAAGACGTATTCTTTATAACTGTAACATCTTTCCTTGTACCCTGCGAGACCCACCCACCCACTGCATCAGACCCCGATTTTTTCCTTCTCGCCTTCAGCTTTCCTCCCGCTTAATATATCGCGAAACTTGTTTAACAACTAACGTGCACGCTTACATTAGTCCGAGGTGGTGTCGGGTGTATTCGAGATGGGGTAGGTAGCGTGATATAACCGGTGGTCAAAACAGAGGAACGGTCGGTGGTGTGCTTGCGCGTTCCAGTCATGACCCGGATCGACTCGCGACGCAGCGAAACGAATGGTAGCGAGCGAGCTATTGGGAGACGGAAGGAAAGAACTGGAGGAGAACAGTTCCAGTATTTCCAGTATCGGTGGATATCACAGGCTGTGGCAGAGCGTAGTCGTTTGCCTACCCTCGGTGGGCCCTCGGCAACGTCGAGGGTTACTTTCCTCCTTTTCTCTGCGGCGCGCAGTTTTCCCTCTTCGTTACTCCGGATCGTGGCCGTACTCGGTCGCACGCGGAATATGCGCAGCCAGACACACAGGCGCAGCAGCCGCCATTTTACCCTTCCTCCCTTTCGAGGCCCGTCGAGGGGCTCGCGAGTCGACGAAGAGAGAGGGTGCGTCGCGGCGCTGGTAGGGCTCCGAGGCTGGAGGAGAAAGCTCCCTCGGGTGGGGGAGGGACAGGGTGCGGAGGCGCCATCGCCAGCAAGCGACGCAGTGCCGTCGGGACGCTCGACCGGGCGATATACCGCTTCCGTTGGAACTAGATCGACGTCGCAAGCGGCGAGGCACCACGACGCAAACCACCGTCGCCACCCTCGGCTTGCGCTTTCGCCCCGACCGACCGACTGACCGTTCGACCTCGATCATGTATCCGCGCTCGACAGTCTCGCGCTCGATATAACAACCGCTTCTTGCGCCGGCCAGAACACTGGAGTATCGAGAACGCCCAAACGCAAAGGAACGCCGCCGAGTTGTGGTGACGGAAAAGGACGTTGAAGGGGAGATGTTAGCCGGCTGGAAGGACTTGCATGCTCAGCCACTTGCCGGGGATATTGTCTTGTCACAGCAGTACGCCTTTAAAGAGTTACTGGTGTGATGGGACATTGTCCTCGTCTCGTGGTCCTCGTCGAGCACGACCCGGTTCTTCCGTTTTAACATCGGATTCCGAAAGTGGACAACAACACGTTGAGAAAGTGTCGACGCTTTCGTTGTGTTTCGTGACGTGCGTATCGAGTCGAGAGAAGCGATAGAGTTGAGAAGGAAATGGTAAAGAAGTATTTGTAGGTAGCGGGAACGAGGAAGAAGAGGAAGAGAAAAGAGAGGGCTTGGCAAAGTCAAACGTATCGTTCAACAAGTAAATCTAGCTTTTTCACGAAACATCTGTCTGTCTGTCTTAAAAGTCACGAGGCATAAGGTTGTCACAGGATGCCTCCTCATTTTTGTCAACGCGAACGCTACCGCGTTTCCGGTCGATAAGGCAGCTTCCGGAAGGTGCGGCTATTCATTGCAGCGGTTGATCGAACGACTTTTTCCTCGGTTCGCGAATCCAGGGGGAACGAACGGAGAAGGAGGAAAACTTTCTGGCTCGCGATCGGTTTGTCGCGGAAAAATTTCACCGGATTACGGTTGGTTTTTTCTTCGTCTCGAAAACAGGAGATTAGCCAGAGGCAATTCGAATATTACTACTGGTAACATAGTGGGTCAGATTCCGAACGGAATCCGTCACGTCCGGATTGGCAAGATGGCCATATTGTAGCTCCGGTTGTGTTGTTTCTCGCGACTCTTCCGCCTTTAATGGAACGTATATGTTGTGGCTGCTCTGGAGACGATTATCGGACTTCATGGCCAATGCCTGCTGAATCAAAGGAACCAAGACTCTGTGGATTATTTCTATAGATGTCTGAAGACCACAGCCGTTGGTTTCGTAACAGAATTCGTCGCGATAGAACGGCGATGAAATCGCGTGGCCTAATTTCTGGGAACAACCCCGTCGTAGTTCCTTCTGTCGTTTCAACCCTAAAATATCCGGAGTCGTTTACTGAATAATGAATCAGTCTTGTTTCCGTGCGCAATTCAGTGCACCGAATTAGAGCGGCGCCACGGCGGGATAGCGGAGAACTCGAACGGGGTCGATGAAAAGGTTAACGCCGGGTTTAGGTCGATCGTGTGCCTCTTCTGTTTCCCTCTGACCACCCACCCGCCCCTCCCCCTCTTTCTTTATCCGGCTCCCCTCTCTAGGTTGCTTGGTTTCCCTAGTTTCGATCAAAAAAGCTAGTTTCTACCAGCAGCGACATTCGATCGGCATTCGAACAACCTTTGCAACGAGGCGCTCGTAAAGCTTCGTTCTGTCCTCGCCTCGCCTAATTCCACGTAATCCACCCTTTTCCAAATGCTGCACCCCCCCATATTCGCAATGCGAATGGAACGTTTCGCGACCAATTAGCCGATTCGCATGTAAACAGTGAGAAAGGACAAAGCTCCAACAAGCTTGTCTCACTCTCTTTGCCTAATTACCTCGGAGAGCGTTAAAAGTGAGTTCGCCGCAGGTTTCGTAATAGTGGAGAAGTTCCTATGGTGTGTATCGCATGTCGATCGAGCACCGAAATAGGATCATCGAAAAGGTTAACCAGGGAGGAAGAACCGGGATTTTCCAGGAATACAACACGCGTCTCCTCTCTAGTTATTACTGGCATGCAAAGTTCGTTATACGAATCCCTGTATTGTGTTTATTATCGGAAAAACTGCAACGCACCCCCATTCGCAATTCTGTTCCCAACAACAGACCTCCTTTCGCGAACCTAATTTCCCCGTGATGCTCTATCGTGTGTTCGTCCGACTACTCGCGGTATCGCAGAGCGTCGTGCGCGGGAAGGTAAATATCCGTGCGACCCTCTAGGAGGAGGAGGCAGGAAGGAAAAGTAGGAATCGCGATGAGAATTGATTAACGGGCTGGATTAACGGGCGCGGCACGTCTGCGATTCAAAGGAAAAAAGGTTGGAGGTCGTTGTCGGTCGGAGTCGGATTTCACGGGTGGTGGTAGCGGCAATGGTGGCGGTAGTGGTAATAGCAAGTACTCGGTGGTCGTGCTCCGTAGGTGAACGCGAAGGTGGCACAAAGCGGTGGTGGTTTGCTCGTGCTGCTGGTGATGCTAGTGACGGTGGTGATGGTGGTGGTGTGCCGGCTGGACGGGGTGGGGGTTGTCATCTAACCTTCCTGTCGGTTGGTAGAGGGCACAGTCGCCAGGCGGCGACACGTTTCGTCGCGAAGAAAACGTGGAAGGGTGGTTGAGAGGAAGGGAGAGCGAGCGGTGATGCGGCAGGTGTCCCCCTCCCTTTTGTTCGTTTCACGGGGGCTGTTTTTGTCGAGGAGAACGCGCGTCGGTGGTTAGTCGCCTCCCGAAACCTGTGTCCATATCTATCCACGGCACGATGTCGTTCGATTCTACGCGGAATTCCACGCACGAAACTACCCAACTGTGAATTACAACCGACCGATCGAAGATCCAGCGTCTACGAAAACCGAGAGGATCGCGCAGCCTCTCTCCGTCGGCGAGAAGATAATGGAAAAACAGAATACACTCCGCCATGTTCACCTCCGTGAGAGACACCTTAGACAAGAGAAACTCCATAGATGTGTAGAGCCTAGATTACACACCGTTGCGCGCAGATGTTGTTGTGTAGACATTGTTATAGATTAGATACGATTCGTTCTAGAGATCTATATTATATGTATATGTATCTTTATATATGTATATATATAATATTATACACACACGCTCACACACACACACACACAATAGATAATCTTTAGCTTTAGCCGAGGAGCTATTTTTGTCTTGTATACTTCGCTTGATTATATATGTAAATGTATGTATATATCTTGTTTTTATATTATGTGTGTCTATACGTATCGATGCGAGGCAAGTTTTTTGATCGATTTTGTTAAACATGGATTTTCGCGCCGGTGTTCTAAAAACTTCACAGTTGCTCGTCAAACTTTTGTCCGAGAAATGTTTGATTAAACGCGGGAAAAAATGCGAACAGAATGCTGTGGTAATAAACAGCGCGCAATTTGCATAGATTGCGCGCTGCGGTAACCTATGCAGTTAGGCGGCGCAGTATACACATTATCGTACATGAGTCTGTATTACGGTTGAACCTCGATAACTCGAAAACCTCTATAAAACGAAAAGTTTGTTCGTTCCTTCTGCTACAAAACTTACTTTAACTCGAATTATCTACCACACACGTTAGATGCATTAGTTTGCCTCTACAACTCGAATTTAGAATCGCCGAACCTCTCTTAATCGGGAGCATCGATAAATCGTAACCTCCATAACTCGAAGGTGTTAATCTTCCCCTGAGATTCGAGTTATCGAGGTTCGACTGTATATATGTTAAGCACCACTGCCCGTTGCGTATCATAGAACTGCACACGTAGATGATATTTTCTCAACTTTTATTTGCAATCGCCAATAATAGGTGCGATTTATAATTTTCAAACGAATCGAACTTCGCATTCGCTTTTTGAGGCGTAAACGCGAAAGTATGTAAGAAAGATTTGAGAACGACAACCGAATAAATTGATATGTAATCGCTTTAGTCACGAATCGTTTACCTCGACGCCTCGATTTCCTGACCAATAAACACGCTCGCAATTGTCACCTTGTTTCGTAGCAATATCAAAATTTCAACGACAACGTCGGTTCGTTTTGGCGAGAGAAAATGATCTCGTTCATACCGTCCCTAAAGAGCAGTTAACATAGATCAGAGAGAAAGAGGGGGAGAAGTTGGGGTCGAAGTGACCGGGGTGGGAGCCGGTGGTGACTCATTTGCAAGTAACACGCTTAAACGTCTATTAAAATAATTACATACGGTACGCTGTGATCGGACAGTATAAAATCCTAATACCAGCATTTTAATTATTCGCATCCAACTCCTCTTTTATTTTTCGAGAACAATCACCGACCGGTGCTTCGAATTTTTCTGGATATTAGTTTGATCAAGATACGCACAATTAACGCAAAATTCATCGACGTTGGCTGTCTCGATGAAAAGAATTTCGCGTTACTAACAACGCTTTCGATTTGTCAGTTTTAACGAAACTTTTAGAAGATGTAGCAGTAGTACTAATTAGTTCATTTCTACACACCACTTATATGGGTGTAGAATCAGAGGCTAGAAAGTTCGAATTCTATTTGCTTTTAAGATACGCCCTCGTATGGTCATTCTATCTGCCATAGCTATTGTAATATCAGGATAGTTCTTTATTTCTACACGTTCTATGCCAACTAGTGTTAAATATACTTTCTTTAAAATACCTTTTTCTGGTCTTTTTACGTTTATGGGCGATATTAAATATTTCTTATGAATAATATCAAAACGATGAAACTCATTTGTGCAAGTTTTGAAATAATACTTTCTAATTTTTATGTAATATATTTCATCTATTTTATAACATAAGAACAGGTTTATAGTATAAACATATTCAAGATTTCTCAAAGAAAACAAAAGCTAATATTATCAGGAACTTTTCATTCCTCAAAAAAAAACGACAATAGAAATTAAACAACAAATTAATGGATTAATGTGTAGAAATTAAAGAATAAATCTTTGGTGATCGAACAAAATATTTGTTCGTAACATGACATAAAGAACGAGTAGCGAAATTTATTCAACATCTTGGAGATGTTACAGAATTGATTTATTTTCGTTTTTATACCAAGCACCATGCCAAAGCTTACCATGAAGTTTATGTTACGAGCACATACGGATTATAAGAAAACTATATTACACTCTGAAATTTACTCTTCTATGTTATCAATAAATGCAAAACAGAAGTAAAAAGATGCTTGAAAGCATGCTAGTATATATTCGAATTTTATCTGTCGCAATAATAAACATGAACATTGCGCAGACGATACCTATGAACATTGAATATGATACCAAAAAGTAAAATATATATTTTGATCATAGTCATGTATGTTAATACTATATATTCAAATTAAATAAATTTTAATGATAGTCAATTTTATTAGCTTGTATCTGACAAATCTTAAACCTAGCATAATTTAATGACTTAGAATTTTACCTTCGTACTGCAATGAGTCAAATGATTTGTAAAGTAGAAAAATAAACTATCACACGTGCTACGAATCTGATTGAAATTGGCGTAGAAACGATGAACATCTCTTCTGATAAAGCAAATTGTCGAAGGAAATCGGACGATTAGGACCAAGTTCTGGCAACGTTAGCAAGCAACGAAGTCGAAAATACAGGAACAATTTAAATTGAGTAGTATAATTAATTCGATAAAATTGAAAGTAAAGTAAACAGCTGCTGTTAGCATTCAATTAAAGGGGTGAAAGAAAAATTACCAAGTTTGTGTAATGTGATTGTTCAATGTATGGAAAATTGGTTAGGGAAACGAATAGAGACTTTGGACTGCTCAATATTGTTTTATCTAATTCATTTTAAATAAAAATAAGAAATAGTTTGTTTTAGACCGTTCTTTTCAGTGTACCTTTATTTAAAAATAAAAATAATGTGAAGGAATTTGAGATAAAGCGATTTCAAATAATGAGTTATTTCGTTATTTCTTTATTTCAAATTGGTCAAAGGAAATAATCCTTAAGATAATCATGAAAAAGATTTTATTTTCCGTAAGAGATTTTGATTTGGGTTCATTAAATATCGTTGCGAAAGAAAATTAACCAGAGCAGAGGATGGAAGAGGGGTGTAATAATTCGTAAAGATGTTCCCGATTATTGGATAATCATTTAACATATACAGAACAGTCCTTTTATCTGGCGTTACAAACTGACATTACAAACAATAATATTGGAGGTGAACAAATACCTGTGTGTTGTAACCCTTCGAAAGCGCAAAGCCTTTAACCAAAACAATAGATTACGGCTTTTTGCGTCAAAACAAAACAATCAACAGACACAGAATTGACAATTGGAACACAATTTACACTGAAACACTATTTCGAAAATCCAAATATTAAAGTTAATTTCATAATTATTATATATAATAATTATAAAATAAAATAACATATTATTTGAAATAATATTTCAAATAATGTTACTTCAGAAGCGCCCAGATCTGATTTTAAACATTTTAACGACTGTAATTGTTGTCTTGTTAATTCACATTATTGATTTACTCTGCTAACAATATGGATTAATTTTTCCTGAAAAAAATATAGAAAAACGGGTGTGATTGTTTGACGATATGCCGCCGCTTGGGACCTTATTTTGGAACCACCGTTCCGTTTTAATTAAATATACGTACACGAAGCTCACAATGTTGAAGCCTAGTAAAGTTTCTTTCAATGTTCATCTTGGTGAAACGACACTACTCGTTTCCCGTTTTACTTTCAATTCGGTTGATCAGACATTGTTCAACAGATGAATGTCAGATTTACAAAAATATATTAATCTCTGTGCATAAGCCCCCATTTCACATTTCACTGCACCTTCTCACTCACCAACTAATTATACTTTATCCTTCTTCTTCACCCTCCTCATCCGTACTTTACCAGGGAGTTATCGTCACATTTCTTTCAGTTATTACCATACCAGTTTCTTCCGACGACTCTAGCTACATTTCCCTAGATGTTTTCTCTCCCTCGGTTCGTGTATCCAACGCCTACGTTATTGGATCAATACGCGCGGGGTTCCAATTAATCCACGGGGGGGTGGCCCTCGTCAAATAGCCCATGGAAAACACCATACCCTCCTACATTAACCCTCCTAAACCACACAAACATCGACGTCGTTTTCTACAGCACTTGGGGCACACCCACAACTTATGCTCACCGGCGAGATCAATAAGACCGCGTTGTTCGATTTTTACGAGAATCCCCAAAGGAAGGGGTCCGTTTTTGCGTCACCGGGACATTAAACCAGTGGAAAGATCGTTGGTAAAAAGGAGAATGGAGTAATTTTGTCGCCAGAACACGGAGACGGGCAGAACGAAAGAGAAGCGATCCCGGAACACCTTCTTTTTCCTTAATGTTAAACGTACCGGGGTCAAATGACCCTTTTCAACATTTATTTTATCAATCGTACATTCATTGTTATTTCTTTCGCTCATCCGACTTTCTGTAAATTCTTATATTGTCCGATTATTCAATTTCTCGCTTTCCGTTTTTATCTTAGCTTATTTTTTTACCGAGAACAATTCTTCGCATACCGTATGTACCCGGAGGGTCATTTTTCTGCAGTTCTCCAACTGGAACCGTAGTTCTAGACTCGGATACACTCCTCAAGTTATAGTTTCATTTATCTGAATCTGATATGTGCGTGTGGTTTCGGTTTGAGCACTTGAACGACTATAATGCATAAACAGAAAGGATTCTTATCGGAGATTCACAAGCAACACTACTTCAAATGACATCTCTGTAGCTAAACGAAATAGAAATGCAGTCCTATATCGAGAGTCAGAGAATAAAGATCAGAGCCTACAAAAATGTTGCGAATTATTTATATCCCTTGACGTCTGGGAGATGTCATTCATTTCACTTGCCACTGTAGACTTTGATGTCTCCAAAACAGATCACGAACTGTCTCTGGCGGACGTTATTCGGTATATTATTAGATTATTCAATTGTTTCACTATAAAACCCATCTACGTAACGGATTATAATCGTGGAATGGAAAGTGTCGACAGGCAAGATCAATTTCTTGCATGTTTCCCACTTATGCGAAAGTGTGTCAAAGGATATAAAAGAAATGAATGGTCTTTTTTACGCTTGATATAGCCGTCTATATAGCGCTTATGTCCTCTATTCTAAATTACTTAATTTAACAAAGCAATTGACTAGAAATTTTTGACTGAATAGTGCAGAAGACATGCTGTGTAATTTGTCTATTTCTAATTATCCAAATACATGGCGAGCCGCTGAAAAATGAGTGCTCAATTCGACTGCAGGCCATCGATCATTGGGCACATTTTCTTCAATATATATCTTCGACTAATAAAAAGGAACATATCCTGCAAAGAGATGCTACGTGTGCATATAAAATAATATAAAAAGCGAAACAATTTGGCAGTGTAAAAGGTGTCTAGTTCCTTTACATATTTTAAAATGTTTTGAAATGTTTTATATTTTAGAAAACTACATTAACTTATTATTTTATAATGCTACTTTAATGCTACAAATAAACCGTTTGACTTCTTTCAACTTATTGTAAACAGTTATTTTCACTTTTTCAATCGTTTCTTGATAAAAAAAAGGATTTTCAACAGAATTTAACATAGGATCGTCAAACAGAAGGATTTGCTCTTTAGCATGACCTACAGCAGTTCAAACATGGACGCTATTTCAGTCGTATGTGGACTCAGTTTTGCTCATAACTGTATATCTGCAGTTTTATCATTTTCGTTAGCGTCTATAGTATACAGTTAACTCCTACAGTAAATGACTTTCGGATAGTTCTGAGCGTTCATTTAACATGGTATTTTTTTAAATAGCCGATACATAATCGCACATTGCAAACACCGCATTTAAAAACTGTTTCTTTTTGAACTAGCATAGATAAGCGTACATCCCATCGCTTTGATGGCTTGTTCTCCTTTGCTAATGTTGTAGGTATCCGTATAGGAAAATATCAGCCAGTATTATCGCGTTAATGAATCATTGATAGATGATGCACGTATTAGTCTTATGTTTGCTAAATATTTCTCAACAATTTCTTCATTTGACCTTTGCTTGTAGACATCGATAGCTCGATCTTCTTTACTGTTCTTGAAAATTATATAACCGTTTAGTAACATCATGTCTATAAAGTAAAAAAGTGTTTTCTTTTTTATGGGATCTTTTACATCTTCGCATAACTTGCCTTAACATCCGATGACCAACATCAATTCCACCCAATATTCTTACTGTAATCTATCACTACCGATGGTATATCGGTTTAGTTTTTCCTTTTAAAATATGCACAATTAGTTGTTAATAAAACAACATTTATTTTATCTTTCCACTTTATGACCGCCATGTCTGCTGTAAAAAATGCAACGGGTTTCTCTCTTTTCTAATTGGAGCAATGTTAGTTCTGCGCAACAATTAACGAAACTAAAATTTGTTAAGAATGCGACGAAAATAGCTGAAATGTTCGCAGATATGATATACATATAGTGAATATGATGGGAGATGATCGTTATGCGCGGAATATTCCGCTTGCGGATACGAATGGGTTAAGCACCACTGTCGGAAACCACTTCCGCTTCCGCTTTTCAGTTCCCACCACCTTCGTCGCACAGTGGGGCCATCGCATACCAAACGCGGTAAAAAATGGTTTTTAAACAATAGTTCTGCAACGAAAAATGTATTTATATACGGGGTGTCCCACAAGTGATCGAAGTTCATGATTTTTCGAGCACTTCCAACAGTCTGACAAGAAAATGTTACAAACAGAAAGTTTCAATCGGTTGTTGGCCAGCTACAAATTGTAATAGTTAAGACCAAGCAGAATTTCATAGCATTTACACTTTTCACGTAATACTCCCCCACGCCAAACCGACCATTTTTACAAAATCACGCGTTTCTCAAAAACTGAGCGCGACGAAGCGGTTCTGTTTCCGAATTCATTTTTATAACGAGGAACTCTATTAGGAACATTTTAGTGGTTATTATGAAACAGAAAAGAAGTTTAAATTTGTTGAACAGTTGCAATTCGTTACACATTCTTACTGTAATTTTGTATCTCGGTAAAAAAGCATCATATATCGTTATAAATTATGTTTGACTTCAAGAAGTTGCTATTTTTGGAATATTCTCGTAAATGCAGCAAAAATCGATACTTTTGATCCATTTATCTCCTAAACTTAATGCGGTAGGCTAGTTTTGCAGCCAGATTCGGATTCAATACGTGAAAATATGTAAAAAAACCTCTTTGCCATTTCGAACGACAAAACTTCGCGTGATTCTGTTTCTTCGTATCTGTGTTATCATTCTGTCGCGCTCGTTAAAGAGATTAAATTTCTGGTAAAGAATGTAACCGGTGGTTAATCCTCATCTGTATTATCAAGAAAGGGACATCGCATACGGATATGCGAGCGAAATTTATACACATTATGTTAGTTTCAGGAAACACTGAAAATTATATTTCGTTGGATACTGCATTCGAACTACCTTCTTGAAGAAAAGAATACTAAAACAGGATTAAGTAATTGATGTAATTCATGATATTATTTTATCTACAATCTACGACGAAGGTGCCCCTATTCTTCGATGTCCGATCACTACCTAATCGTCGGGAATAAAATGTCTATTGGGGCGACCGCTTTTAATTACGTCTGCCAAGTCATGGTGTCAGAAATATTCATAACGTTACTAACATGCCTACTAACAATTCTGGCTTAAACTTAGAAATCGTGTAACAAAATGCTATCCGTAAGGACGCAACAGATAAGCGAGACTTTTCAGCATAGAGATTTTGCATTTTTCAATACCATCGAAGAAGCTTAAAATATATTAAATCCACGGAATAAACAAGGTTCAGGTTTAAACTGTAACTTTTTAATCAGACATTGGATTTTAATGGGAAATCGTTTTGTGTGGATGAAAAAAAAACCGGTCCTGTTTAATTATCAACTATGAAACGCTTAATAAATAACAACAAAATAGAGATAAGACCAACGATATAGCCAACACAACGCATCATCTTCCCAAGCGATTACAGTTGTCGGTAAGATTCTTAATACAGAGATTGAATATCTATATATTTAGAAGGAACAAAGTTATATTGTTCGAAAATAACTCTTTTATGGAGACAGAAATTATTCAGCTGAATACTTATGTTATGAATATGTTAAGGTTCAGGAGGCAGGTTTACATAAGTTCCAAGGATCTTAAAAAGATCTGAAACTTCTTAGTAACATCCTAAAGGTAATTGCTTTCTTAGTAAGAGAAGAGTACAACTCACCAAATACTGTCCTGATAATACACGATCATGGAGAATTATTGAAAATGTGAACATATCAACTCCTAGTCAAGTATCAGTTTCAGTGAGCTGAACGGCAAAGTCGTCGATAAATGAGGAAACTGCAATGGATAGTGACTCAACAAGAACGTCCGAATTACCGACAACCGATATTCGAACAAAAAGTGTTTTCGGCCTTTAGCAACCAACCACATCATTTTTCGAATCAAACGTAAAAAATAAAAATGTAAACGTTAAAACAAGACGTTCCATATATCAGGTTCAAGCAGTAACAAAGCGCATAGCTGAATAAACATGGTAAAAGTAACCTCAAATCAAATCGAACTTTGATATACGTATATCAATCGATAAGTTATTACACAACTATTCGAAAGTAAACCAAATATCTCCACAGTCACCCGACAGTAATGTTATTGAACATGTGTGGTAAGAATTAAAGAAAAGAATGAGAACCCACAATGTTTCTAATAAGCAAAACCTAAGAGCTGCTTTACTAGAAGAATGGAACATCTCTGCAGAATTTTGCGATAATTTAATCAAATCTGTTCCATACCATCTATACGATTTCTACTGATTGGTGTGATTTTTGGTACACATATTTATGATAACTACATTTTTTAAGCGAAAAGTTGATAACTGTTGCGTACGATTTTAAGCGACATTCACTGTATTAAGAAGATTCTTTTTCCGTGACAGTTAACAATATGAATGGGACGGGCACCCGAATAATCATCTATTTAATTGATGATTTAATTTCGCAGAGCGACTTAATTTGTACAGTACCGGACACAACTTTAAGACCGAATGGTCAATGAAAATAAATAAATTAATTTATGAAACATGGCAAGATAAACAAAATTCGTATTCCATATTACTCACAATAAAAATGAATATAGAGACAATATTTGAAAATCATAAAATTATGTTTTACATTGTTCTCTCGTCTTAAACTTTTGTCCGTTCCTGCATCTATTTGACATACAGCGTCAAACATAAGAATTGGCACATGCTGTGTTTTATAACAGAATCACGTGTAAGTCAGAAACGAAGAACGATATTCTATTAAATCTTGTTTCAAGATATTGGCTTAAGCCTCTAAATTATGTATACAAAAAGTCAGAAAAATTGAATAATTACACGATTAGTATTAATACAAAATGTACACACGAATCCATTTTTACCGAAACAAAAGTATTGGCATACTTACAAATTTAATGTTTCTATGCAGCACTGATGTAAATATTTACAACGTTGGCATGACTCTTATAGCCGGCGAATTCCCAAAATTTAATTCGATATTCATTTGTTATAGACTGATACAAAGTTCATCGTTAATAAAGCGAAAATTATAATAATCGTCGTCGAAAAACACAAGAAACGATAGTTTAAGAAAGAGAAATCATACTAAAATTATCAAAACAACGAAATTCGTATTCTGCAATAACCAGAGCAGTAAATAGAAGCTGGTTTACGGTAACAACTGTAATTAAACAGTTTACCGACAAGGAAAATATAACAAATTTTACGCGAAGCGATCGACCAATTAAGTTAACAGATCGAGATAAGAAGAAAATTACCAAGATAGTAAAACAAAATCCCAGAACTAGCTCTACAGAAATAACGACACAAATAAAAACTAAAAATAATATGGAGATACGCTCTGTAAGGGTAGGTAGAAGAAAACCATAAAATTAATAAGAACAAAAAAATTAGAGTTTATGAAAACCTATTTACATAAAGATTTTTGAATAAAATGCTTCTCTCTCGAATAAAGGTCAATACAAAATATTTTTGAATCCAATGACCAAATAAAAGTTTAGCGAAATATTTTCAAGAAAAGCGTGTAGAAATTAAATTTCGGAGAAAATTACTACATCCAGCACTACCAGGAATCTAAGCACTTTGCTTACAGTGCCCGCCAATGGATTGTTTCTAACACAACCCATCCTCAATCTCCGAACTGAAACGCGATTGAGCATATTTGGAATTAATTAGAGAAAAGAATACGGAAACGTCCTGTTCATACAAAATAAGAATTAAAACTGTAATTTCAAAAGAATGGAATGAAATAGGTTCGGAAATAACACGAAATTTGGTAGCCCAATCGGTTAAAAAATGTGATAAAACAGAAAAGCTTACAAATAAAATATTAATTTGAATATTACATTAAGATACATTATAAAATAGTAAGTGTTTTGTTTCATTAAAAACAGCTGCGTACTTGTCATATACATTTTCCATTGTTGCTAATTGTTCGATTTTCCAGGTTTTTTGTTCACATCATTCAGAGACTGCAGACGATATTTTAAAATAAGATTTAATAAAACATCGTTCTTCGTTTCTGATTTACAGGCGATTTTATTAGGAAACACAGCCTGTACCAATACTTTTGTTCGACATTGTACATTGATGTTTGTCCGATCGTTTCAGTAATTTTTACGTTCCTTCCCTCAACTCCGCGTATGTACTTACATATTAACCAATGTTATCGCATTAACTGTTTGGTATGAATATTTGAAGTTAGACCGTTACTTAACAATTATTTGCAGAAAATTAGTGGAATTAATAGAGAGCTTTCTACGTGATCGAATAAGTTCGCGGCGGTAATACATTTTGCAAAAGAAACACAGAGTGCGTGTGCTCACTGAGGAATAATACACGGCGTCTAGAGGGGTGGCCGTTTCGTGTGGTCACGCCATCCCATTCTCTCATCTGTTTGAGGCGGGCGTGGCAATGTTTACATTTAATTAATCATCGTGCTACGTTGCTACGTACTTCTTCCCTGATAAACCGGCCCACATAAATTCGCCCACGGCTGAAAACTTGTAATCATCGCTTTGCGAACAATCTAATTACACGGAATTAAACGTAAGTAGCTGAATCACGGCAAGAAATATTTCGTACGGACCATTTATTTTGAAACTGGTTTCTAATAATTTTTAATAAAAATGAGATGTAGTCATGTAACTTATGCTTAACTCAGTGTAAACTTATTATATTATTAAACTTTATTTTTAACTAATTAGTATTTAATTTCTTAAAAAATATGTCCATGCTTCGCCCAATTTTAAATTGGCCGGTAACAGAAATTGCGTAACCATTGATTATGAAAGTGGTGTAAGTCCAATTTCCATAGACAGGTGTATCATAGAAATGGCATTACGAACAATGAATTTCCTGTACACATCGCAGGATAGACAATATAATAAATTCATTTTACATGAAATGAACCGAAAGGATTTCGTTTCAACAAAAAATCTGCAGAACGCAATCGAAAAACAGATAAGCAGGAACGCTAATGGAGAAAAAGTAAACTGGTTGCAAATATGTTGGATGAAGTTTCTCAAAAGTGCATCGTATATTATTTTATATAAAATATCGATGGAGGACAAAGAATTTACGAATCACAAAGATTTGACAAAAATTTGAAATTAGCGCCTTTATATCACGATGCTAGGCCTGTTACTTACGAAAAACATAAGGATATGGAACAATTATTACCCTATATACCTGCTGTGCATCATGAATATTTTAAAAGAGCATAAGTAGATACTACCAATATCTTACGTTAATTTTGACAATATAATTAACGTTTAAAATTAAAAATACTACCTCTATTTTATATTTTGTTTATATTTGTAAACAAAATTGGATTAATATGAAATATTTTAAGTGATATTTGATTTTTCAAAAGCGAAATTAAACGATGTTTACAATTGACTAATTTTGAAAGTGATGTAAGTTCGTCCATTTGCAGCCCGTAAATATACATTATTTTAGTTAAATTCGCCTAAAACAAATTTCTATAATCAAATTACATATCGATAAATCAGTAAATATATTGCCAGACTTGATATAATTAACCTATATTTTTTCATTAAGAGATGCGCTAACTTTTAATTTTCTCGAAACAAGAGAAAATTGACTTACACCACATTCAAAATAAACGGTCTATATTTTATCTCTGTAACGATGATTCTGATGTTAGTATAAATTTGCAAAAAATTTCCTTCTCTGGTCTTCGTTATCCTACAGAACGCTGTTCGTATAAACCGGTAGTAAGCGACAGAAGAATATATATCTTTTGATGCTAACGCACTTTCAAAAAATCTGATTACACTTTTTCGACCACACGATTAGATTACAGCATGTCAATCAGTATACTAATTTGAAATTGTTAGAAATAATTGAAAGCTGTTTGTTCCTGTAGGGCATAAGCATGTGTTCGAATAAATATAAAAAATACATTGATCGCTGAATATTTGAAGTAAGAAAAGTCGGTATCGACTTATTGTTGTCAAAATTTCGTAAAATTAATAATAAACAAAAAAAGAAAAAAAAACAGAAATCGATTTTAGTGAATTTGTAGATAAATGTGTTGTGGCAAAGTATACTGTAGGGAAACGACGAAGCGCCTTGCTAGTGGTCGGTAAATGGCGTTTCTACGATATCGAGGATGTACCATTTTACCGACAGCTTTTGTCTCGATGTACCGGACGTGCAAAAGGTTGAATCAATTAAAGTTTCCTTTATTTAACATCCATTAAATGCTATGCCTTATTTTAACGCAGTGGTGACATAAAATAAAGATACTGGTTCTTTTTGAATTAAATAATGATAAAAAAGAAAGAAATAAAAATAATGCCTCATTTTGTCCCAACCCCGATACAGCAGACTACCGGGTTGCCTATTTGACAACTAATGCCGTTCATTCGTTATGTTATAGCGATAACAAAGCGAGCGAGCATCGATAATACTATGTGATATCACCTTGAAAATGAACGTCGTATTTCATGGGTTTCATCTTTAGAAATAGTAACGAATTTAAAAGTTACAATACAACGTTCCCCCCTCTTATATGTATAATATGTCCGTCGTATATTAGAATCTGATTCAGTTACTTGGTCACCTGAGACCAGATCAAATGGAGACACACCGTTGAAAACATCCAACAAGACTTGCTACGTCATACTGCTTTTAAAATTGAACAGCCAATGTCCTGCACCGAGCACGACTATAATGACATTTTGCATAAGCTTAACTTGCCTACTTTGGAAAGTCGGATGATCATCTTAGATCCTAGCTTCTTACACAGAATCATTAATTAGAATCCTAGACTACTGTGGGCGCCTATAAATTTTGCATTTGTGACACTGAGAGCGCCTATAGGCGCTTATCCTATTGCGATCGCCTGAGACTGACACTTAAAGACGCTCGACGCACTTCGGATTTCAGACACGTAATGCCGCGTCCACACTGCTGTTCGCGAACAGCTCGCAGCTCGCAGCGAACTCCTCAGCGAACAGCGAACAGTGTTCACTCGGGAAGCGGTACATCAAAGAAACTGTTCGCGAGCTCGAAGCGTATCTGGACGCGTTTGTAACACAGTATGTGGCAAAAGCTAATATATGAATTCAGAGCGAACAAGCTTGTAACTGTTCGCGAGCTCCAGTCTGGATATGCTGCATTTTCCGTTGGCGAACAGCTCGCGAACCGCACGCGAGCAATTCGTGTGCTGCTCGCGAGCTGCTCGCGAACTGTTCTCTTCTATGTGGACGCGGCATAAGATTCCTATAAGGGCCCTCAAATTTACAGCAGCATAAAGAAATAAATAATATTGTTTTAATGTAGTGAAATTCAGCTTTGTACTAAACTTTAACTGAAATATTTTTTTTGTTTTTATAAAAATGCATTCCTACCCCAAAATTTCACCCAAAGTTCTCGGCGTACGCCGTAACTGAATTCTTATCGTATGGTGCGACCGGTGAGTCTCAAAGAGTTAACAACCCCTTAACGTGCACGCTCGAGTTAACTCGAGTGCGCTAAACTGGGCAGACTGTGCACAATCGAGATAATTCGAGCGACAATAAAATTTACAATACAATACAAATTTTGATTATTTTTGTGTTTTCTTAATTTTCTTGCCAAGACGACATTCTAAATTGTGTTTTTTACATTGCACAAAAATTGATTCTTTTTGGCCGGTTTTTTTTTTTCAAAAAAACTGTGCATTAAGGGGTTAATGGTAAAGTTAACTGCCCAGAACTCTTAATTTCTATTAATTTCAATACTCCTTCCGGATACACCTAAAATCCACTGCTTTTTAGAACCCCTACTTATTGTCATATACTACCTGATCCTATAACCGGAGCCTGTAACCCAGCTAACTGTTACTTCACAAAAATTAATTTTTTCTCTAACAATATTGCCAAGTTTAGAATCGAATTGTTTAAACTATTAATAATATCAAAATATAATATAACATAATGTAAACTAATCTAATTTAATTTAATTTAATCAGGTGTAACTTAATGTTAACTAATGTACCATTTACCCATCTTCGTTTCTTTTATTTGCTGTATGATTATCCGTCATGCATAAATAGAGCTCTGCTTGTAAATTCAAATAAATAAATAAATATTTCGTAAAAAGAATTTACATCGGTTCACCAACGATAGAATAATTCAAGATGATTATACAATTCACCTTATATTTGTACTTTCAAATTCTGGCTGAATCGATTTTCAAATATATTGAAAGAGGCGTTATTTTGAACAACTTCCTTTGAAAATGATAGGAGGTCGGCCTCAATTTCGGAGATATTTGCAAATAACTATTTGTACTACACAGTTGAATTCTACCCTATATGTACACGTCGCAGCGTTCAGCATCGTCATTTATCTACTGCTTTTACAGCATACCACGGCCGTCCGTAAACAATATACAACGGGTGTCAAGTTCCTTTGCCGATCGACACATCGTTTGTACCAAGCACTTCCAAGAGGGTATTCCAGTGCGAACCTTGGAAAAAATCAATTTCTTTTTCTAATTTTCTTACAGAATACACCTTTGAAAATATATTTTCAGGAACCTGTGTTCGAGATTCCTGAAAAGAACAAAGTCATATACAGTCGGCGTAGAAAGTGCTTGTACGCTAGTATAATTCTGACTTCTATCGTTTATATGCAGCACAAATATGCATTAATCAAAAGAATGTATATCGCAGTATGCAAATATACGACATATAGATAATAAAATTAAAGGAGACTCTGTACTTATTTTTCACAAACTCTTACCTAAACAGTTAGAAAAAAAAAGTCATCGAAAGTAGAATTTGTTTGCGTAAAAAGCATTCGTAGTCTTCGTAAATGTTAGTTATAAAACGAAAAATTTCTTTAAAAAGTTAAGTACTTATATATTTGGAGAAAAAGAAAATGCACAACTTTTTACACGTTTAAAGAATGCATAATTGGGATGTTGAAACTATAAATTATTATCTTGTTTAGTTTGTCCTAAGAATGGACTTTTTCAAGCTTTCTAGATCAGAACGTACCCTTAACCCCTGGGCTACTGTGGGCGCCTATAGGCAGTTATAAATTTTGCGTTTGTGACACAGAGCGCCTATAAGTGCTCGACGCACTTTGGCTTTCTGACACGTAAGACTCCTATAGGCGCCCTCATATTTATAGTAGCAGTTCGGTTCAGAATGTAAAGAAGTAAATAATATTGTTTGAATGTAGTGAAATTCAGTTTTTTCATTACTGAAATATGTTTTCACAAAAATTTCACCTAAAATTCTCGGTGTACGTGGTAACTGAATTCCTACCGTATGGTACGACCGGTGCGTCTCAAAGTCTGCTGTAAACAAAGGGTTAAATATGACGCATTGTTTACTATGTATCGATTGTGATTGTGTGTTTTGTGTATACATATATGGGTTCCTCTTAACCTCTTGACATACAAATAAAACGGAATTTGATGTGTCCGAATAATACTATTTAACACTAAACTGTACCACGGGGTACTTTACATATACCTATCCTTACCATAAGGAGGCATTGACGGTTTGGCACTGACATACAGATATATCGACAGTGGTAAATAAAGAAGAAAATGTAACATTTTACTAAAAAGATGATCATCATAGAAGTATTCAGTTTCTACATATTGAAGAAAAACGGAATAAATATATGTTGCCATTTACCGAAGCAAAGATTTTTCACAGAAACCAAACACGAGATAAGTGCTTATATAAAAGAGATTATGGAATAAAAATCGAGTTTTTCTTTTCTTTATATGCTGGACCACTAAGATTATAGCGGTTAAATACATAAGTATGTATTAACTGCAATTCTATTAATCAGTTTGTTTGCTGTTATTACTTATAGAAAACGCATTTTGATTTTTATAAGAATCAGTTATTCTACGTTTTCTTTCCTCTCTTTATTCCCTTTCGCATGAACGCTGTATCACGCATTTTATTAGACTTGTTCTTAGGAACGAATGCATACGCTTCTAGCGGTGATCTACCTTCTACGAAAAAAGATTAAACTTCTTAGTTGATAAAATTTATAATGTAATCCGAGATATATTTCTAGGCTGATTTCTGACCCTATAAAGTCACACTTTTAACGTATAAAAGAGTATCATTCATGCGGTGGGTTTCAATTCTCTGCTCAACTTTATGGCTTGCCATTTGTACTCAACTTCCAAACAATCGAATTACGACCTATTCTATCTTTTGTGATCTACTGTCGGTATCTATGCATTGACCACACAAAAACCCGAGGATAATTTTCTTTGTCGTCGAAAGAATTAATATTGCATTTCAATTAATTTTGTTATAATCGCACAGGGCTATTCATCCAGCTTTCCAACGCTCTAAATATAGGAACTAGTGGCGAATCGTTGATCTTGCAGGTGCATGATTTGTTTCAAAAGCAACCAAATTGCTTCTTTATAACTCAGGTTAGTAACCCTAATAAACAACAATGAATAGCTTATGATCTGTGAACCAGATTAATGTACTTAACACTTTACCGACCGGAAGCCTATTAATCGGCTTTTACATGCTTACAATTAGTCTGTAAATTTTGTGATGTTTTCTTACACGAAGGTGACTATTTCGAGCAATATCGTATGTATACTGTAAAGAGATATTAAACTATCAGTTACACGAAGAAAATCATTGTAATCAATTCATTAGCGATGGATCCGCGCCAAAATGAGCCGATTAGGAGTGCGTGTGCAATAAGTTATGCGGTCGGTAAAGTGTTAAGTTGTATAGGGTATGTTCTGTAACTAGCCATATAAACAAGGATAATGGTCTAATTAATGGCGTTTATAAACAGAGATATGATATAGAAAAATTTCATACAGAAATTGAACCGAAAACATAGAATACCATTTCTTTTGTACGAGTACGAATTTGTATCTCCGTTTCGAAAAAAACGGGCTTGAAAATTTACGACGTGCACTTTAAGTTAACAGTTTTGTCTGTGGTCTATTTATGAAGCCATGCTACCTTTATCGCTTATAACGGCATCATACCAGACACCGAACAATCAAAAGATGAGTCTGTTAACGTTACAAGATGCTCGCAAAAATTTAAAAGGAACAATAATAACGTGAATACCTAGTGGTGATTTTTAAATTAAATGAATTCCGGTAATATAAACGTTATGTCTTATTTTATGCTTTTGTTACTCAATTCGCTATCCGTTTAACGTATATGTATACCATTTGAACAACCATGATCTATGGTGAAATCCGTGAAATTAAAAATAGACGAAGTAAGTGCGCATTCGATAAATTTTCAAACTAATTTCTCTCAGAAACAACAACTTGTACCGAAAGATTGTATTGTATATTTTCGATTCACTGTTTTATGTAGAATCACTATCTTTTCAGTTTATACATAACGCCAGTTACGTGATACCTTACATGGTTATATGATCAAGTTATATTACGAATTAACGAAATTTTAGCTACAAAGAAAACTGCAGGGATAATCTGTTAGATTTATTCCTTGTTATTCTTTCTCACTTCCTCTATTGTATAAAACTTCGTTTTTTTTCAATACGATTATATACAGGGTGTTCGGACAGCCCTAGGCTTAAATTGAAAGAGTAACTCCCTGAGACATTCTAAGACGAAAATCAAGAGTAACGATTTTGCGTTTCAGGCTTTGTTTACGAGTTATAACTAGTTAAAGATATCGTTTAATCCGGACCGTTCGACGCTTGAGAGCGGGTAACCGAGGCAACTCGGTCGGTAACGTCGCCGAGTCCACAGTGATGCTCAAGCGTCGAACGGTCCGGATTAAACGATATCTTTAACTAGTTATAACTCGTAAACAAAGCCTCAAACGCAAAATCGTTACGCTTGATTTTCGTCTTAGAATGTCTCAGGGAGTTGCTCTTTCAATTTAAGCCCAGGGCTGTCCGAACACTCTGTATATACACTACCGGTCAAAACTTTGGAATCATTCTATCAACATCGAATACATTCTTATACATTTTGCACCCATGCACTGATAGTATACTAGGTATTAACAAGAATGCACAAATTTTAAGATGTTTTAGTATTTTCTTGAATTGAAAATACTCTTGTATAGATTATAATCCAAATTTAAAGTAACGCTAAACGTGAACCTACTTATCGCGTAAAATGACAATTCTCTCGCATTATCTACGGCTACCAGATTCTTTTGTTTAACCGATGAGAGCTTAGTGCTACAATATTAAATGCCGAAAAAAGATATAAAAGCCACATTTGTCAAACATTGTTATCATTCTCGTTCCTGAAGCCATTCAACTGAGAGCAGCAGTTAAAATTGTACTTCGATATTTAAAAATGGCAAAAACGATACAGATTAGCGTTGAAACTAGAAGCGCTATAATCACGCTTAAAAAAAAACGTTATTTTTTGCAAGAAAATCGAAGATATCGTACAAGAGAGTTCAGAGTATGGCAAAACGTTTTGAGAGTTTTAGCTGTTTAAAAGATAAGCCATGATCAAGCAAACCCAGGATAACTTCGAAGGCTGAACATATCAGAATACAAATTATTTGCAAATGAAACAGACGGCTAACATGGTCCCACAAATTCATACAAATCTTAATCATAATAGATCGATTTTGATGTCTCTGACCACCGTGAAAAGACGATTAAAAGCTGGCAGTTGAAACGGCCGCATAGCTGTCAACCATTACTTTCATCAAAAAATCGTAAAATGCGGTTGAATAGGACAAAAAGACACAAAAATTGGACGTTCGAGGACTGGAGTAGAATTCTTTGGACTGATGAATCCAAGTTTGAAGTATTCGGGTCACACCGAAGAACATTGTCCGTCGATTTGTAGGGCAAAAAATGTTGGTAGAATGTATTGTACCGACTGTCAAACATGGCGGAGTTATGGATTGGGGATGTTTCTCGACCGTTGGAGTAGGAGAACCGATGAAAGTAGAGAATGCAATGAGAAAGCAGGATCATAAGGACGTACTTGAGCAACATTTTATACCATCAGCTTACCATTTAATAGATAGAAATTTGATTATTCAGCAGGACAACAACCCTAAGCACTCGTCTAAATTGTGTAAAGGATTGTTGTTGCAAAAAGAAATGGAAGGTAGAGTTCTGAAGAACAAGAGATGTCCATCACAGTCACCAGGTTTGAACCCGATCGCACTTTTATGGGAAGAGCTCGATAGGAATATCCGATTCCACTGCTCAAGATCGAAGAAACACGTCTGGCGGATACTAAAAGAAGCGTGGAAACGGAGTGAATGTATTAATGTTTAGTTACAAAAAAATGATACATAAAGTAATCGCAGGTTTCCACTGTTTATCATTGCCGTTTAAATAAGCGTT
Organism: Tetrapedia diversipes; assembly: GCA_033822845.1. Classification (NCBI taxonomy): domain Eukaryota; kingdom Metazoa; phylum Arthropoda; class Insecta; order Hymenoptera; family Apidae; genus Tetrapedia; species Tetrapedia diversipes. The sequence goes on from JAOPTO010001137.1 coordinate 120,996, forward strand.
TGGTAATGAAACTTTTAACACATTGAGTACAGGTCACGAGATATCTCGTTTTAATACTTTTTAATACACGCGTATTCATGATTCGAAATAATGTAGGAAGCGAGATTTTGCGGGTCGCGGGGCGACCAAGGGAAGGCGGTGAAATATGAAAGAGAAGCAACTGACGGGAGAGTAGTAAAAAGATGGCGACGTGGAAAGCGTATTACGTGCTCGGACGTCTTATTCTGTAACCGGATTATTCTTAGCAATAAACTATCTTTAATAACAAAACATTCCATCAATTAATATCCCTAGAATAATTTAATCTTTGTTATGTCTATCACGTTTGTCCCGTTTGTCACGTTTATTGTTACATAATAAACGGATATACAAAAAATATATAGTAATATTTAAGAATTTACAAATATGAATTGAAAAATGTGCTTGTATGCACTATATTCGATTTCTTGGTGAGCAGAGCGTCGTACGCAATATGTTAACACGGACCTAATATTTCATTGGACGACTTTGCTTTATTTGTTATCTCACGCAGATCGAAGCGGAATCACTTTCGACGTGACACGACGCATTCGGAGGTCCTGCTTAATCGTGGATCTCGAGCTGACGCTCTTCTCGATTGCAGGAAACACGTGCTATCGCAACGATCTTCCCCCTACCAATTCACCCTCAACCGTTTACCCCTGTTCTTCCCTCGTTCGAAATTCGCTCGGTTCTTCGAATCTCGCGTTTCCTCTCAAGGGAGGTTTCCTTCTTGCCCCCTTGAGTGGCAGCCGTGGCTGTTTTTAAATCAGTTTTCGAAAGGTTTTCGCCCTCAAAACAGACGAGACGATCATTAAAGGAAGATTAATTTGGTTTAGATTTTTTGCCACCCACGTTTAATTTGCAGCACACCGGACAGACGTCCGTTCATTTTAGTCTACCGTTAAAATCGACTGTTTATCCATCGAATTAGTTTTTATAGACATAACATAAACAGTAAGTATTCGATGGTGTAAATTTAGAACACATTCCTGAACAAAAAACTGCTTTAATCCCTAAAAGTAAAGGAAGTCCGAAGGGAAATACGAAGTAACTATGTCACAAAACAATCTGTAAAATTTATACTAGAAAAAAAGACACATCAAACGTAAAGATTGTACCAGTAGTACATGCACTGTTATTAGCATGAAATACGGACATAACTCTACGTATCTAGCTCGTGTCTCGAAGGAATGATCATTGAATGTTTCTGCCTCGATTTTGTAACCGTATAAAACTATTTCCAGAATAATGAAAAAGACTTCTATAAAGAACAGTATTTTTATTGTATGCCCATAAATTTATAAAATCAATCACTGTTTGCTATCTATTTAATTCTGTCAATCCCATTTTTTTAAACTTTTTAAACATACATATTATTATTGTTGTTATTGTTATTATTATACATACGGGACAAAATAGATTCTTCGGTATGTACGTAAAAAAAGAAGACAATAACTAGTCGTAGGAGACTATCGGTCGATGAACACTTCGTTTAAAAGTAGAAAAGGAATCTAGTTTGGTACCGTGGTTGTTAACATTAGTAATAACTGTTTATATAGTAATGTTGATCGTTATTAAGGTATGTTCGCATTATACATTTTACTATAGTTCATATTACGTTTCATTAACGTAACCCCTTTAGGGTTTATGTGATACAATTATTGTATAGCATACAAGATTGAGCAGCATCAGTACAAAAAAACATAAATGTAAGATACGATTACTATAACTGGAGTTGATTTATTTTGTTTTGCATTCTAACTAAATTAATTAAAAATATGAAAAGATAATTTCAGTAGTAAACCACTATTATTATCGTGTTGCATTTTTACAAAGCAGATTACGAAGGGCTCTTGTAAAAAGAATAAAAGAACCTGGCCTATAATGCATTAGTTTTTATATATTTTTGTTACGTAATTTGCCTGTGGTGTCAGCGTCAAGCAAATGCATCATAAGCGTGTCGATTGATTTGTTGCTAATATCAAGAAACCGTGTTGCTTGTACTCGATTCAACCTCGTTTCGATAAAACCCGAGTTCCAGTTTTGGTTAATAATAGTTTCAGATTATGAAGTTCCCGTACCACCTAGGAACTTTTAATATAATAAGTATTAACTTGCGATCGACGAGGCAGAAACGCCTCCGAAACACAGCATTGTATATACCTTTCCGTGACAATCGATCCTGCGCTTCTATCGAAACACTATTACACGTATAACTTTTATAAACGAGCACACGATTATTCTAAAACATCGACAGGCCACAGAATCAAGCTGAAACTTTTTCATAGGATTTCCCACCGTGCACGCGTAAGCAAATACATAGGTAGAAAATATCTGTGGTATTTTAAGAGGTCATCGAACAGTACGCTTCGATTTGTTCCGCGTTCGCATAATACAATGCAGAATTGTTAGGATACTATTTTACCGAGGTTGAAATTTGCCCGCACAATTTACCCCCGTAACGAGCCCCATTCAAATAGATTCCATCGGAAGCAGTCCTCTTTTTTGCCAGTAAACTACACACCTCTGGCCTTAATTTCAAGAAACGGGAGTGTGGTACGCGGCTAATCGCGGTTGCTCGGTTGAAATCCGGTGATGGGGATAGGCAGAGGCAACCGGTTTTATCAGGCTGCCGGTTACCATGCCGGTCGACCAACCGATTTAGCACTCTTAATCGACCCCCTTCTGCTTCCTTAGCTCGGACCAGGATAGTTGCTCGGATTTTTCTAACCGATTCCCTTGACTAGGCGTACATATAGTAGCGGACAAAAGTTTACGACTAAACAGTCAACGAAATTAAACTAACTAATTTATAAAGAATAGCATAATAAAGAAAGCTTGTATTCTGTGCTAATCAATAAATAGTGTTCTACCATAATAACAATAAAAATGAATGTACAAATAATATTTGCAAACGATAAAACTATGTTCTACATAGTCCTATCGTCCTAAACTTTTGTCCGCTACTGTAGCTTGAACGCGTATTTGCGCTAAAATTGAATACATAATAATTTATTTTGCATTCGAACTCGTACGATAAAAAGTCTAAGAGTGCGGCGTATAAAGATAAAGGTGCAAAATAAAATGTTCAACTAACACGTTAGTTTATTTTGTACGAGATAGAAATAAGATAGGGATAAAGGGTGGGGCGGTCCAGGAACTGCATCAGAATATATTGCAACGCGAAAGATGGGGAAAGAAGGCGGATGCAACCCGTTACGAGTTAGGTAACCGATAACTCTCGACTCTGAGTATATATATCTAACGGTGTTTAGCAATTTAGGTCGCCTCAGGACGCCGTATCTTTTCCTCATTTTCTGTTACCACGCATGTCACTGGTTGACTTATCGAACGATTTACACTCATACAATCCTACTTTGATACGCAATTTATATAGCAGAGTAAGAGACAGAGATAGCTGACGGAGCGAATCATGTGGGCAACGAAGAAAGAGAATCGTAGTCAAGGAGAGAAAGGCATAGAAAGAGTTGGAAAAGGGAGAACGTGCGGAACTTATCCTCTCTGCCCCCGTGGACAGTTTACATATCGAACAGATGCAATGTGTGTGGTTTGAGGTTCGGCTAAACGAACGAGACAAAGTTAATCCTTTTTACTCGAGAGGCGACTGTTAGTCGCCAAATAATAGTTTCGCAACTTTTCAGTCTGTAGTTGGTTTGTTTATTGGTCAGACGCAGAGGTTAAATATAATCATATATGTAAATTTTAGTAAATACATTTACAGACAAAAGTTAAGAAGCAACGTAATCATTTAGCAATTTCGGTATATTCGGTATTTTCTAAGATACATTTCAACTACCGTTAGTTAAGTATAAACAGCGATGCCGGAAAGAAAATGAAACATCTCGGAATACATTTGTTTAGATTGTGGGCTCGACTTATTACGAGAAGTTTGTATGTTTCTCGACTTTTGTCACGCAGCTATGTTTTATTTCTTTATATTCTTAAAAACCCATTTCATATTGAAGCATGGAATATTGATTATCTCTTTATAGTGTTTTTAATCCTCACCAACGTCGGAAGATAAAAAATACATAATAAAAATGAGTTTGTCGGTAAATTCTATTTTACATTTGAAAGTCGTTGTAGTTAGTATCGTTAAGCGACTAACAGTCTCGAGTGCAAAGGGTTAAACGGCAAGACAATGCCGATGAATTGTAAGAAGCTAAGCGAACGGAGCTCTATCGACGCCTTTTCCTAGCCTCTCTTTACCTGACCACTGCGCGTCAGAGAGTATCGGTAATTTGGAACTCACGACAGACAATACGCCGTCGTCATGTCCCGGTCACCGTCGGTCCGTTCCTTTTGCTCGCACCGGGAGGTCCAACGTCGGTTTACCAGGGTTGGCGAGCACAGTTCCTACCTGCATCCTTGAAAAAAAAAAAAGAGAGACAGAATAGTGGTTCTCGGGTGAAAAGACTCGTGCGCTCGGTCTGCCGTTGCTCGCCGCTTCTGTTTCTCTAACTCATTTTCCTCTCTTTTCTCTGATCCTCTTCGCCGAGAAGAATCGTGGAAAGCCTGTGAAAATCGTCGATTCTTGTTTCCGTTTCGAAAGAAATGGAAAAGAGGGGCCTGTAGGAAATGGAGGTGGGGGGATACGATGAACGCGAGAGGACAGGGGAACGGAAAGGGTCGAAGCGTTGTTGATGGTACACACATGATTGGACGTAAAGGGGCCAACACGGGATCGATACACAAACAATAATATTGTCGATATAGTCTGGCAATGATGTTGGCGATCCGCTTCAATATTTTCAACATTGCGAATATCAATATTATTGTCAATACTTTTCGATACCGACGATATTACCGATCGGGTGCAGGCCCTTTAAAAGATAAAACTTAATCGAGAGAAGAGTATTTCGTCATCTTAACTCGTTCCGACTAGTACCCGATCTCTCGAACCGTTTCAGGAGATATTTACGGTTTAACACTCTCACGACATGCGATATCCTTGGCTATCATGAAACGCCGGTTGCATTGATGCGATAGCAACAATCTTTTACTTTTTATTACAGTCGTATACAAATTTTTTTAACATATTAAAAACATCTTTCTGATTAAAATGACACCAAACACGATATGATATGAATTATATTTACTTACGTAATAAATTCGCATTACGTTCTTTTGTACTGTGGTAGGTCCAGTGGCGTATCTAAGGGTGAGCGGAGGGGGGCGACACTTCTCACGAGGTACAATTTTATTTTCCAACGATTCGTGAATTTACGTTAACTTAGTAATTTTTATTGCTTAACTAATAATTAGCTAATAGATGAGAAAGAAATATAACTTTGGAGAATGTTAAAATCAAAGTTCCACTTCAAAAATAAACACAGTGTTTTAATTTATTTCTGTATACGTCGTTTTTACTTTTTGTAGTGTTTTTGTGTGTATTGAGAGGGCGATAAAAGTTCTAGCTACGCCAGTGCGCAGGTCTCAGGCATGTATTATATTATATATGAATAATTAAATGTAATACAAATTATATCGTATTTGGTACCATTCTAATAAAACAAAATGTCACGAATAAACGTGTGGAAAACATTTTCGTTCAAAGAGAACCAAAAATAAAAAAGTTTTGCAGTTGCATTAGTATTGTTTCACCAATACATGTGCTTTACCTTTTGCTGAACTACTTCGCTTTTCAGTTCCGCTTTTCCTTTTTCACTTGTCTTTTCATGCTACTTGAAATGCAAAGTGAAACACAGAGAACATAGTACTGTATCACATAATCGGATAAAATTTCTTCGACGATTTCCGAGATACCTGTCCTGAGAGTGTGAAACGTTTTGTGTCAAGACACCAAGGAAATATGTATTACTCGATCTTAGCGATCTTAACGATGGTGATCTACGATTATCGGTGACACAATACAATTTGTAAGACAAACATTCCTTTAGTGGAGAGCGGTGTTAGAAAAAAGTGATTGGTGACATATCTAACGACCAGTAATAATAACAAAAAAAATATATATATATATAATATACATTGATATATATGTATGTATAGATAAATAGATAGATAGATGGATAGATAGATAGACAGATAGATAGATAAATAGATAGATAATTACTAAAACACTACTCGATATGTGACGTCGTGAATTAATGAAATCGAAAAAGAAACAGTAGCTCAAATTTAATATAGATATGTGTATGTATATGTACGTGCATGTATATGTATACGAGCGTGTACGCGTATATATGAATACATTCTGTATGTTCATATAAACTTAAGTCTGGAAATACCTTATCGAAAAATTACAAGTATTCAAATATTTACGAGCAAAGTTGTTCTCGTAACTCGAGTTTCGGAATCGTCCTGCCCCATTTTGCAAAGAATGTAAGCACCTGAATTTCTCAACGGACAATTCCTTTAACGTTGTAATTTATCACCGATTAGTTGACCTGGTTGGTTACTGGATTTAATACCCTTTAATTTCTATTCATGGGATCGTGTAGAGCAACTGATTTATGAGATATAAACAGGTCAATTTTGGGAATGCATTCAAAACGCATTTACTGCTATTCGAAGTACAAAAGGAATATTCGAAAAAGTTCGGACGATCAATTTAACGCGACGGATTCCTGCATTGTTGCCGATACCGGAAATTTTAACACTACAACTACAGACGATTAAGCTTTACTTATTGAAGACAAAAAATTAAATTGGAAACCACACGAAAAAGATACCTAATATAAGGGGAAACAAATTTTAGTAAATTTTCAAATGTGTAAGCACTACAGTAAGTTTACCACGCTTTTATGAAAAATTACAAATTGGGTCATTTTGATCCCCTTGGTTCAAATGTTAAACATCTGTCAGAACTTCTCTGATACTCGATAAAAATCTTTGAACGCTTATAGCTTTTCGATAAAGCATTTTCGAACGTACTCATACGTAAGTTTATATGAATTCATATGAGTTCGATACCGACTTTCCCGGACACCCTGTGTTATGCACATGTATATTATATATATAACGAAAGCGACAAAATATTCTCTATGATAAGTCTGCCGCACTACCAGATATAGTGTTGTTACACTAAGTTACCAATAGGGACTCGCAGGTGATAACAAATATTTCAACTACAAGCGATATTTGTATACGTATAACATACGTATACGTTTACGTATATTTTATCTACAAACAAAGATTACAATAACTTCAAATAGCTTATGATTGTTAGATCGCCGTTGTCATACACAATAAATGCGCTTCTGCGGTTAGTCGATCGCTATGCCGCCTCAACATTGCAAATTCATTTATTTTGCCCTACGAGGAAAGAGGGTAGGGATCAATGGGGATTTATTTTTCTAGATTTCTCAAATTCCACCCCTCCCAGATTTCAGATATCCGTGACCAAGTTACTGGTTATTTAACACTTTAAGGACGCAAGACGCATATTTTGCGTTCTTACGTTGCAGTTACGCACCATCCACGCAAATCTGCGTTTTTAGCGCATGCTAGGTTTCAACGCACTACCCATTTCCATTCAGCGACGTAAGATTCATCTTACCGACTGTTCTGCGTTTCGATTTTAATTTGATTAATTTTGATTTATGAGTTCACGAATAAATGATTGATTAAGAGAAAAAATGATCTTTGAAAGATTTGCTAGAAACTGATTTAAGATACAAAACTTAAGAAGCAACAAACACGATCATCTAATCGTTTTTAATGGATTTATATACTTTACAACAATTAGTGGTATCTGATATTCGATTAAAATTTGTTACACAGTAATAGTAAGCGGATTGAGCGAGATCGGTGAAACTAAACCCTGAATTAGTGGACATTGTACGAATTGTCGTAAGCAAGTAACCATAATAGGATTTTTATAGCATCTTCTTTCTCTCTTAGATGGCGGTAAACTGAACCTCGGCTTGACACTTCACCAACCCGAAGTCTATTAATTGGTTTTTCAATGTCAGCGTTTATCTGTGCATCCAAATAAGTCGGTAGGCAGCGAATGTATAGCAAACTTATTATTAGACAGGTTGATCGGAGAGGTTGATTGACACTTTATATATTAAGATCTGTGATAGTAACAAGAAACGTATAATGTGTGGTAACGAACGAAGATGTTCATTCTAATGTGAAATGATTCTAAAAAGATGATGGTTGTTGTAGGTTGTCACTAAAGGGAGTCACTTATGTATTATAGTTTTTAAAGAGACTGTGAGACACCTATAATAACAGCTCAAAACTGTTGCAGTGAAATATCAAAAATGCATGAAAAGCTGAAGAAAAAATGGTAACTGACTGGTAATGTTCTAATCTTCTTACAGGATAATGATAGACTCCGCATTGTATAAATAATCATACAACAACTGCATAAGTTAAACTGTGGAATAGGTTACGTTTCTTCTATTCATCGTACTTGCCATTGACAGGCTTAGAATAATGTATTCGAAAACGTGTAAAAAGTAGGTACATTCGTTTCACCAGAACTTATTATTCACCTTATTATTAATAATTCAATAATAAATACAAATGGTTACAGAATACGTTACAGTTGTTATCAAGATGTACATATTTATAAGAATTCAATTTGCTTGATAACATTACGTTCAGAATATATTTTCATTAATTTTATTCTTCAACTAATATCGTTTAATTCACAGGAACATTAGAATTTATAGAATCAACCAAACACTCGACCCTCGAACAACGAAAAGTTAGAATAAGTATTATAATTGGGATGTAAAAGTACGATATTTATACAGAAATACAAAGTTGAAATATAAAATTACATTTTGATACGAACTAAAGATATGCACGTAATATGTAAACGTACATACATTTATACTGTATAAAGAAATATACCATTATTACAGTGTTTTCTCGTTATAAGTGGTACGAGGTACAAGAACAACCTATATACAGTGCCTCCAAAAAGTATTCGTACACTATATTACAAGAAAATTCATCTGATTCTAAATTTCTGAAATAAACCCCCGAAGTTTCAACTTTTTCGTATTCTGAATATAATTGTTTCTGGGAATTTTTGTTTATGTCGAAGCACTAAAAATTAGACATTTTTCATTTGAAAAGTTTTGTTTTATCACACACCGTTAGAACGAAAAGGCGAAAAAAAGCACTGACACTTTAAACGTTCGTTTCACCTTCTTAGGATGCTATATCGATAAAAAAATTAATCCGTACATATATTACAACAGTCTATGTATTTAACATAGTTTGATTAAAAACAAAGAAATTTTGTATTTTTTAATTTTTTAACTTCTAAACAAAATTTTTCGTTTTTCTTTTTCTTTTTCTTCTTGAAATTTTGTGTGTATGTGGAGTACAATAATATATGTGCGGATTAATTTTTTTGATTATCGAAATACCACTTTAAGGAGGTGAAATGAACGTTCAAAATGTCGGTACTTTCTCTCGTCTTTTCATCGTAACTTTTTAACGGTGCATGATAAAACGAAACTGTTCCGATAAAAAATGTTTAATTTTTAGTGTTGTATCATCCTGTCGTAAAAAAAATTCCCGGAGACAATTATACTTGAAGCACGAAAAAATGTTGAAACTTCGGGGTTTGATTTAATCCGATTAAAAAGACTTCCCTCGACAAATGTTCGTTGAAATCAGTATTTCAGAATTAGGTGAATTTTCTTAGAATATAGTGTACGAATACTTTTTGGGACCACTGTAGGAACAGGTGCTCTAATTTGCTGGCCTTTTGTTATTTGCCGATGAGCGAGGGTGCCGCATCAGGGCAGGTCAAATTCTTTTACTTGAGACTTCGACAGTTTCAATTGCAGTATGATATTTGGAAAGAAAATACGAAGTATATTGTCTCGCTCGCTTGCAGCCTGTCGCACTCGTCGCAACTACAAAAGCAGTGGATAAGATAAAGGGAGAAAAAGACCGGAAAGGAATACGGGTGTAATTGGTCGTACCAAAATAAGCCAACCCGCTGACATGCAATTACAGAGTAAAGAAGTCGCATGCATTTCTGTTATTGGCTGAACTGTACGCGTTCACTAATCGAAGCTTGTAGCGTTGCGTGACGAAAAGGAAAAAAAAAAACGAATGAAATGCATGAAAACTAAATAGAATAGAACAATAACGAGAAACCGGTTGCTACAAACTGACCTAGTCGTGAATTCAGATCGTTGACTATTGCACTCGAGAGGTGACTGTCAGCCACAAAATTGAAATTATGCAAATTTTCAGATGCAAAGGGTTAAACACGTAAGTTTTAGTAAAAATGCTGAATACAATTTGGTATAATCAAATCTTACTAAATGTTATTCCGTGAAAATGTTTGAGATCGATGACAGTGCACGAGCAACAGACGTTTCTCGAACGCAAAGAATTAACAGGATACATCAACGAGAAAAAGACCAACTTTTTATTATTTCGTACTTACATCTCATATACGTATACATACAGGATATATTAAATTTTATGAAATATAAGTGGAAGTAATCATGTTTTGCGAATCACAGTTCTACTATTATGTCAACGATCGGATTACTATTATCGTGGAGACTTTTGTCGCGAGCGTTGTACAATAAGTACTTACTTTTAACGAAACAACCACTTATAACGCGGCAAAAAGTATACTTTCGTTTCCTAACGAATTCTTAAAACTTATTTTATCATAAAAGTACATAATAACATATACAAATACATAGTATGTATGCAAAACAAAATTCTAGGTAGGTTTATAGATCGTGGTTAAATGTTTTTAGAGAGAGTGGAGCGATTGAAACATTTTACGCAGATTTTTAACTACGCGGCTAACCGAAGTTCCAATTTCTACGTTATTCAATAGCCGAACACAGTATGTTTTATGTTATGAATTAGCTCGCTATTGTACTTGCTGCTACCAACTGGTATTCAGTTAATTTCAGTCTGTTAATGAAAACGGGGACTCTTTTTTTCCTATTTGAATCAAGGTGATTATTCATAGCAATCTTATAAATTCACTGTGATAAAGCTCCCCAAATTTACTATGATTTTATGCAGAAGATATTAATAAAGTTTTGTTTTCTATGTATTCGGTATTTTCTCGTGTAATTTTCAATTTGATCTCTTCCATGCGAACTTTCATTAGTCAGTGAGCTATCGAAGGTGTAGGGAGGTGTTTGGTTATCCTTTACAGAATATCACGGTCATAAAGGATACTAGACATGTTAATAAATAACTTTGTAAAATATTATAAGAAATGGTGTTGATTTAATAAAGCTACAGAGCTTTAAAACCATACGTACGTGTTTATTTAACCCTTTGACTGCTACGGGAGCATATATGCGCCCAGCGAAAACTGTCGCTGTGGCCTATGGGCGCACATTTGCGCCCAGCACAAGTCGTCGATATAGACTATGGGCGCACATATGCGCTCGGCGACTGCTTTGATCATTTACTGCTGTCTTACTGAATTTCTCAAGAAATTATTTTATCATATCCGTGTAACACTCAGAAACAACATACCTTGGTCTTTTATTTTATTTTAGTGTCTAATATAGTAGAAGAAACGAACAATTATTTCACATATATAAAAGGAAATACTTCGCCTAAGACACACTCCCGGATTAATTCCTGGAAACCCACATCAATAGGTGAGATGTATGGATTTTTGGCCATTATAATGTTAATGCCACGGACAAAGAAATCAACACTAAATGAGTATTGGTCGACTGACGAATTAATAAAGACCAACATGTTTCGCAAAATTATGGCACGAGACAGATTCATGATTTTATTACAAATGCTACATTTTAATGATAACAACCTAAGAAGCAATGACCCCTTATATAAAATACGGCCCATAATTGATGCACTATTAATTTTGTTATTGTAAGCTCTTGTTTATGTATGCTTTGGAGTTTGTACATTTCATTTTATATATTATATAATACATTATAATTATCAAATTATGGCGTTTTAAAACTTTACCCTTGACGAATAAATAATATATATTGAAGATAAAAAATATTTAAAAAATTGAAAAATATTAATTTTGGAGTGGATAAAGTAACAGTAATTTGATTCTGTACAATATTACAATTGAATACACCGCCGAACAGATTCAGATTGCGTGAAAAAGTATTCAGTCCCCAGCGACAGTTAGTGCCGGCTGCACGCCGTCGACGCGAAGCGTTTCGGCTTAGAGTCTTCAGCAGTCAAAGGGTTAATTCTCGTGAAAAATAGCCGGAAATCGAGAAAGGCAGAGTAGATTGAACCTGTTCGTTAAGTGTTAATTTCTCGATCCATGTGATTATTAGGGGACTGAGAGAAAAGAAAACCCTGTACGAAGTTCGAGCTGATGGAAAACGTGCGAATTGGTACGCTACAGGCACGCTTCCCTTTGACGTTGATAATTTAGTGCATGCAGTAAGTGAAACGGTGAAAAAAGCGGAAAACGTTAGAAGGGCCTCTGGATGGCCCTGTTACTTCAAGGTCGAGAGGTGCCTGAAGAAAAGCACGAGAGCCCAGCGATGTCTCTTGAAAACGACCGCCTTGTGCACGCTTGTGTATAAAGAGATAAAGAGAGAGAAATAGAAACGGGTTGCGAGACGAAGCAAGGTTAAGGCGAATTAAGGACGGTATTCATAGCAGTTACTCAGTCACGAGTGCGCCGAAGTGTCGTGTAGCTTTTTAAAAGTCACCTCTTCGTCTAAACGGATAACAAGTTTACACGTAACAACCACGGGTTTTGACTGTCACCGGAGAACTACCGAAGATTAGATACGCTGTTATAGTATAACTGCTGAATCTTTATACGTATATACAGGCGTCCCTACACTTTATTTCGCACATTTTTAAAGATCCAACTTTTTCAGTCTTTGCGGTAGGATGTCCCCATCGTGAGTCGAGCAGCCTACTGGTCTGCTCCTTCTCAGGGGAGATCAGATTTTAGCCATCGGATTGCAATGTTGTTCCGATCAATACTTTAAAACACAGTTTTTGCTGCATATTTGTTTACATCCCTCTACTCTCGAACATTCAACATTCGCACACACTTTCTGAGACCAATTGTGTGCGGAAGTCGAGGGGCGTCTATATATACATGTAGTATTGGTAATGTAGTTACCGATATGTAAATGTACAATGTGTATTGAACATAACGACACCAAGTGTCTAATTAGGCATCATTTGTAACTATGACTCATAGTTTGAAAGAAACCATTAGAGAGTAAGCACGTATCTATATACAAAGTCGGTCGCTATACATAAAATTAAATCACTGTAAAAGTAAAACCCACTAGCTACATTTGCTCCACCTTAAAATTATCATACGCGATCTATGAAATCGCATTTTCACAACTTTAACCCAACCTGTTAAGTTCCCTTTCTTTCTTTTACTAAATGTCAATTCTGTCTCTCTTTGTAGACAAAGAAAGTATCTTTCGGTAGTACTTGCAGTAACTATTAAAATAATACAAAATGTTTCTAAATGCCATTAACGCGTTGACTGTCGTGCGCGTTTTACGTGGTTTAGTCATTGCGCTAACATGAATTTTTTATTATGCAGATAAGTCGAGATGTATAATCATGTTTAACACGTCAAATGCCACGACTGTTTTGTTCATTATTCTTTAATTAAAATAATGTAATTTTTTAGTTTTACATTGTATCTTACACTGTCAGTCGCCGATGACAGACGTGGCACTTAACGTGTTAAACAGCACCTAATAACAATACCTGCGACTACTGTTATCTCTTTATTTCTTAACGAGGAAAATTCATCCAACGTGGAAATGAGTTTTTGTAGAATCGTTATTACGATCACATCTATTTCTGTATAAATATACTAATAATCGCGACATCTTGCGTTGTCGAATAAAGTGTGTGTGTGTTTACATATATTTGTATGTCGGGTATTCTAACGTTTAACCGTGTAATTGTTTAACATCTTGAAGCACACGATTTCAAGGAAAATAAAATTCCAAATTACACAGGATCTCTTTTAATACAAAAAAAAGAATTAAAAAAGAAAAAAATGGGAAAGAACAATTTCAATTATTAAACTATTAAACTGCTTGATCGAGTAACTTCAACTTTTCAAGGAGGGTTAAAATGTATTCCACTGTACATAAAAAGCTAAGCAGAAGGTGTGGGGTCAGTTTCAACCCACCTAACCCCAAACAGTTAAAAAGTTAATGCATCACCGGTAAATGGACAAATTGAAATTTAATTGATAATTATATCAAAAGTGGATTTTTAATCTGTATTCTTTTTATTTTGTTTTAAGTAAAAAACATTTACTTTCAAGGAAAAATAGTTATTTTGTTATACTAGGGGACTTTTAATAGCCTCGCCTCGGTATGAGGTTAATTTTTCGGTTGCTTATTACGTAGTGTGAACTATCGCCTGATCATTGCGTGTTGTACACATGTGATTCAATTTAAAAGGAGTTTAGGCTGATATTTCTGGCTCTGTCTATCTCTGTTTGTCTCTCTCCTTTACCCCGTCCATTTATCGGCGAGAAACCGTTCATTTACGGGCTCCATTGTCCACCTACTTGGCACAACACGTACTCACAGAAATTTCGTATTTTCTGTTTTAATAATCTAATTTTCTTTCTTAACGCTTATTGTATTTCATTCCTTACACATTCTCAATTTACGAAACATTTTTCTTTTCGTAACTGAAACAAATGTGCTAGCAAAATATCGCAGCGGTGTTATGAAATCACTAAACCGTCCGTCTACCGGGCAATGATTACCCTATGATTCGCACGCGTGCATTACGAGTTAACACGTTCCCTGCCGCGTGGGGCGCATACGTCCCATGCTAAACTTTCCTCCCACGCCGGAAAAAAGCCTTTAAAAAAAAGGTATATTTTTAACAATATTTTGTTAAATAAACTAAAAATGATTGCTTTCCTGGTTTAAATTTTTAAAGAGATATGCCTTTCTTTTAAATTTATGGTTTTAAATTACTGAAATATTGTGTATTATACCACAAAAAACATGCTTGTGTCGACCATAAAAAAAATGTGGGGCGTATACGCCCCACGCTGGCCTGAACGGAAAGTCTTAAAAAAAATGTCCGGCAGGGAATGTGTTAAGGAGCAGCCTTTCGATCGCGCTAATTTCGTGCTTCTGCGTGTCCCGTGACGTCGATTTCCAGCAATGCGTCACGACAAAATCAGTTCTATTCCACGACCAAGCACGTGCCTTTGCGTCCTTTAATCGCGATTACAAGTTTAAGCATGATTTTAAATGCCCTCGCGTTCGTTCATTCTCTCCGGTGCGAATCGATAGGGAACGAAAAAGTTGATCCGCCGCTTAGGTATGCATTAGTGTACCTGATTTCTCGAGAAACGAGAAGTAGCTTGGGACGAGAATTCTCGAGAATTCCTAAGATATTAAGAAAGGAACTGAAAAATTCATGTTTCTGTACCATAGATGTTTGTGAAAAACGCAGAAATACTTAAACTAAACATTTATTTCTGTGTTCGTTACATATTTATTACCGCCAAGGCATAAATCGTGAATTCTTTTTGAAATGTATTTGGTACAACATTGAAGAATCAAATTGTCTCATTTTTGTCGCGTATAGCGTATAATAGGTATATTCAAACATACATAGCAACTAATAATAAGCAGTTTCAAATCATTTTCAAAAATAATTAAAACTCGTAACAATTTCTTTAGAGTTAAATTTCTCGAGAAGGAAAACACTGGTACACGAATTCGTGGATTTGAGAACCACCCGCGGAACCGTCTCATCTGGCCTCTCTTAAGCCACTCTCCCCCTATCAGCCAATCCTGTTCTCCCATCCCTTGTGTCCCAAAGCCAAACGCTCGTTCTTTCGTTTCCTCGTCGCGGCCCTCCTTCCAAGGAACTACGACAAGCGTACGCGTGCAAGAAACAGGCGACGGCGAAACAGACCGCAAGCAAAAGGCTGGCTGCAAGAGCGAGTGCGCGGTAGATTTGTGACAAAACTGCCCCTCCCGCGCCACTCACCCCCACCCCCATCGGTACGCTCTTGAGGGACCAGCCAGCAAACTCCATTCCTACCCCCGACTCGAGCCACGGTCGCCTTCGCCGCCTTCGCCGCCTTCGCCGCCGCCAGCTACCACCACCGCCGCCAGCTACCCCCGACGAACCTATCTTCCTGGTCAATAACCTCGGTGTGCTGTGTGCCGTGGCATAATCGGCCACCGTCGCGTTTCAGATCAACGTGCTTCTCAATGGGACATGCGTACAGGCCGCGGACAAAATTATAAGACACCCTGAAGCTCGAATGCTTCGCATAGGCGCGAGCAACTGTACCGAAGTTACCAACACTTATTTCGTAGGATGATTGCGAGAAGCGGGTGAGCACCGATTATGCGAGACATATGCCTCGTGGCGAAAAACAAAAATCAGCGAGTAACCGACTGAGAATCACCGTTTATTACAATATCGCATCAATTACAACTTATTTTATAAATTACTTTGCATTAACACAAAAAAGTCGCTTTTAATCTAACAACACACCCCATTTATTTTTCAAAAACATACGTGTATAAGCTTGTACACGTAGCAAGAAAGATGAAGGTATGGAAATGTGGTACTTCTCGAACTCTACAACGATACAAACAAACACAAAGCGTCGAAATACTTCTAAGAAATGTAACGTTTTGATTTTCTGGTAGGACAAATTATAGCTAGATTGCGGATGTTCATGCAAATGCGCATTTTTATAGGAAACAGATAAAGCGACAGGACCTGAACAAAAATATATTTCATAATTAGAGGATTTTAAAAACATACTTTTTATTTTGCACTCTGCACGATGCATATATTAGGCTAAGATTATCTATCTCGTTAAATTGATTTAACGATTCAAGAATTAGAAACTATAGATCAGACATTAACAATATATATGAAATGTATAAATCAATTAGAAAACGTCCTTTGTGGGGAAACAATTAAAAAGAAAATAAGTGCTACTTTAAAAAAGAACGCAGGGCTTAGAGAATTTAGAAAAATTTCGCGTATCTAAGCGATGAATTTATTAAAAGAACCGATAGATATGTCAGAACGCTGCTTGAGTAAATTTAGGTATGCATCGATAACATTATATGATTGGCAGCGATCCTTTTCTGCGTATAAATTAATTTTTATCGACAAACGCTATAAATTATCAAATTTAGAAAATATGATTGTAATTTACTGTAATTCGAATTACAATACATCAACGTAATTATAAAATGTTTGTTAATATTTAATATTGCTCTTACAACTTAATGTAGTATATACTTAATACCTTATAAAATATTTACATATTTTTGTCATATGCTTTTTGCATATTTATCGTGCATAAACATCCACAGTCTAATTATAAGAAACTAATGCTGGTTGACTAGACAGTCGTTGCATCTAAATGCATTCGTGTGTTTCGTATCGTAAATTCGAAAAACGTTCAAACTAAAAGCATGCCACGTGGCAAATCTTTAACCGAGGAGAAGAAAATAGAAATCCTACGAAGAAGAGCAAAAAGAGAGAATTTAAAAGGAATATCGGTAAAACTGAAAAGAAGTAGGTGTGAAATTCGTAACTTTTTGAATACTGAAAACAAAATGACGGAAAAAGGAAGAGTTTCGGAAGACGATCATCCTTTACTTCAAGAGATAAAGGAGCAGTTTTAAAGTGTGCATCAAATTTAGCTGTTACACCTAGGCAAATTTTACTAGAATGTGGCTTAAGCGTATCTGTAAAGACTGTAAAAAGAGTTGTACAAAAGACACGACATCTGAAACGGAAGAAATTTGCTGTTAAACCACAGACAGCTTCGCCTGGAACTTGCTCTTAATCATCTGCGGTGGAAGAAAAAAATGGCTATTATTATTACTATTATTATCGAATAAATTAGGAATTTAACAAAATTTATGATGTTATCAAAAAATTGTTGATCCGGTATTTTAATATAACTATAATATTAAATACTTAAACGAATAATTTTCACGGCGCCTTATAATTTAATTCACAAGTGTACACGTTCCACCCGAGACGTTTGATATTCATTTCCGTTTATCTCGTAGCCGTACGCCGCAATCTCCTTTTTTTATTGTTTATTCGACCTCGTTTTTTCATTCCCTTTCTTCTGTGTCTCGGAGAATGAGTCTGGTATTTCAGAGGGGGTGGGGGATGAAAGAAGAAAGCAATTAATCGCAGAGTATCCGGAGAGCTCTTCCGTTTATTCTCGCCTACTATATCGGCAGCATCTTCTTTCTGTTCTTTTTTTTTTTCCTCTTATTCGCGTCTCCCTTTCCACGAGGTGAGAAAGGAGTGCCCCTTCAGACGTTTGATCGAGTGTCACGATATTGCATCTCGTTGTATTTGTTGGCCTCTCTTGCACTTCCGTTTGATATGTAAATTTTAATTCGATTCAGAATTCTTTCCTCGGATTTCCATCGGTGTCCATTTTTCTGCACTCGACTACAAGAGTGCAGGGACGAGTACCTTCGGTCATGAAAATTGATGCGTTACCCTATTATTTGCATTTTTATTCTAGACATATGCGATACCTAGCTTAAATTATGTTACACGTTTCTAGAGAAACTTCTGATATTATGGCAGAAATTCCTCTCGCCCTGCTGCTATTGATCCTTCCCTCCGCCTATCCGATAGAATCGTTACAACCTCCGTTTAAAATGTGCTCTGTGTATTTCTGCTGCACAGATGGTTACGAGCACCGTTTCAACTTCTCTCTGTTCTCTGTAATCGAGACGAACGAACCTCTAGTCCTCGAGTACGAAAATATTTATGAAAATTTGTAATATTCTGCGGCCTTTAAATAAATGAGGAAGTAGAACAAAATATTCTGCTTTAAATCAGGAGAAAACTGGCTAAAAATTGCATCGTAGAAATGAAAGAACGTACGAGAATGAGTGATGGAATCGATGAGGATATTTTTTAAGAACGGAAGTCGTGTTTGCGATGGATGCAACCGCCGTAGAGTGACGCCATCTGTAGCAGTTGTCGGGAAACTCGTCTTAAAAATCACCCCCTAAGATCAATACGTCGTACAGGCAGACAGTAAGTCTACGAGGCACCAGCGAAATGCCCCAGGAGGTTAATGCTTTTAATTTTCGAAACTCTCGACGACTCGAAGGTCGCGAATACATATTACATAAAAGGAAACGGAGATACGATGTACAATTATTTGGTTTCGCACGCGTATACCAAAACAGGCAATCCAACAACTTATACTGTATCATTGCATCATATTTTATTATCGTTACCGTTTCCATACAATACACTGGAAATCGCTTCGACGTCCTTGTTTTCTTATTCGCGTTTCACACGGTTGCTCGGCTATCCGTAATAACATTGAACAAGGCTTTTTTATTCTAGCACGAATTCACGGTACAGCTCTTCAAAGGATTTAGAATATCGCTGCCGCGCTTTGGATGCCATAGAAAAAAAAAGCAGACCATCGTAAACTAACAAGGAAGACCCGTGAATTCGGGTCAGGTGTTTAGCTTACGAGGGTAGTTTCCAAAGGTTTCCTCTCTCTTTCGAACATCCACTATTGCGGCTTCTAACAAGATAATTTGATTTTCAGCCTGCGTGTCTCTCCTTTGCCCCCTTCAACTCTTTTATCTTTCGCGAGTTTTTATGCGAACTTTTTTAACGACCGATCCAGTTATAAAATATGATTTATTAGATTGCCACTGTAAATTTTCAACGAGATTCGCGTAACCTTCGAACGCTCCACGGTACGCTCATAATACGATTAGGAAACTTAAGGAAATCCAAGTAACATGGGTAAATAATCGGAAAGGTAAAGGAAAATAGAAACTGACACGGAGAAATATTTCCAATTATCAATTATCTGGACCGTTGTCAAATTTCTGTAATTAAAATATCTTAAATGTCTTATTTATATGTTAAACTAAATTTTTAGTTTCGCATAACACAATTTTGCATAACGTAGCAATTTTAACTATATTTTAGGGGGGTACATAGAGAGAATACCGAAGTACATTTTCGTTTATCGCCATAATCCATTAATGTTTGGAATAACGATGTAAATCAGTGCACCGCAGACCAAGTCTTTTATTATGCTATTTGTTTATATAAATAAATATATTATTACTCTATAGTAAACAGAGAGAACGTATCTATTATTTCTACAAAAATTTAAGATGAATTTTAAGTTAAATTACAAATACAGCGACAACCGTAAGGTTATCATAAAAATACAATTTAATTATAATTACAGAATTATATTACAAAAGATTAAATATAGACTACAATTATAGACTATTTTATATAAAAACATACATAAGGAATGAATATAGCAGAAAATGAAATACTATGTATTAATGATAATTACTTTGTTAATCTATCGAGGACTAAAGTTAAATTAATGTAACATTTTGTTTGTAATTACCTGTTACTTAGTTTACATTGTCAAATTTTATTTTCTTAGCATTTTGGTTACGAAAAGGAATTCCAGAGACTCGTTTAATAATTGTGTATAACTAAAATGTTAGGAGACAGTTTTGTAAAAGAAATTGAATGGAAAGATCTGCAAATGAAATGTTGCGTTTACGCAACGTTAGTCCTTAGTAAATCGATTAAGTAAAATTCATGGCATTGGAAAGTAAATATTTAAGCATTAATTGTTGTTTATCATATTTTTAATCACACTTCGCTTACTACGTTTCGCAAACGGTCGTTATAGTGAATATTCATACATACATAGGATAAGGTTGCTCAAGTCGAATCACTTAAGGAAAAATCCGTATAAAACTTAGGATTTATCAAATAAATAGTAATTAAACGTGTTATTCAAAACTTGTGTTAATATTGTTGTTATTTATTATAACGAAATTGGTAAAACATCTGATTGATTCAAATGTATATTTGCTTGTGGTTGTATGCGCTGTTGTCGCTGTAGTTCGTTCAAAATTCAAGCGGTACGACTTGAGCAACCTTACCCTACACATAAGCCAGCGAAAGGCTACAGTAGTGATTGTTAATAGCAATAGACAAATAAACGTTTGATCGAGTATCTGGAAATCGAAGAGGAAGGTTACTGCAACAATAAATTAATCAGTTAAATCGTTCTTCGTTCCTATCCCATCGAATTGTATGTCGAGAGAACCAGCCAAATGAATACAAAGAACACGCAAGGCGGTGCGAATGAAACGAAATGCTAGGAAAACGTCATCATCAAGAAATATTCCCTGTCCAAGCAATATCCTCGATTCGAAGCCCTAACGCAACCACACGTAGCAAGCAAATTAGAATGGTCGCTATGCACTCGTAGACGATGCCAGAGAAACGATGATAACCGAGTCGGGTCGAGAACGAGGTTTTCGAGTTTCCACAATTTCCGCATCGTCGAAAGAAATTGTCACGGTGGTGACTGTAGGAAATCTAGGTTCCACGAGAAGAAGGTTTAGAGAGTGGAATTAATTAAGGCTCGGTGACTGTAGACGGCCACTTGCAATTATAATTGCCGCTACGCAGTCCGTCTTGTGAGATATACGTTCATTAGAGGATTGTAAATCGGGGCGCCGCCCAATACGGAGGATAATTGAACCTTTCATCGGGTCGCTGCATCGCGAGTAATATTCGCTTCTCGCGATTCTATGTCAAAGACCATCATTGTGGGATGAAAGTTCCTCTGTCTCTTAACAGCAAGAAATCGCGCTGCAGGCTTTTATTTCTTTTCGGCGGCACGCGAAAATAAACGATCAACCCAGGGCAGAGATGATCGTTCCACGATCGCAGCGGCGGGAGAGCGGCGAGAAACATAAGGCTCGGTTTAATATTGACAATGGCAACGACAAAGTTTCTGACGGGGCCCTGGATGAGGGTTTACCGAGTAAGCAGCTTATTGCGAGCGACGCGGTGCGGATTTTCAGCAACGTCGCTGTTTCACGTTGACTTCTATCGGGTAGCTAGTGCGCACGGTCGAGAAGACATCTCTACCGAAAAACTCTTGCACCGCTGGATGAAGGCTGGCATATTCGCGGAAGCTTCTTTCCTCTGCATCCTGCAGCAGTCCCTCCCCGACCATCAAGGCCAACTTCGTGAACTTCAACCGCGCTCGTTTCTGACACTTTGTCGTTGTTCGTTCCATCGTGAATGAAACATGCACGAAAAAACGTGCGAACAAACCGACCACCCTCTCAATTGCTTCCAACATTTACACTGGTGAACAAAATTATAAGAAACATCCCGTTTGTTTTTTAAAAACGTACGTATAAGCTTGTATACGCGGCAAGAAAGACGAAGAGATGGTAGAGTGGTATTTCTCGAACTCTACCACGATGTAAACAAACACAAAGCGTTGAACTGTAACGTTTTGATTCTACGATCGGATAAAGTTATAAGTTACTAATGTTGGTCGACTGCAGACACTCGTTGCAATCTAAATGCATTCGTGCGTTTTGTACTGCAAATTCTCTGTGGTTTCGTTGGTATAGAATAGAAAAATGTTAAAACTTAAAGCAAGTCGCGTGGTAAATCTTTAACCGACGAGGAGAAAACAGAAATCCTACGAAGGAAAGCAGAAGGAGAGAATTTTAAACAAATTTCACTAAAAATGAGAAGAAATAGTTGTGGAATTCGTAATTTTTTAAATAATAATAATAAAAAAAAAACAGAATAAAGAAGGCGATCATCCCTTACTTTAAGAAATAACAGAGCAGTTTTAAGGTGTGCATTAAATTTAGCTGTTACGCTAAGGCAAATTTCAGCAGAATGTGGCTTGAGCGTATCTGTAAAGACTGTAGGGAGTTATAGAAAAGGCACAGCACCTGGAACGGAAGAAATTTGTTGATAAACTACCTCTGTCTATGGTACACAGACACCGCCGATTGGATTTTGCTCTTAATCATTTACGGTGGACGAAAAAGTGGTTGCTATTATTATTATTTTCGAATAAATTAGGAATTTCACCAAATTTATGGTGTTATAAAAAAATTAATAATTTTCATTCGATGAAATGTATTTTAATATAACTATAATATTGAGTACTTAAAACGAATAATTTTTCGAGTGGCTTATAATTTTATCCACCGGTGTATTTCCTTCTACTTTCTATTTTTTTCTTCTGTACATTATCACGCGCATGTTTGCCTACGATTGTTTTACATCCACGATAATATAAATTTTTGGAATATAAAATCGGTCCTTCTTTTTCAGCTTTATAACATCCGCAAATGGCAGCCAGCGCTTCATTTAGACAATCGATATCGACAAATGAGACATGAGCCGATGCTCGACGCTCAAGGAAATGAAGTCACTGAAATTTGCCCGGACGCGTCCGCTCCTCCACCCTTGGACGAGGTGCTTAAAGCAGCAGAAGACGTGGATTTTAAGCCGGAAGTTTGAAGTTTTGCTAAACGCGATCTTTGTCTGTATTTAAATTGGATTGATTTGTCGAATATTAATAAACGACTTTCTTCCAATACGTTTTATCGTTACATGTAATATTATTACTTCTCTTAATTCGGTGATCAGTTTTATTCTACGATTGAGAGAAACGTTATTAAAATATGATAACAATAGTAGGTAAGTACTTATAACAGCTCTACTTTCTGAATCTTACTTTACGTACTAGTTATATTTCATTATAATAGTACTGCATTAATATCAAAGTGTTTATTTAACCCTTTCGCTACGGCAGCCTCGTCCGCCGAAGTACCGTCACTGAACGGAAACTCGCGCCGGAAAAAAGCACAGTGCGCGTGATATACATGTTGTTCTAAGTTTTTAAACTGTGCTGAAGAAAACAATCATTGCTCGAATGTAAGTATATTTACATTTTTAACATTAGATTTACGGACATTGCTTTTATTCGTTAAAAATACCCTTAAAATCAGTCAAAATGGCTGATTCAGTAAATCTAGTGTTAATATGAAAAGACTTACAAAATTATAGGTAACATAGGTATTTATATAATTACAAAGCTTAACGATTAAATGTTCATATTTATTATACAAACTTATAGATAAAATGATTAAATGTATAGATGGCACTTGTACAGATCATTTCGATGCCGCATATATGCGGCGCTCGGCGCGAAAGGGTTAATATAAGTACACGAAACAAAGACTGACACTGAAACAAAGAAGAACATTGATCGTTAAATAAATTTGGTATATCAGGGTGCTGAAATAGTTTTACCACTAACGATAGTAGTACACGTACATAGGGTGTTCCTAAAAGTTATGTACAAATGAACAACAGAAGATTCTTTATTTGTAAAAAGTATCAAAAATATATAGAATAATATAGGTTTTAAAAATCAAATTTTGTTTCTAAATCATTCCAGTTTCTTCTTAAACTCAACAGCTTGTAAACGTTGCTATTGCACAAGTAATCGTATTTTAGGTATAAACAGATACATACAAAGCGAATTTCCAAACTCGATTTCCTCGAAAATCAAGCATCGAACGAAGAAACGTTATTCGCTATTCTTTTCCCACACTTTCGCTTGCAGCGCGTAACTTTCGAGGAGGTACACGTAGACGTATGCAATTAATATACCAAGGACAATAAATCAGCCGACACACGATCAGGTTGAAAGAAAATAATCTTGAAGATGTAGGTCAGTCTTTTGAGCGAAGAACGTAGACTGTAACCTGGTCGCTGCTACACCAGGTGTGGTAGCTGATGGAAAGCAAGAGACGAACAACCTTCTTTTGACGTTCGACGGTACACAGTAGACAGTTGCAGCTGTTGTACATCCTACCCCAAGATTATAAAGCTGTGCCCGCGAAGTGGCGCGACGGTTCAATGAAAATTCTGAGGCACTGTCGGCCTCTGTGCACTCTGCGTGCACACATAGCCAGGCAAAACAGACGGGAATATCGTTTTCGCTTCTCGTTTTTCACGTGTTTCGTTACAGCCTTCTACTTCGTTTGAACACCGGGGAAAATTCAGTTCACGGTTGAATGTTTTGTCGCGGTATAGCTATTAATTTCACGGCTCCTTTTACAAGCTTCTCTGTTGAGAAATTTTGCTGATCGGCAACAACTGCCTTTTGAATGTTAGATCAACCCTCTGCAGCAACAGTTTCGCGCATTTATGAACGAACAAAAATAATTACCGAATCTAAAATCTAGGAATCAGTTATTGTAATAAATTGACCATAATAATAATAATAATGTTTATTTTATTAACGGTTACAAAGTGTTTGATATTGATCACACGAGATAGAGATGTTAACCCGTTGCGCTTGAAATGCGACTGTTAGTCACCAAATGATATTTCCGCAAATTTTCAGGCCTTAACGAGTTCGTTTGTTAGTCGGACTCTGATATTAACCCTTTGACTACGGCACACTTTGTTACGCACCGATCGCACCATACGGCATTGTATTACGGATTGTATTATTTTTGGGTAGGGATGCATTTTTGTGAAAACATATTTCAATAATCAAAAAATTGAATTTCTAAGTAACTAAGTTTAACTAAGACTTACGGGAATAAATATCGATATAATTTTCGCGGCACTTGTAAGCGGCCTCCGTGTCATAAAGCTAAACGGCGCTCTCAGTATCACAAACGCAACATTTCTAAGCGCCTATAAGCGCCTACAGTAGGCCAACGGATGGAATAGTCGTATTCGTCAACTTTAGTATATTACTTAATTGAACTAAATAACGTTTTTATATAGGTGAATGTTAGTAAATATTTTACATCTGAAAATCTTTGAAGTCAGCATCGTCGGACGATTAACAGAGTCACCTATCGACCTCAAACAATTAATACAGAAAAGTAGTAATGACAAAAATATTTAGGGATGGAGCGAGACAGACGGTAATAGCAACAATTATAAGAATAAATCGGTGACAACAGTAAGATGAGAAATTAGGAAGAATTTATGTAAATTGTGTATTATATAATATTATAAATAGCCTGTTTTGAAAAAATCATTTTCTTCAAAAACGCCGTGAAAGCAGCTCAGATTGTAGCAAGGCGCGAGGAGCGTGGCCGGTGACGATCGGTTTCGCACAGCGAGCAGTTTTGTCGCTGCGAAGGACCCACCCATAGCGAAACGGTTAAACAATTATAATGGTCGGATAGCGTGCGATGTGCTTTTATGAGAAAAAGAGGAGAACGTCTGAGGTTACGGGCTGGTGCATAAAAGTTAAGTTTCTCAAGAAATTGAGGACAGGAGATATTATGATCGATCAGTTTTGAGTGTACAAATAATTGGTTAGCCATGATACGCTGATGGTATGCAAATGGTAGAGCGATAAGGAGTCGCATAGCGTTGCGGAGGATGGTTAATTTCTGAAGGAACAGTCACGCGTGATTTTCAATTGACCGTCGTGGCTGAAATAGATGAACGGGGCATCAGAGGCCGTGGTCTGTTCCCGCGCGAAAATTACGTAACACGATGCATGAACGTTGACCGGAATGGTTGGATCGTCTATCCTCTATATTGATGTCCTATAGACAGGCTAAATCGCCCGGACACACCGCTGAACGTTCGCGATAACCAGATAATTTCCCAACAATAAACAACAATCCAGACGATCTATGACCTCGCGATCATCTCGACGTATAACGTGCTACTTCGAATTAGTTTTGGATAATTTCCAACACTTTGTAACGAGCACACTAACAAACGATCGTGTACTTACACGACTATAATGCCCGTTGTCGCGCACGAGTTGGACTAACTCCAAAGCATCAATCGCGATTTTATTTCCAAATAAGAATCTACATATATTATTTGGTCTAGTTGTTCACCCGTTCTCCTTGGAACGAGTGCATACGTATACAGTGGCGAGCATATAAATAGGGGAAAAATACTTTTCAATGTATAACGCGATGTATCTTTACGTTTATAACTGTGTTGACCTTTTGCATGTTGAATATCGGTACGTTAAATTCTAAGGGACAATGTTTTTTATCGACATGCTCCGTAATTCTTTGTCTACAAGTAGTCTATAGTTTTTAACGAACCGCTAAATCGGGAAAATATAAAAGGGTGGAAATTGATAAAATTGTCGGTATTAGATGACAGTTTCAACTGTGACAATCACAAGGTCCGCGAACCTGTTGGTTGTACTTCGCTTAACACTTTGACCGCCATCTCAGCCATATATGGATCTATACACAGATTGGTAAGAATTTGATCTATTAGGGTGTCCCATAAGTTTCTTCCCTTTTTTTGATGCAAAATGAATACACGATATTTGTTGTTTAAGGTGAATTTATTATGTTATATATGAACCGTTCTGTTCAATAATCTTCTTCCATCTCTCAGGAAGCCTCATTATGCCCTCTTTCCAAAATTGTTGAAGCTTATTTGCAAAATGTTCATCAAGGTATGTTTTTATTTCGCTTACGGATTTGAAAGATTTACCACGGAGAGAATTTTTTAAGGAGAGGAACAAGTAATAATCGGTTGGAGCAAGGTCTGGGGAGTACGGAGGATGAGGTAGAACGTCCCAATCAAACTGTAATAATTTTTGCCTTACGGCCAACGCAACATGCGGTCTTGCGTTGTCGTGATGGAAAACGACGCCTCATCGGTTCGCCAATTCTGGCCGTTTTTCTGCTATGGCGGCTTTCAATTGATCGAGTTGATTGCAATATTTGTCAGCATTGGTCGTATCACCTTGAGGAAAGAGCTCGTAGTACACTACACCTTTCCAGTCCCACCAAATGCACAAAAGAACCTTCTTCGGATGAAGTCCAGGTTTCGCAACAGTTGAAGGTCTATTTTCCTTAGACCAAGTGCGTTTTCGATGCACATTTTGGTATAAAATCCAAGTCTCGTTTCCAGTGACAAGCCTCTTTAGAAAAGGATCCTTTTCATGTCGCTGGAGAAGCAAATCGCACGTAGAGACGCGGTTCATAAGGCCGGTCTCCGTCAATAGGTGTGGAACCCAAACTTCATATTGATTCGCATATTCCATCTTGATTAAACGCTTATGTACCGTTGTTTTGGGAATATTAGTGGCATCCACTATCTCACGCACACTATATCGCGGATTTTCAGTGAGCATAGTTTTGATAATGTCCATATCCGTCGTTGCTGGGCGGCCGTTGCGGTCTTTATCTTTCAACTAAAAATTACCAGCTCTAAATTTTTTAAACCAATTGCGGACGGTCCTAATAGTTGTAGTACCACTCCAGTAAACGGTGCAAATCTCCTCTGCAGTGTCCTTTGCACTATTGCCTTTTTTAAAGCAATGAAGCGTAACATGCCGCAAATGCTTCTTTTGGCTCTCCATATTGAACGGTGCAGAAAAAATTTTAAAAGAGACTTTGTCACCAGCGAAACGTACTTTGAAACAGCTCTGGGACGACTGAAACGGATGCCATAAACGGCTAAGAGATAAGTCTGCATGTTTATATAAATACAGCCACTTAGAGTCACTCATAGCGTGGCGCGGAAGAAACTTATGGGACAACCTAATACTTTAACTAACAGCAACTTCGATAATTGTAAGCACCTATGTTTAACAAGAGAAATAAAATCTACCGTTCACAATGTTTCGAAGATATGTCTAAACTAAGGTTGTTAGAAATTAATTTCGATCGATGCGGGGATTATACTTTAAATATGCTTGGCGCCTTACGTGTTATAATAAATACGAAATAATGTTTTTCTTCGTTTCGATCGGATCACTATGACTGTCTCTACCGCGAAACTGACATATGATATACGAAGTTGCGAAGTTGTAAGGTAGATGCGTGCAGTACCGCGAAAAAATATTAAGTTACATATTAAGAAAGCGTTTCGTGATCCTACAAATGAATTTAACAATTGTACAAATAAAATTTTTAGAAGTATCATTAATTCTATCTGCAAATATCGAATGGCTTCTTTTGAAAGATTGCTGAATAGCATTTCAGCATTTCCTGTAATTCTCGTTCTTAGCAATTAAAAAACTTGCTTGTCTTAATTTTCATTTTGTCTTCTCTAGTCTATTCCAAACAACTTCATACGCACGTTATAACATTTAAATTAGAGCTCTATTCGTTCTAAAATTTTCAGAAACTACGTAAACTGGACAAAATTATGAATAACATGAACAACAATAACAAAAAATGTATTTTCATGCAACAGTTTGTAGGAGTGCCTTCCATGATTTTCTGCTATCTCTGCCTCAATATACATATATAAATAAGAAAAAGGTTTAATTAGATTGTTACACAATTCTATACATTTATTTTGGTGTCAACGTTCTTTTACCTATATATGTATTAACACTACTACTACAAAAGCAGTCAAAATGACCAATTGGTGATTACTCTTAGCAATCTTATAAATTCACCGTGGTACAGCTTTCAACATTTTCTGCAGAAGGCATAAATAAAGATTTGTTTTCTATGTATTCGGTATTTTTTCACGTAATTTTCAATTTCATCTCTTCTGTACAAATAAGTACACTTTAATTGTCGGTAGGTCTAGCATTAAATTATCTAATTTATCACATCAGTTATACGGGAAACGACAATTTTACATTGCACGCTTATCATTTCAAAGTTTAAGCACAATTCAGTTTTAAGCGATGGAGTGACATTAAACAGTTAGAGAAGACAAACGTTACTTTGGAGATAGTGTCTACGCTTAATTGTAATAGCAAAACAGTTAAAGTGAAATTAGTAAGCTTACACCTTACAAACTTTATGTTTCTTCTTTTTAAATTCGTAAAAAGAGAAACTAAATTTGAACATGTTTCTTACAAATACATATCCAATTCGATGCGTAAGTTTTACCACACAATAGCTCTTATTTTGTTCATTAGTAGCAGTATGTAATTGTTAAGTATCCTTTGAAATAAGGATATCTATACTTGGTCTCCAGCAATATTTTTACACTCTGAAATATCCAAGGTCTGATAATAAAGTTCCCAGTCCGTAGAGAATGTTAGTTCTATCCTTAAAGTAAATTTGTGTATGTTGGCAACATATCTCTGTAAGTTCTCCGAACAGTTGATTTCAATCAGTTGCTTGGCATGTATTGTGAAATGAACATAACGCTATACTCATAGCCTATATATTTCAAAGAACGAACGATCGAAACATATTTTCAAAACACGGATGATATTTGGTAAAGCTCTAAACAACATTTCAAACCGGACACCGTAACGAAAAAGAAAAACCCTTAAGACCTTTTTATTTCGCAAATATAAAATTATCGCTTGATCGTTTTCTTCGTTGCTGCAAGTCCAAAATTTTTATCGCCAGAACATACGAGTGCCTATAAAAAATGTGAAAAATCACACGAATCAGATTGAACTCGTTTGCAACACAGCTCTCAATACGCTATCAGCGTTATTCGTCCGAGAGTCGACGATCGTTCTTTTATTTTTCTTTATTATTGATTATACTTAGAAATGATGTGTAACGATTAAACAGAAAACAGTATTACGGATTTGTCCGATAAATAAACCGAGATAGATCGATTAAGCCTTGAACTCCTAAATTGCTGTTGATAATACACTCGCGAAATGTTTTACAGCAACAGAGAAATATTATCGAGGGCATATTATTCCGCTGGTAGACGAAAATTAGGTTGATTTCAGTGTTTGTTCGAGATTTCAAGAAAAATACCTGAATTTCGGGAACTTAACATCGATAAAGCGGAGCATTTCCGCCTCCCCTTAATGTAGCGGAAGGTAGGTAGGCTAACGACAGCTGTTACTCGTCCCAAGCACGAGGCTATACATCAGAACTATACATTAGACAGCGTGTACCGAGCGTTCAACACGGGCCAGCAACGAGGGTCTTTCCTCGAGGTAGAAGCTTAGCCGGTTGAACCTGGACCAGGTCTGCCCTACCCTCCCAACATCGTCGTCGGCAGCAGCCTGCGCTCGAACAAAGAGCTCATTCAGCCGCGGACAATGGTTCTGGCTGGATAGGCCGCTACAACAAGCCTCGCTGCTGCAGCGCGCTGCCTGCCTACTACTGCCTATCCTGCTGCACATGGCCTAGAATCGTGCTTTCCTGAAATCGCTTTTTTTTTCACCAAGCTAAATAAAGCTGCGTCTACACTATGTAACAAAACACTCTAATACGACAAATTAGTTTGTAACTTTGCCATACGACATTTTAGGATAACTTGTTACTGGGACTCGAAAACCAGCCGTCTACACCAGTAACGAAACATGACTTGTTCGGAATGTCATACGACAAGTTATACGCTATCCATGAGATGTCGGTAAATTCTGAGAAATGAAAGAGGGTCAGGTCATGTTGTAAGCTGCTTTCAACAAACCGACGAAAAACGTTGGGTAGAAAACCATACGAAACGACTGTTTAACTCGATGCCCTTCTCTTTCAACTCCTCCTCGTCTTTTGCTGCCACATGATTCATTGATCCTTTCCTGATCGATCGATTCCATGTTTCTCATAAATTTACCAATCAAGGTTGTTCATTTTCCTAATCACTGCCTCTTTCTTGCGCCCTCAGTGCTATGTCGCGTAAATCTAGCAATGCAGTAGAATTTCCAACGAGACCAGTTACCCTAATTCACCTGGAAAATCTACCCGAAGAAACGTAAAGGTGAAGATATATATGATATTTAAAAAGATTCCCTCAAAAGTATCATCTTGAAATGATGTATTTCTTTTATAAATATTGTACCCGATCATACTTAGTAATTACTCGAAATCGGAATTTTTCATTCTTGCGAAGTTTTTCAAACTTCCGTCCCGTCAATATTCTCCTATCAATGGATCTCTGTCATTTGTTTCAAACATCTATTAAAAAATCACTGCTGCTACATTATCTTCTAGCTCCTAATGATCACCGTATCTCAAATTTTCATACCCATCTACTTTTATATCTTTTCGATAAAATCGTACTCGACTTTCGACGATATGACGAATACCGATTACTGCATGCCAAGAAAAATGTTTACTTGTCAAATGACAAAAAAATATGTGACACGATATTTTTGTCTCCTATTTTCTGACAAGTCACATGACGTTTGTCATACGACATGTTTTGTTACACAGTGTAGACGCAACTTAATGCAGGCCGAGCACCGGTCACACTGTTTGATTTTTTTCAAATTACTGTAAAAAGTTATCTTCACTTTTTCAATTGTTCGTTGATATAAAAGAATTTTCAACAGAATTCGATATAGAATCTGCTCTTTAGAATGGCCCTAAAAAGATTGTCGTGCGACTTTTTTTTACAATATTACAGCAGTTCAAACACGGACACTATTTTAGTCAAACATAGACTCACAAGGAGAGTGCAAGCCCTTCGGGTCACCGATTTAGTTGAAACCTTGCACATTTGTAGATCTAGTCATTCTGTTCACGAAAATATACCACTATAGGGGCAAATACTCAATATTTTTCGAGACAATTATGATTAAAGTTTTATTATTACGGTAAGTACAATTTTATTCAAAATCTTTACCGGGAGTTCGAATCCGTGTGGATTTTGCTATGATTTTTTTTTCAATGTATCTTTTTTATTTTCTGTTCATTTTTCGTTCATGGAAACATGTTGAATTTTAAATAAATTGTAAATAAAATGTCTTACTAAAAAATTTCAATTTTATTTGCTACGGTAGCTCATACTAGTACATATTTAACTGATGAAAATTGTGATGTAGAGACTTCTGAATTCATTGTGACTTTTTAATATGGCTCTGGATGAAAACTGACTGACCGAAGAAATCATTTCGATGCCTACGAATTTTATTATCAGTTGTAACATAAACAATTAGTATAAACGTAACGCGAGAAGTTCGACGAAGCCGTTGGCAACGAGAAAGCTTGTTACAGTGTAATTAATACTTGCACGAGCGAAAGGTTTTATATTTTTGTTTTTTTTTTATAGCAAATAAAATTGAGGTTTTTAGTAAGACATTTTATTTACAATTTATTTAAAATTCAACATGTTTCCATGAACAAAAAATGAACAGAAAATAAAAAAGATACATTGAAAAAAGAAAGAAAAAAAAGATAGCAAAATGTACACGGATTCGAACTTGAGTCCACAGCGTACAAATGCTTGTACGTTCCCGGTAAACCATTGTATTACTTGCTAAACATTTTGAATAGAATTATACTTACCGTAATAATAAAATTTTAATCATAATTATCTCGAAAAATATTGAGTGTTTTCCCCTATAATGCTATATTTTCGTGAACAGAATGACTAGATGTACAAGTGTGCAAGGTTTCAACTAAATCGGTGACCCGAAGGGCTTGCATTCTCCTTGTCAGTTTTGCTCATAACTGTATATCTACGTTGCGTTAATCCCTTTAATATACAATGACGTCTAGGAGACGTTAAGATGTTTTGAAATGTTTCGTACTTTATAGAACTACAAATTTATTATTTTATAATGTTATTTAATTATTGTCCATTAACATTACATATCAACCCGATTAAATGCTATACAGCAATGGAAATTTCAAAATGAAATCTTCTGTTTCTAAGGTTGCGCGTAACTGTTCGGTTGAGCCAAATTAAATAAAATTTTTCGGACGCATCGAATTCCGTTTTATTTGTATGTCAAGGTGTAAGTTTGTATTCTCATTTCAGACACCACATTTGCACATGTGACGGGTCAAGCCACTCTGATGCGTTGAAAGCTCCGGGATCGCTCGAGAGCTTAATCCGACCGACAAGCGGGACCGATCGAAAGGAACGGTAATGGCACGTAACATCTGAACGCGATCAGTTTCGATGTCGGATCAAAATTACTTGCGGCACCGAACGATAGACCCCGGGATCGGGGCGAATTGAAAGCCGACAAGTCAGAGAATGAATCCGAGGAAACGGACAGAATCGAGGGAGAAAGGGAGAAAAGAACGAAGGAACAAAAAGAAAGAACGTTCGTGTCCCCTTTTTCTGTCCATTTCGAAAGGCCTTTTTAGCGGGCAATTTGCGGGCTGGCTCTCGGTTCTGTTATGCGGTAAATGATGGTGCGCAAAAGCGAGAACGAAAAGGAAAGCGAAAGATACCGCGAGCCGAAGCGAGAAAGTGAACCATTACTGCTGCTGCTGCTGCTGCTCACGACCGAGCATACATGTCTCGTTTATGTTCTGTCTTTCTCTCGCGATAAACAGTATCAGCCTGGTATCGGTCACGATCGCAACTGCAACGCTGACCTACGCCGCCGCTTCGTGTATCTACATTTGAGCTGTCGGTAACGTTATCGCGGTATCTTCAAAACGCAAAGCTGCGAGCTGTTTTCGCGCCTTAACCCTTTGCACTCGTATGCCACACTCGAGGGTGATAATACAAATTTACTCTAATACTCGTATGTCAATCTGTAGATGGTAACGCTAAATAACGAAATAAGAATTTGTTAGTCTTGACATGGAAGGATAAACGTGTCGTGACTACATTAAGCAGTATGACATTTCAAACATGCAAACTACCAACAGAATGATAAGAGGTGGTGATATAGTAGAAATAAGAAACCCCAAATAATTTTTAATTGTAATAAGTTTATCGGGGGTGTTGATCTAGCTGATCATTATGATCAGTTGTGTCATGTTATTATATTCTTCCCTTGTTAGATCACGACTCGATAATCTGGTCACCTAGCTTACTAAAACATAAACAATTTATCGAAAGTGTTCAACATAAATCGTTTCGCTTCGCTGCGTTTAAAATAGGAAAAAGTATGGCGTTCACTGATCATAACTATGAACTACCTATTATTTTTATATTAAATCTGCGTTCCCTCGAATCTCGAAGAATGGTAGAGGACACGTTATTTGTTAACAAACTAATTGTCGGAGAAGTAATTTGTTCACAACTTCCAGGAGCTATAAACTATTCTATGTCCCCTTTTAGAAAATTTAGGCTTACGCGTACTTTTCTTCTGCCGAGATGTCAATCCTATTATGTTAATTCCGATTTTATTACTCGAATCTGTAACTCTGCGAACTAGTACTGCTCCGTCATAAACTGTTTTACCAATTCCTCGAATAGCCTTAGAAACAAATTAATAAGAATCTTGCAGAATTCTAATGTGAATAACCCTTTTCCGTATTCTTCATAATTTTGTTCACCAATGGGCTTGTCCCGTTTCACAATAAATAAATGAATATATTATTTAATACGTTTCTTCAGGATAAAAATAATCACTGTGTCGAACAGATACATATAAAATGTCGGCACGATTAGCGTTAAACTTTCATACATAAATTGAATTCGCACGCGCCCGGGCACAGTTGTGGAAAATCCTATTAGAAGTAGTGTCCAACTTTAATTTCCACTGAAAAATTGCAAACTCGTTACAGCTGATGATTAATTAATATTTATTTAGTAACGCTCCGGAACAGAAGCTCGTTTTGATCCTCTTTCTAAACAGATTTAACACTCGTTGATCGAGATACGCTCCTCTGAGACTAGCGTTTCGTGCTGCTTTAATCGCGGCACGTTCATCGTCACGCGAACGAACAAACGTTTATGCTGTCCGCATAATAGCGACATAATTACTGGAAAAGAAAATTGGAAGCGACACATGTACTCGTGCATCATTATACAGGGTGGTGCAAAAGTTGCAATTTCCGATTTTTAGATCAAGTAAATCTTCTACTTGACGGTAAACGCTAATAATATTAATTTCAAAGATTTCTGAGCGCTAAATATTTACTATAATTCCTTTATTTTTAATTTCATTTCATTTATTTAAGTCATATACTAAAATTTACATGCATGACTATCTAACCTTCGGGCCTGATTAATAAACAAACCAATTAAAGTTTGAAAATTTGCGAAACTATCAGTTGACGACTGACAGTCACTTCTCGAAGGGTTAATAGCGTTTATTTCATATATGTAGATGATGCGTGGATTTATGTTTTCCATCACTTCGCCATGGTTGCAGAATATAATAGCAGATATGCTGCGTAACTGCGTGGGCAATGAAAAATGAGATCTACGTGTAATAACACCGTGCGTTCTTCCTT
Source organism: Tetrapedia diversipes (assembly GCA_033822845.1). Taxonomy (NCBI): domain Eukaryota; kingdom Metazoa; phylum Arthropoda; class Insecta; order Hymenoptera; family Apidae; genus Tetrapedia; species Tetrapedia diversipes. Next base: position 156,890 of record JAOPTO010001137.1, read on the forward strand.
ATTCGAGAAAGTGCGCGTGTTAGAAAGTAATCTCGTTGTAAGAGTGTATGTATTCGGTTAATATATTTGTTACACTGACGTATATACTATTTAATTCGCAAAGTTCCGTTTTTCTTTATTTTTTTTTCTAACCATCGCAAATATGGAAGAAGAGGAGCTACCGAAAATATGCTTAAGGGAGGAACTAAGAAACTGGAGAAACGGAAGAAAGTACGAGATGGAGAAGTACTGGGGAAATTAGGAGAGGGCGGTGATACAGGCAAGCTAAAGGAATGGTTAACAAGTTGGATGAAGTATCAGAAAGGAGCAGCTAATCCAGAAGAACTGGAGAAAAATTGAAAAATCAATCTACTGGTCAGAGTACACACATCTTAAGAAAGATGTGGAAGTAGAAAGAATACTGGGAGGGGGAAGGGGAAGCAAAGCGAGAGGACAAAGAAGAATGTGGTTTTGGCGAGAGGGGCACGTATGAGGTGTGGAAGCAGGGTGAGAAATAAAGGATACCAGGACGAAGACTGTAGGGGTGTGCGTTAAAGGGTGTTGCTTACACATTATTTTTATAGAATGCAGCGTTATTTGTTTCTTTACTAAATTTAACCGTTAAAGTCTCTAGAGTATAAGAAACTAGAGTTGGTGTGGGAGTGAGAGTAGGCGAATGAAGAGGAAAGTGGGAAAAAAGATTGTGAACAACGCGTTCACATACCGTAGGAGCGGGAAGTAAACGAGTATGAGACGCGAAAGAGTGAACTTTATATTGTTAACACTAATAAACTATTTTTATACTAAAGGCTAAAAAACCTTTTGTTTTTTCCCTCTGATCAGCAACAAAGGGAAGGAAAACTTGGAGCCCGCTTGGTCGTGCAACGAGCTGAGGAAACTGTTGAAGAAAGAAACAATTTGAAAGGTGGATGAAGCGATGAGGAAAGTAGATGGAGGAAAAAATAATAACTGGAGAAGGCTCATAATGGGAAAAATCAAGCCCGAAATATGCAATTATGTAAGAGAATTTGGAAGAATCTTAAAGGAAAAGGACGGGGCAGAAAATAGAGTAGAGGAGGAAGACAACGAGTAACACCAAAGATTATGACTATACGTGTGTATATATAAGTACTTAATCACATTATGTCTAGGAGCAATCTGAAATGTTGAGACGAAATTTGGTGATGTTAATTCTTAATCTGTATGAACTCTTGAAAGGAGTAGAACCTAATAATGCGGTACTATTACTATATTGGAATATTTAACAAACTATTGATCTTTTTGTTCTGAAATACCGAGTAAATTTCAATACTAGGTCAGAAAATACGGATCCAATTACGCGTATTTGTAAAAATGCAAATTCTTATTGTATTATATTATTTTGGACTTTTTTTGCCCCCTCGACAGTCTCTTTTAAACTTAATGCTGCAAAACCTTTAATGTGTAATTTAACTTTAACTATTAGCAATCAACGTTTTTAAATGTTAATACACGTAAAATGTATTGAGCTGTTCTGGCGCAGTTAGTCTACATTTATGCGTCTTATCTCGAATCAAATTTAATCGATTTTTTTATTGCACTCAATCTTCTCATTTCAATTGAACTATTATAATTACTTTTATTTTATTATGTACACACTAGTGGGTTTATACCTGTAAAATTAATAAATCAAATTCAGTAAGAAATAAATGTATCTATTTATAGTACAATATATTTACTCGAGTTTGAATATAAAGAGGTACACTCCAAAATAATACGGATCGTTCAAAAATATTGAAACAGAGAGATTGGAGTTTTGTTCAATATTCAAGGATATACAGTAAATAACGAAAGTATTCGAACGGAAGTATAATTTTGACTTCTGCGTTCTATACTCAAAATAAACACAGATCATATAGAAATATGTTTTTGCCATATATTAATATACTGTATATAGTCTCCAAAGCATAAAAATTTTTTGAACATTTTTAAAAATATGAAAGAAGAGCGAATTTTGAGGTAGCAAAAGTATTCGAACACCTTATAAAATTTAGTTGAAACATTAAAATAGTATATATTTTTAACAAATTTAATAGAGAGTTAGATAGCCAGCATCCTGAACATGTATATTACACAGCAACATTGATCAAGATCAAACGTAATATTTTTAAGACGATTATTCAAACGTCATATCGCCTCATTTTATTAAATATTATAATAATATAATTATTGATAATTTATTCAAACAATTTGTTCACGTTTTTTTTTATTTTATTCCGTATTTGAATAAATATTTCTAGAAAAACGTAATTTTTCATGTAATTTCTGAGTTTATTATGATAATAATTGCAGAAATATAAATTATTTCACAGTGATCGATGCATATAAACTGACACGCATATCATTCGAAGTTCACCGAAATAAATTATTTGAAATGAATTTATTTTATTTATTAACTCATATCTGAAACAACATACGATAACGACACAAGCGAAAGTCTTGGCATAACTGTTGAAAAAAGAACCCACGTGTTTAATTCTTTAGCAGCTTTCAGAAGTTCGCGAAGGAGCAGCTGTAGGCGACCACCTGGCAGTGCTTTCTCGGCGTTTTTTAAGCCAAGCTAGCAATATTTTTCCTCGATTCGTTCGCGCGGCTACATGTACAGGTGGCTACAATTTTGTTCCAAAATAAGTGACTCCGTCGCTGATCATTCGACCGTAAAGATCTGTGACTTCTCGGTTCACGGGGAACCTCTCGCTCGTTCTCGGATCGCTTGCTCGGGACGGAGACAAATAAAGAAGGAGGGGGCAGAGCGAGTTGCTGCTTATTACAGATCAAACTATATTTCGTGAACAGAAGTTGGCGCAAATACACATGTGTACAGTGTTTCAAAGAACGCTTAAAATGCTATTATTCATGGTACCACGGTGATACGCGCGCAGAAAGAAAAGAACCGAATGGAACCAGCGTGAGTCGCTAAACAGGCAGAGAGTGAGAGTGAGAGAGAGACTGAGAGAGAGTTTCATGACCGCCGGTCGAGCAGCATCGAACAGGCGAGGAAACGAAGAGAGAGAGAGAGAGAGAGAGAGAGAGAGAGAGAGAGAGAGAGAAGGGGCGAGAGGATAATCGACGAGATCACGGCGCAGGGAGGAGAGGAAATAAAGAAAGGAGCAAAAATCGAGCGAGGTGAAGGAATGCTCGACCTTGGCGCCCGCTGGCTGCCCGGAGAGATGGCCTCACTGCCTCGTCTACTCGAACGAGAAGGCTAAGCACAGTCGCGCGTCGCGAAACAACAAGCTTCAACTTACTCTTGTTCGTGCGGGACGAGTACTCATCGAGACTGGCTGATCGTGACAATCGAATTTCCTGGGATTACACGGTCACCTTTACAACCATACCGCGATCTAAAACAGTTAACCCTAGATAACTAAACATTCATCTGATAGACTACCGACCTCTGCCAGTTTTACTAATTCGAGATCTGCCAAAGTCTTTTAACATCTTGCCAAGATTGCAAACGATAATTTTTTACCAGATTTCTATCTTGCAATTAAAATGTTATAATACTTCTCTTAAGTTACTCTAGTTTATTTGAGATAAATAAGGAGAACATAAAAATATACATGCTTTTAATTCGTAGTCTATGAGTCAAATGATTAGTTACAGAGTAACACTAATTTCAGTTTAGTTATCTAGGGTTAAACTAGATACGGACGAGCGATTTTTTGACGCACGATCGTACATCTTCCTTTGATTTTTCAGATAAAAGCAACCAAGACAGACGATACGATCGTACGACAAAATGTCGTCCATCTGCATCCGGTAGCCTCTTTAACACGTTCCCTGCTACGTGTACGATTTTCAGTACACGTTCACACTCATTTCCACGTCAAACGAATTTTTCTCATTAAGAAATAAATTGATAAAGGGAGTTGCTGGTACTATTATTAGACATTCTGCATGATTTTAATAGTTACTGTTGATGGCGTGTAATTTCTGAGTTGGTATGAATGAAGGGAGAGTTAGGGAAGGTATGGTCTGTGAGTTGGTATGACTGAGCTGAATGGGATAGAGCGGAAAAGAGAAAGCATGTGAGTGCTCAGTCAGAGAATAGGGAAGAAAGAGTAGTATAGAATAAGTTCTGTTCACTGAGAAATATAAACAAACAAAAAACCAAAGACCTTATTTAATTTCATTTATTACAGTTTATCATTTAATATATATAAAATAGATAATATTTAATAAATTTTAATAGAAAAATAAAAGAGATTCTATACCTAACTTTCAACAGTTACCGATACCAAAATATACTTTCTCTGCTCATAAACGAACAGAATGACATTTAGTAAAAAAAAAAAGCTTGGCAGGGAACGTGTAACGATAATTATTTACATTAGCTCATACCTCACGGATTTCGATGATTTTGAAATATGGTGTAGGAATCGACATTTTCAGCAATTTCTTTCCATGCATATAGCCACAGCACGGCCTTAGTTTCTAAGATTTTCGCAAACAACTATTGCTACTACTACCACAATGGATGTTGCTTATAGCTTCGCGTCCGTGGAAGCGAATGCGGATCACCGATTGGCTACAAATTCTACAAACACATCGAGGTAACCAGCAATAAGGGGTGTACTTAAGATATTCGCATCGGGAAACGAGAATTTCTGTTTTTCGCCGTGTACGCTTTCCTAATGAATTCTTAGATAACGGTATTAACCCCTAGGCTACTGTTGGCGCCTATAGGCGCTTATAAATTTTGCGTTTATGACACTGAGAACGCCTATAGGCGCTTATTCCATTGCGGTCGCTTGAGACTAAGGACGCCTAAAGGCGCTCGATGATTTTTAGCTTTTTGACAGGAAAGCCTACTATAGGCGCTCTGATATTTACAGTAGCGATTCGGTTCAGAATACAAAACAATATTTAATCTTGTGTTAATGTAGAGAAATTCAGTTTTTTTATTACTGAAACACATATGTTTACACAAAAATCAGCATCCCTACTCAAAATTTCACCCGAAGTTCTGGGCGTACATCGTAACTGAATTCCTACCGTATGGTACGACCGATGCGTTTCAAAGTCTGCCGTAGTCAAAGGGTTAAAGAGGCTAGTTACAAATTTGTCGAACAATCGGTAACAACGTACCGATCAATTTCATTCTTATCGTAATGAACGAATTTAAAAATGAAATTTGTGATGAATTATCAGATATTCCAAGTGATTGTGAAAATATAGAAGACGGATGCGAGGAAAGGGACGATAGTGATATTGTTTCTGTCAAAAAATGGTGCAAACAGACAATGGTAGTAATTCTGAGTCAGAAGAGAATGACCCTACTGAAAATGAATCAGATATTAATATTAATGATGTGTGGAATGATATTGATACATCGTTACACAAAGAAAGTTGTTTCACCAATTTTCATACTAAAAAACAATACTAATACTACTTATATACAGTTCCTGAAAATGTCAATAAAAATAATTATTGCATGTTAAAGTATCTTTAGATCACTAAAAATAACCTGATTTATATGAAAAGTTTGTGAAAAATAGCCCGATGCGAATGTGTTAAGAATTCGATATAGCTAATAAAAAAACTAACCCAAATCTTATTCAAACCTAGATATTTTATCTAATAATTAATTTAACCGATTATATACGAATTAGATTTGGGTTAGTTTACTTGTGACGGCTAGCTAAGCGTTCATTTTCTCTGTTTGACACATTGTACATTATTCGCCGTTGGCCGCTATGTTGTTGTTTATAGAAACAAAAGATAAAGAGCGATCGTGGGCGACGCACACAGAATCACGGAAGCGTACATATAGACAGATTTCATTGTAACGGTAACGATCTGTTTTGGGAAAAGTCTTGAAAGCTAAGGTCGAGCGACGGTTACACGTGACAGAAAAAGTTGTTCAAAATGCTGATTTCTATTGCATATTGAAAAATGATCAAAATCGGTGAAATATGAGCTAATGTAAACAATAACATCAGGACGTTTGTCTGATACAGTGATGAGAAACCCGCGGCCTTCTAACTACGTTTAACTGATTTAAAAAAAGCACGTGTCAACATGAAGCATGAAATAAATACTGTGCTCGGTTGACAAAAAGTCCTCTGGCAGGAATGCGAAAAAAGTGGAAGGGATACACCTATTCTCACGCAAACATTGAACTCTAACTCGCTATTAGTCGCAGCAGTTACATACACATGCGATAGAGAGAGATACAATTAGAAACACGCGACAGGCAGAGCTCTATTGGCATAAATGCAACGTATTACTATTATATAATAGTTGTATCTAACACAGGACAATTTGCTCGTTTTTTACCGTATGCTGGGAAAGTATTAGATATATAACTACCAGTAGAACTATAATGCTGTTGTTTAACATTTCATTTCTTTTAACGAAAAATGATATTTTCTTTTAACAGTACAACAAGAATAAAAATAATTTAATTAAAATTCAATGTATAAATAAGTAAAAATATACAATTACAACCCTTTTGCTTAGGAAATGTATAGATATAATGTTTAAAACATCGCAATATCGAATTTTAGTATCCTTGGAGTATTGTTCTCTTGAGGAACGTGGCTTGGAATGTATTTTTCTTGTGGAAAATGAGTAGAGCCAACACGGATTGTATGTTTCGAAATATTTGATACCATTAAGGAAAATTAATTACATTTCAAAATCATTATCGACGATTCGAGCAATGCTTTTATCTTTAAATATAAGCTATATAAATTATTATAAACTTATTATTATACTGATATGCTATAAACAAATAAATTGTACAAATTATTATAAATAATATTCATGTAAGGCGTTATACTACATCAACTATGTATTATGTCGATACACCTCATGCACACTAATGGGACTTGATGCCGTTTATAACAATAAGTTAAATTATTATAGCATTTATAGAAAAACTGTTAACCCTTTGCACTCGAGAGGTGACTGTTAGTCGTCTAATCATATTAACATCAAAAATTTTCAAATCCAGAATATTTACTAACATTCGCCTATATTAAACTTCACTTAGTTTAATTAAGTGATTAATAAAATTTACATGTATCATTATTTACCCTTTGAGAGTAATTAATAAACAAACTAACTAAAGTTTGAAAATTTTAGAAACTATCCTTTGGCGACTAACGGTCACCTCCCGAGCGCAAGGGGTTAATATTACGAAATGTCCCTTTCTATGTTAAATAACTCTTACAAGATAAAATAGACATTTTATACGTTAAATGTAAACATAAACAAAACCTCTATAGTTTGTGGCCTTGGAACCTTATGTTTGTATACACTAGCGGACAAAAATTGAAGTCGAGAGTGTGAGTAAATGTGTAGGAAAAAATTTATTTATATAACTACTAACAATAAAAAGCATGATAAAATATAACAAAAATATTAAATACACTGAAATATGTTCTAGGACACACTCTCTCTAATTCTCTCTCTCTTTCTATATGTATACATATATACAGACTGTCTTCTTTTATCGCTGTTTACTCTTTTAGTATCATGCATATACAAATCACACACAGATCATACTTCGTTACACTCATTCCACAACACGAACCTTAATATTTATTCATACGTTTATCATATATACTCTCCACACTCATCCTTTTTCACACGAACATTCTTTCTCATATCTCACACTCTATGGTAACCACACACTCTATGATTTCACCACAGGACAGCGTAAAACTTAGTTTGATGATTTGCAAATATTGTCCGTACGTTCATTTTTATAGTCATCATGGTAGAACACTATTCATTGATTGACATAGAGTACGAATTTTGTTTGTCGTCCTATCTCTTCCTAATTTATTTATTTATTCTCGTTGACCTTTTGGTCTTAAACTTTTGTCCGCTACTGTACGTATTGAAACAGGGATGCAATTAAAACAATATCCTACTACTATGTCAAAATGCGTGGCTAAGGCACGTTAAATGAGCGAACAACAGTATAGTACGCTTAAGTTTTGAACAAACAACAAATTTGTCGATCGCGATAACGAGATTTATTAACCTGCTAACTGTGGAATTTAGTTTTAAGAATCCTCCACAGAGTGCGGATTTAAAATGAAACAATTACGAGTATAGACTGACAGACAGACATTTGCAAGGCAAATTGGTCGGATTGTAAATTTCGCGAAAAATGAGAATGAATTACATGTTTTTTTTTGTTTTTTTTTTTATGAAAAATTAATAATTTCCCTTTGAAAAGGTTATTGTTACTAAAAATTTAAGATTCGCCAAAAAATAATAAAATACATAAACAAGAGGAATTGAAAAAAGAAAATAATTTTAAGAATTTACTAATTTAATAATTTGGTATAACACAATGTGACACTTCACAGGTCATACACCAATACCTTGACCCTTTACGAATTTCATTTTTTGAACAGATGGCACATCTTCGATTTGCTTTCGACGGAGTAACCGGTATAATAGATGATCGTCCAGTTTAAGTAGTTTGCTTTTGCTGACTTCTATATTCTTCAACAATTTTCCCACTGCATTTCAGTAAAAGATTCACTCGACTTAATCTTCCGTTATTTGTTTTATACGATACGTAGAAGTTAAATAACAAAAACGTAACAATCGTATTGATAATGTAAAGAAAACACACCATCAAATAATATCTTTATCACATTTTATTGAAATTTTGAGTTTTTATAGACAATGGTTATTTTCTATTTTATATGCCGAGTATACACGTGAAACTGGCGCTTAACTGGTTAAAAAATTTGATCCGTTTCCTTGAAGGAGCACGCCATAATTTTCAATTGTGTACATTTCATTATGAGTCGGAGCTTATTGATTTTCATGAAATTATTGAATCTCATATGAAATAAGGTCGACGCTACATGTTTCCGTTTATTTATATCTCTTAGAAGCATATCGGCGAATTCCTTGCGCGGCGCATCGTCTGATATTCTTAACGTTCATTAGTTACGCAGACAGCGATAATCGTACAGATTGATTTGATATTTCATCGGTCTGATAATCATCTGATGTTTATTAGATGTTACGGCCAATTCTGATGAAATTTACCCCGACGGCCTCGATAACGCCCGAGCGAGTGCAAAATGAGTTCAAATTGAACACAGCAAACCGTATTCCGTCGTCATCGTGAAAATGAACGGATCAAGAACTGTGCACACTCTAAGAATTAGTTTCAGAAACCACCGTTTTAAAACAATTTGTGTTAATTATCTGTTTTGTGGGCTCCAACTTCTGATTTTCATGATTTTCAAATATGTTATAAAGAACAACATTTACCTCCGAAAAAATTTGCGGTTGGATTCAGTTTCGAGATATTTGCAAAAATTATATTACAAAACATTTAATCGCTAAAACTAATTCTCGAAATATTGACTGGATTATCTAATTAGTTTTATCGATAAAATTAGGTTTGGGTTACATTTTATTTCGACGCTGCGCCAACTTGGATATTACTTAGAAAAGATTAAACTTAATCGTTAGGTTCATAAAAATAAGAGATGTCAATCGTCGCATAACGCGTCTTATGTCTAGTGAATCAAACGATCCAATCCGTTACCAAGTCCTCCTCAAATCGATTCACAACTTGGAAAAAGAAGAATGTGGAGCTCGACAAACAAATCCAAGATATACGACATTGTGTAAGATTTCCGCCAACAAATGCCTTTCCGGAACATAAATAGAAAAGATAGGATAATAATTACAAGACTGAGAGCTGGACACGAATACTTACCGAAGAACTCGGAACCACCTACTCTATGAATGTAGAAAAGATGAAATACAGCGACACAAATATAAACTGTCCCTAAATACGGCCCTAACATCGCCAAAGCACGTTGAAAAAGAGACTAAACTCTAAGAGAAAACACCCATTTGCAGTGGCCATTCGAGAAAAATCCAGCAAATTTTATATAGCATACGTGACAATACGTAAATATACAATAAATATAGCTTCGACGTTTGATAATTCACGTTATTATTATTTGTTCCTATACGCTCCTATATCTTCCTATGAATTGGGTGATTGTCACTGCATACAGTATCGGTGAGGACCTCGGTCTCGAGCGATCGTCACTTGGGTAGCGTAGCATTGGTGAGCCGCATGGACGGCTCTAAATATGTATTAGTGAAATATCCGTGAGGGTCTCGAAAGACCCATGGCCAGGCCGCCAAGCTTCAGTAATCGGAGGGTTAATATACTTATTACTATTATTTTCTTTTCTTCCAAAAAGATGAAACAATTTAGTACCTAATTATATTAAAAAAATTGTAGAAGTGACTGCAGGGTCATTGTTATTGTCAACCAATCGTTTAGATGCATAGCAATTAAATTCACAACTGCTGTTAACCCTAGTATTTCCTGGCCTTTTCTGTTTGTCAATTCCCCCTTTTTGATATATGTAATTTAAAAAACAAAAACGTACTGGAAATATGTTAACTCAGAGAATAATTTTAACTTAACAATTAGTTATATTAAACTAGTTATTATATTTAAAATATGCAGCAACTAAAGCTAACCACGGAGACCCTCCAGAAAACACTTCGCGGCCCCTTTGGGAGTTGCGATCCAGAGATTGAGAACCAGGTTGTTGGATCAAGACGTTCGTAGATAAATCATCGACCGTAACTGTGTTTCGAGAATTATGTCTTCTGGGAAGCAGTCGCCGACAGATCCATCTCTTACGCATCGTGATCACGAAGGATCGAAAGAAAAGCCCGTGAGAAATTACTGCAGCTTCTATGCAGCCTGTTGGGAAAACAATCCGGCAGAACGAGAACAGAAAGAAGAAAGGGAAGGAACGGCCAGGCTGGAGGAGCACTTCGCGATTTCTGTGGTGGAAACGTGAAAATTCATCGTTCCAACTTTGCAACTTACGAGTGCAGATAATTGACGTTGCATTATTGTTACGCAATTTTTATTTATTTTCTTTTTATTTAAATAAACCCATTAGCTTGCAAATTAATTAATATAACGTGCAGTAGTCATAAAAGATTTAGTAATTGATCTCGAAACATTGGTAAAGAAACATTAAAAAAATCAGTCGAAGAATTATATTGGTTTGCCATTCTAGTAGTAATTCTAGAAATTGGATCGCAATATAGAAAGATTGACGTATAACATCTCGGTAAAAATGTGCGAGCATGCCTATTTGTTCCCGATGGTGCAATTTTCATTCGAATAATGCGAACAAACGGAAACATTCAATAGTTTTTCTCCTTTCATTTGATTCAACTTTGCATACACACTTGGCAAATTTAACATGGACAGTTAAAACGAGTGTCAGTCACAAAAATTCGCGCTGGTGTTGTGCTGGTGAATCCACGAAGACGAAAGAGAAAGTGAGACTGCTCTTTTCATACTTAATCATTTTATAAACTTGGCGATGCCGCGAAAAATGAAATACAGAGGAACCTGTGGAAAACGAGATTAAACGACAAACTGAATTTTCATTTTTGCGGGGCTCATTTACGTAACAACATGACAGGAGTTTCGCGAGCCACCGTAACCCATTTAACCTGAAAGAACGGCCAGTGTTCCAAGTGGAAACTGATTTGCGATAAATGAGCTTGAACCTTGACGATCATTAATTATGCGAGATTGTATTAAACTAATTACCACCGACGCATACGTGCAACAATCAAACTAAAACAAATAAAAACTTCCTAAGCATCGTGTATACTTTTCTCCATTGTAATTAAAGCAATCTTAGACGAATCTCGTACTATATATACCTTAATTATCATACCGCTACAGTTTTACTTATAAGTGTAGGTGTGTACAATGTGTACGGTAATATAGAGTATAATTACTTATGAACTACACATTTTCATGTAAATTTATGGGATCTATCCAGAAAATGTTTCTCCATTTAAATTTATTGTACAGTATGCACATTCCGCGTTTTCTTTTTGTACACTTGAATTTTTCATAAACACATTAAAGTTTGCAATTCAATCATTCAAGTTGTTTATTTGATTCGAATAATCACAGATACTCGATACTTAATTTCATAACTGTCAACGTCGTGTTCATTTCTTTTTCCTTTAACGACCAGACAATTTTATTCGCTTTTTGACACATTGGTGGACAAAATTATAAGGTATCCCATTTACTTTTTAAAAACATACGTATAAGCTTGTATACGCGGCAAGAAGAGCGAAGGCATGGAAGAGCGGTATTTCTCGAACTCTGCCGATGTAAACAAACACAAACCGTCGAAGTACTTCCAAGAAGTGTAATGTTTTGATTTCACGGTACAACAAAATTATAAGACGCTAATGCTGGTCGACTACAGACAGTCGTCGCAATCTAAATGCATTCGTGTGTTTCGAACTGTAAATTTTTTGTCGCAGTGGTTTCATTGGTATAAAATAGAAAAGAATTAACCCTTTGTGCTCGAGAGGCGCCTGTTAGTCGCCAAATGATAGTCTCAAATTTTCAGACTTTAATTAGTTTATTTATTAGTCAGACCCGGAGGTTAAATAATCATATATGTAAATTTTAGTATACGACTTAAATAAACTAAATGAAGTTTAATTTAAGTGAATGTTAGTAAATATTTTGCACTTGAAAATCTTTGAAATTAATATTGTTAAATGGCTAACAGTGGCCTCTTGAGCGCAAAGGGTTAAAACTAAAAGTATGTCGCGTGGCAAATATTTAATCGTTGAGGTAAAAATAGAAATCCTTCTGTATAAGTCTTTATTGTGTTATTACAAATTTGTATGTACTAATTGAATGATTAAATGATAGATACACTGTGAAGATTACTTGCGATAGATTGACTACGATAGATCGAATATCTCTGTGTAGTCGCGCCCAAGAAGGTCCTGTATTTATATTCCCTGGACGCGTTGAAAGGGGGGAAATGTGGAGACATGGAAAGGACTTTGCGAGTGTGTTTTGGATTGTAACGAGACTGCAATCAAACGCCCGTGGTAATGAAGGTCACCTGGCCATTTGGGCCGAAAGATGGGCCCTAGTTCAGGCCCTGTTGTAAAGCGTTTGATGCAGCCCCATAGAACACCCGCAGGGATTCCATGTCACCACACATCAAAAAAAAGCAAAAAGAGAGGATTTTAAACAAATTTCACTAGGAATGAAAAGAAGTGGGTGTGTAATTCGTAAATAATCAAAAAGATTACGGGAAAAGGAAGAGATCTGCAAGACGATGATCATCTCTTACTTTAAGGTGTGCATCAAATACAGCTGTTACACCTAGGCAAATTTTAACAGAATGTGGCTTGAGCGTATCTGTAAAGAGTGTAGGGAGTTATAGAAAATGCACGGCACCTGAAACGAAGAAATTTGTTGGTAAACTACCTTTGTCAATGGTACACAGACATCGTCGACTGGATTTTGCTCTTAATCATTTACGGTGAACGAAAAACTGGTTGCTACTATTATTATTTTCAAATAAATTAGGAATTTAGCAAAATTCATGATGTTATTAAAAAATAAACAATTTTCATTCGATGAAATGTATTTTAATATGCCTTATAATTTTGTTCACCAGTGTAAATCCCGTTAGAAAAGTATCGGTTAAACGAAACAAACGTAAACTACGATTTGAAGCGTTAGTCGCTAACATATTTCGACCAGGTACGTTTTCCCACTTCCGGAGGGAGCGTATCCCGCAAGGATCTTCAAAACACGATATGTCGCGTCTTGCGTTCACCTAGTTTCAATGTTTCCTTCCAGGTGACAGTGGGAATGCATGACGACACGGTTTTAAAAAAAAGAGGAGAAACGGAGAAGGAAAGCGAGAAGAAAGAAAGAAAGAGGGAGAAGAGGAAGTCTAAAAAGCATTACTTTGAGCTTTTAAGGGACATTCATCGAAATCCATCAGGCACGATTCTCATCGCGTGAGTACCGAAGCGTTTGCATTGACGCGAGTCGAAAAACGCGGCTCGCTCGCCTCTTTTCGATAGCTTTTAAGTATCAAACGCCAACGCTTTCCGAGACCGTGATACGGAACGAGATGAAAGAAACGGCGAAGAAAAGGCACGCGTGGAAATGTTTTCGTCGCTGAACAATTCTTCACAGACGCAGCTCGATTAACCTTCCGGCTCGAGCACGATCCGAATCGGTAACTGGTTCAAGATCGAAGATCTGATTTCGATAAACAACAACGAACAAATGTCGCCCGTGATACCAATCTCGAGGATCGAAGAGATTCTACAAGACTGTATAGAGGCGAAACGAATCTAGCGATTGAATTCACGAGAAACACTTCGATCGGGTCCTGATACCAAGCTACGCGAGTTACCGAGTAATTTTCTGCTGTCCAAACTTAACTGGAAACAGTATGTTGTAACCGAAAGAAAACAACCAGATCTAAAGCTCAAGTAAATGTCATGGCTATTTTACCGGCGATCAAAAATATCGCTAGTTAACAAAATTCTTCTCTGTAAAACAATTATTGCACCGACATGGACTTATGCCATTGAATTACGTGAGGATGTGCAAGTAAGTCCAACGTGGCTATTATATATACAGCGCAGTCAAAAATCCTCCGATCTATAACTGATCGATTTATTTCCTATGGGCCGTAGAAATTCAAAATTTCCGGCTACAACGAGTGCACAACGAAAAACAAAAGATAGAGTATCGTGCGGAAGACGCTAACGTGCAGAGTCGTGAATTAACCATGTAATATAATATATAGTTTGTACCGTTTCTTCTGAAATATATTTCTGTTTACTTTATTACTCAATTTATTATTCCACGTGCTCGTAATATCAATCCAACATTTCCAACCAAACTATACATCAGGATTTTCGAATTACTTACATTCGCGACATCGTTCAAGAAAGAATCAATAGTCATCACACCTTAACCCTCCGACTACTGAAGCTTGGCGGCCTGACATGGGTCTTTCGAGACCCTCACGGATATTTCACTAATCATATTTAGAGCCGTCCATGCGGCTCACCAACAATGCTATACTACCCAAGTGACGATCGCTCGAGACCGAGGTCCTCACCGATACTGTATCCAGTGACAATCACCCAATTCATAGGAAGATATAGGAACAAATAATAATAACGTGAATTATCAGACGTCGAAGCTATATTTATTGTACATTTACGTATTGTTACGTATGCTATTGTAGGCAATTTAGCAATCAATGGAGCCTTTGCATAGGGGAGAGCGGCAAAGAATAACGAATGTCGATTGCCATTGCTTTCTTTAGGTGACCGCGGATTAGACTTCGAGGTGTCGCCGTGTTACTTTTTCGGGGCAGCGTTATCTTCCGGCGCCGTTTTAACCCTTTCGCTACGGGAGGATTCTTCGGCGCGCAACTCCCGCTGAACAAGCCGCCATGCTAAAAGTGTGAACTTACGGAATAATTGCATTTGCCCGTCGTACGTTCAATACCGCGAAAACTTACGCAGAGCGCAACTATAATCGGTTGTAGAAAGGCATTGGTTAAAAAATTATCGCATAATGCAATAATACTCTATTCGCGAAATTTCACGGGGTGACTATAGTCATCGCTCGTTCGTAGCGAGTGTCAGTCGTTGGGTGACTATAGTCACCGCTCGCAGCGAAAGGGTTAAACAAAGCCTGCGTTGTAGGGATAAACAGTCGCGGCCGTAAACCTGATCCCCGAAGAAAATGTAGACGGCGATATCCTAGATGAAAACGCGTGAGGATATCGAAGGCGGGCATTTTTCCGAAGGTCCTGATTGGTAAGGACAGGAACCACCTATCAGGCCCGAGGCAAATAAATAGGAAGCCTCGCGATAATTAGAGTTAGTTCGTTAATAGTTCGTTTAGAGTTCATGAGATTCGTTGCATTAGCTCGTAATTTTTGTAAAAGCCCATCGGCCAATAAAATAATTTCCTACACTATATAAAATTTGCTAGATTTTTCTCAAATGGGTCTTTCATAATTATCGCACATGGCTATATATTTGTTATCATTGTCTACACAAAGACAACATTAAATACTAAAATATAATGTTAAAATGCTAAAACAATAATAAAAGTACGGAAATATAAAGTAAACTTTGAAATAAAGAATTGTTTCGATTTGTTGCACATGTTTCTTCTTCAGAGCGTTGCCAGAAACTGACTGTCGTCGGTTTCGTTACTTCGCCACTTTGAAGGAAACGTATATGTTTAGTGCGATCGTCACTTTTCTCCTACCACACAGCGCCCATCGTTGTATGCGTTATCGCTTTCAAGGGACTCTCAGCATGGGTTACGAAAGACCCAGGGACCGCAGGCGGAGGGTCAAGACACATGATCATGCTGATCCGCTTATGCCATCGGTACTTCAAGTACAGGAAAATTTAAAACGTTTAAGAGTTTCTCGCTACACGAGTATCTGTCGGTCCTATGCTATCTAATCAGTTCATGGAATGACCAGTTCCGATTGCTAAAAAGAAGAAGGGGGAAAAAGAGCTTTCTGCTGTCTTGGCAATTTAAATCGATACATCCGATTCTTCGCTTAACACTAGGTTTACGGGACCCGTCAACTTGACGGGTTTCCAACTTCATGAGCAACATTTGCAAAAACAGTTACTATTACTCCTAGCAATTTTTGCTGATTTCTATCGATGGAGCGATACAAATATACCAAAATCTATTTCCCTCTCAGTTCTGCAATTTCAAATTCTGTTCTACGTATACCTTATTTCTTAGTATACGTATATGGGAAATAGACGTACAAGAAATATCCGTAAATCTAGTGTTAACAGTCTGGCCGTCGTGTCACCCATGCCATGTCTGGACCACGTGAAAGTTTCTATAATTTAGATTGCTAAGAATCTGATCTACTTTAACTGACAGTAACTTCGATAATCGTAAGTAGCTGTATTCAATAAGAGGAATAAAATCTTTACATGTTAATTCGATTTTAACCTAATCGTACCACGTATTTTATAACGAATCATACCACGATGCGGTATATCCTCAGTTACTTATGAGAATCATGGGAATAATTTAAATGTTATTGCTTTTGTTTATAGTTTAAATTCATGTATTTACCCAAACAAGCTATATATAAACGTAAAATATTATGCACAGGCCACATATTTTTCGATTAAATTCAAAGTTCAAATGTGACTCAGACATCGTGGTACGATTAGGGTTAAGGAACGTTGCGGTACATACTAACGGAAATTCTCCAGCACGAGTTATTGGCGATACCTACGTTAGACTTTGAAAACATTACTTTCTTTAACGGGATTGGTCACGGTTTTTTTTAATCTAATCGCGAGAATCGATACTTTCGCTGAGATCGCTGCCAACGAGACCGTAAAGAAGCGATTTCATCGATGCCAAATAGAAAAGCTATAAATTCCGGTTATTTATCGCACAACGCGCGTTAATTTAGACCACGAAATTAGTATTCGTCCAAGGATGCTTTATTTTCAACCGAAAATGTCTGGCCTGAAAATAACTTCTTGAGATCGTGCACAGACCGCGCAACAGGGATTAAAGCATACTTTTCTCGCACGACTTCCATTCCTCAATTTTTCATCCATTTTCAATTCATAAAACACAACCACAAAATCGGGATTCTTAACCAGCAACCCTGGAACGAACCTCTAATCAGGAACAACCTATTCGTGGATTCCTTAATTCAAAGAAACGAAAAGGTGCACGGTTTGATGAATAAATACTAGTAACTTGTTTACTAAATGTTTTATAATAATATAATATTTATAATATTATGTTATATAATAATAGTATTAATAATTACAAAGAGAAGAAAGCGAGTGTTTGGAACAAAGGGTCAGATCGTTCGAGCAACCGTTAGACGCGTTGGTGGGTTGGTCATGATTTGGAGCTGTTTTCCTATGACAGGTGTCGGAAAATTGTATAAAATTAAAGGACGGATGACTGGTATTGACTATGTCAACATCTTAACGAATAATTTATCTCAATCGGCAGAGATGATATGCGTGGAAAAGTTTATTTTTTAACAGGATAACGACCCCAAGCACACCTCGAAAGTTGTGTTTGCATTTTTCGTCGAAAAAGGATCGAAAAGATAGAGTAGCCACCGCGATCCCCATACCTTAACTAAATTGAGAATCTTCAGAATATTTTAGTATCCGAACTAATAACGAAACGTTTTGGAAAGTTTTACAAGAAATGTGGTATTCTCTTTTAACGAATGTGTTAAAAAAGTTAGTCGGTAGCATTGTAAAGAAGTGTTGCAAGCTGCAATAAATAGTAAAGGAGGCCGTACAAAATACTAGGAATGATACGCGTATAAATATAAGAAATATAATCATACAAATATAGAATTAAATTTACTTTTGTCCACTTTGATTTTTCACTTGTTCCATTGTTTTCTGTTTCTACGAGTAATTCATTTATCTTTATTACTAAAGGATGTTAATCTACTGAAAACTAATGGATGTGAATCTAATGAAAGATGATTCTAGCCGTGCGTTTGACTGGCCACGCACAGGCGAATTCAGGACCGTATCGACATGAGAGTTACAAATAACACTGGATGTAATTAAATACTGTATGGGTGAAGGATGTAATCACACGACGACGTAACACAACATTTCGTTACTGGCTGATTTTTGTCAACGATCGAACGCAGCTGATGACAAAACAATATCGGTTCTTTAACACAGCCGCGGAGAACGATCATTGATCATAACATGACATCTACATTGCATTGTGCATCGTGGAACCGAGAGAGTATTGTTATAACAAGTCTTGTTTCTTCAAACACAATAATGTGTACTATTGTGAACGTGTTTGGTGTGACGTTTATAGTACTGTGTGAATATGTACCGTGGGCAGATGTTTCAATGTGTTGTGTATTTAAAAACAATTGTAAATACTGCAAATAGCTTTCGTAAACTTATTAGCAACCATTGCATTGTGATGAAAAGTTGCAACAATCTACTTTTCAATACATCTTATTGATAATTATGGTTCCTTTTATCGGCGTGTTAAATTCTTTAATATCTCAATTGTTTAAGGAAATTGGAAACTGGAGGAAGTAGCGATATTGCATTATTGAACTACATACGTAAAATTGCACTTTCAGATATTAATGTTGCGTAGGCATGTGTAAGTAATACTCTACGAGTGTGCGATACATGTGGATAATGCGTGTGTACTTTTTAATGCAAATTCGAGGGTGGGATAATCGCTGTGGAGGTGTATTGTTCGATGAACATTCGGAACGATCGTGATTTAGATGCGTGTGGGTGCTTTATCTTTGTGTATTATCTGCTTTAAGGGGGTATTCTAGTCTAGAACCTTCAAAAAATCAATTTTTTTTTTATTTCATTTTCTGAAAGTATATGCCTTTGAAAATATTTGTACCAGTGGATATTGTTGGATTTTAAAAATTGATGAAGTTATAAGCGTTTGTCCGTAGCGTGCGACGCACCGTTGCACGGTTCTGCAATAGCAGGTATATTCGTATGAAATACTTTATATGCGTTTTTTTCGAAACCACATTTTTCAAAATAGTTGCCATGATATCTCAAGATCTAGTTGACCGATTACGACCAAATTTGGAGGGTACCTTCAGCACATGTGTCTCTATCGTCCGTACCAAAATTTTTAAAATCTAATGTTTTTAACTGTTTTTTTTTGGCACGCTAAATTTGAAAAAAAGCACAAAGAACCGATAACCTAACTTTAAAGTGCTGTCAAAAATTTTCTCTTCAATGTTTTTATACACTATTGGTACCGACGATAGTCACGTTCATACTGAACATAATGGATGTTTGTTTGTCCATTTGAGAGAAGAAGAACTGCCGAAATCGTGGCAACCATGCAGGCATGTTCAATTGAAGGGGCACTACTAAACTAGCTGTATCTTCGACAATTATAAATATTTTTTCATGAAAAAAATACTGTATACTTCTTAAATATAGATCAAGACCATGCCACAAATCCCGACACAATGTCTTTATGGTTTAAAAAAAAAAAAAATCCCAAATAGCACCTAAAAAATTGATCTCTAGACTAGAATACCCCCTTAAGAGATCATTGTCTCTTTTTACTCGAAAATCCCGATGGACGACGAGTTTTGACATGCCCTAAGTAGCGACATGAGTAAGTAGGTTTAATATCGTTCAACGTTCATTCAATACTTTTTGGAAGCTGGTCGAAGTTTTGATTTTGGATCGCCTCTCGCACGAGTGGCAAACAATTTTTTTTCTGCGCCCCACGAGGTAAGCATTGTAACTCTCGTACCGATACGGTTCCCGGGTTCGCCAGCCAAACGGTCGGCGGCAGTGCAACGCGGATTGCCTAATTTTGCGCAATCTTTAATTGCTAATAACTAATTAACGAAGCGTTTAACGAAATGTCATCACTCTTGATTTTCATCTTATCTCAACACCTAGAATCACCCCTTTCATTTCGGCCCACCAGTAGATTAACACCCTGTATATGTAAAATGGATTGCAGCTACAAAATATAGTTCCTTCCTGTAAAATTATGATGTTTCTTCGTACCGCCTAATATTTAAACTTTCTTTTGTCCACCACTGTGTGGACATTAGAGAATAGGAAGATCACTGTAGACGTGCTGTTTTTATTCATAATTATTATCAATGTTATAGATTGCCCACTATAGATTACTAAATTCAGTTAATTTTAACGCTCGTTCGCTAAATTTGCTATCGTCAAATTTAAAACCGATCTCAGATTCAGCGATCTCATCACCAGAATTTGTATTTACACCAACACGATCGCCGATAGAGTCGATTGGTTCAGTGGCAATATCTACAATTGCAAAATGGCAATTGCTTAGAACCAACCAGCATTAGCTCTGTCTACTTTGTATGTTTGATCGGGTATGTTAACCCGGTATTGCAATAAATAAATAAATGAATGAATCGTTCGAGCACGATTTAGGCGGGTAACCTGGTACCACTGTTCAGTAGTATCGATCGCCGAGCGAAGTCGAGCCGAGAGAGTGGTGCTTCAACAATAAAAGAGAAAAACCGACCGTCTCGGTCCAACGAGCGAGCGGCGACGAACGCGTGTTCCGTCTACTACCATAATTTGCTCTCAAGATCCTTGATCTCTATCTCGAACGCGCGTACACGTCGTTCAAATCGAATTTCCTCGTGGACGTTCGAGCGAATAAAACCACCTTTGGAAATTGTCGTCACCAGCAATTTCGTTATGACAACGAACTACTCTGTACCCGTTAAACAATTTGTTAATATTATGCGCCCCCAATACACCGAGGTCTTGTTGACCTCACTCAACGCTAGATTTATGGACCTTTCTTGTGTATTTATTTCTAATATACAAACTGTGAAGAGCAAAATTGAACCGATGCAAGTACTGTTGTAGGTAGTGATAAATTAAGAGAATAAATAGAATCTGCTGTATATATTAATTAACAATTCTGTATCTGACAGCCAGAGACTAACCCAAGTCCATATTTTTCGAAACTAAGTTACATATATCACTGTACTACCTTTCTCTTGGTTTGGGGAGAATAATAATAATAATTTCAAGTCCAACGTTTCCGTAGAGCCAAACAAACCCAAGTTTACTCATTTGTAGGAATCCTTTTGTATTCCGAAAGAAGATCGAAAAAAATTTCAAACGCTGTTTGGTTTCATATTCGAAAAGAAAGCATTGGAAAATTGTATTTTAAAAACTTAACGCCAGGTCATAAATGCAGCATCAAATTGAACAATATCTAATAATGACGTAAAACGAGTTCGTCCAATAATTAAGCACTTAAAAACGAGAAAAGTACCAGCGTTTCCAATTCGCTCGTAAAAAATATGAATCTGAATTAAAATACGGTATATCTTTATCGCGTCTGCGTATAATTTTGTTCTCTTTCAATTACAATTTGCATTTCTAACTCCTTAGATCATTTTGAATCATTTGGACTCAACGATTTCCATTCATATTGGCATGATATTAGAAAAGGAAAAAGATTTTTTTTTTTGACGCGTAATTTTAGTGGAGGCGGTAGAACGGTGTGGATAGTTTGTAGTGCATCAGGGAAAGCTGCCAATTGCTGTTATCGCTACAAGAATGAATAGCGAGGAATATCAGCATATATTAGAAACACATTTGCTCCCGTACATCCAGCAGCACGATACAATATCATTTAAATTCCAACAAGATGATGCTCCCATCTATCGCAGTGCGAGTACTCGAGCATGGTTGAAAGATTGCTGCATTCAAACTTTAACATAGCCGGCATGTTCCCTAAATATAAATCTACTTGAAAACGTATGGGAGATAATGGTTAAGCGCATATATCAAAATATGCAAACAATATTCTAAAAATAACGAATTAAATGCAGCAATTGTTAACGCGTAGGAAGATTTAATAGAAAAACTTGCAAGTAGTATGAAACCGAGAGAATTTTTCAATTAATTCACCAACATGAATTAACACTGATTCACTAAAAACTATTTTTATCATAATTAGTTCATAAATGAATCTCTTTTTTATGACTAAACTTATGCTTTTGGCCGATGTTACAAACAGCATCTTTCTTAAAAAGGCTAATAATTTGTTATTTATGCGAATAGCGAAAATCTTTTCTCTTCATGACTTTGTTTTTCGTGTTATTGCACGTAATTCTGCCAACGAAAGAAACGCTAGTTCTAATTATGTCAACAAACGAACTAAAAATAGAGCAAAATTATAATTTTGGCCAGCAATGTATTAAAAGGGAAATATGCTATTGTAACAACAATCTTTATTTGAGTCATTTCGTTCTGTAACAATTAACTCACAAGTCATTTAAACTGATCAAGTTGCTCAAGACCCATTCTGTATATAGATGACAAAATTTAATACGTTTCTCTTTCGCATAGAAAACAAGAAAAGAATCGTAAACCGGATATAAAAAAAATCTGTTGTTAACTGCCGAATTTAAAAAATGGGACGTTTTAGTATTTGATAAGTTCTTTTTTACTACAATTCTCGAAATATTAAAAAACTTACGTTCATCGTATTTCTACTTCGAGAACTTCAATCGAAACTTTATTTTTAATTTAATCTTCTTCTTAATTTTAATGAAATATTGTAATTGAACTGGTTATTCACATTCGGTATTCAGAACACTAGCAAGGGGGTAAAAATATTTTTACTTTTCTTTGTAATCCGTATAAAAAAGAAAGACTTCAAGAAGATAATTAAATACATTGATAGAACTTGATTCTACTGTTAAAGAAATTTGCGCATTAGAGTATGCATATATATATATATACACTTACATGTTTGAGTAGGACGAGTGAAAGTGAATATCGTTTAAAGTCAATTGTAAATCAGCTGTAAGAAGACGAAAGGCGTGGCGCACTCGTTCTTAGAGTTTAGAGAACTAACCCAACACGTTGAATAGCCTCTCGCTTTGTTTCCCTATTTTTACTTCTCAACTGGTCACGTTACATCGACGAATATTTTTCTTATATTATGTAAATTCTGATTTATTCGTATGAACCTGATAAAATAACACGCCAAACGAGTGGGTGTTTAATCAATAAACAATATTCATAACATTAATTCTCCGAATAATATAGAGTCACCTACTTATACTCCCACTCAAATATAAAAGGACACTTGGTAGTTTTAATTAACACGCCTACATTTTATTATATATATTATGCGCTACATCCATTCATTATGTATTATATGCTGTTGCGTGTCGATGATTCCTAGGAATTTCTTCTTTCATTTTATAATGACGGTGTTCAATACAAATACAGCGGCTCGCGAAAGTATTCTAACGCTCGCTGATTCACTTATTTACAGGTGAATAAATCGTCTAGCATACAGAGAAAGTATAATAAATCACGTAGTACTATTATAGAACTGTAACAACGAATATAGAATATTACGCTTGAAACCAGAAATATTATGAAAAGAAATTAAAGAAGCGCCACTGCAATTATTTGCAATAATAGAAAGTTTCAGTTCAAGCTATTAAAGTGACCATAAGTTCTGTGAAGTTTTTGTTTCAATAAAGCGTGGTGCTTTAACACTAGACCTGGCAACGATTAAAGCGTACTTATTTGCATGGAAGAGATTAAATTGAAAATCACATGGAAAATAAATCTTTATTTATACCTTCCGCAGAAAATTATAGTAAATTTTGGGAACTTTATGCCACAGTGAATTTATAACGTTGCTACAAGTAATGGCTAAAATTAGTCATTTTGATTGCTCTGGTAACTCTAGGGTTAAGGATTGCCACGAAATAATCAATATAAAAGTGAATCGGGATAGATTAAGATCTGAAGTGCAAACAATAAGTTGAACATAAGCCTACGGAGCTCAAGATAGCAAGTTAAAACGCGATTGTATAGGAGAGTAATTATGGTGAAATATTGGCCAAAATTAGAAATTGCACATATGGTTGTTAGTTTCAGAAATAGTCAACTAAAGCAACAGCTTCTATCAGTCTCTGGGATACGGAATATAACGGATCACGTATTCACAATCTTGGAATCTATGATGTATCCATTACTATTTCCAGACAGCAAATTCAGGGCGGATAACTGTGAATGCACAAAACTTATGTACATTTGTTATTTTATTCTACAATCAATAGATGTGTACATTTATTAACTGCGTACCTATCGTTACGACATAAATCCATCTAATAGTACACATTATAAAAACACATTTAATCTTGCCCCTCCATCGTCTGGATCACCTTCCAATTTTCTTCACACTGACAGGACAATGTCTTGATCTTGTCTACATTGTCTAGATCATTTTTGTATTTTTTATCGTGTATTGTTCATACATTTGTGAATTTTTAGTTGTTCTGTTTTAGTAACTTTACGTTGATATGGAAATTCATACCGCAGCCATGAAACTAAATACATGCTTGATGTAAAATTTTTCTTTTATTCATTTGGCACAAAACTTGGTCCAAAATTCGACGACCCGAAAACAGGTGAAATATTCACTCTCAAAAAAAGGTACTCATTTCGCAAACACTGTGTATGTTGAAAATGCATATAATTCTAACCTAGCTAAAATAACATTGTTCCATATGAACGTTACAGCAATTGATCTAAACAAGTCATTTAGAAACTAACATTAACTAATTCTAGAAGAAATGTTCATCGATTAGTTTAAATTCACATGATTTAATTTCAATGAACAAAGGGATACTAATTTTTGGCCCTTAGTCCCTCAGCTATATCATACCTTAGTTCATCTTACTAGTTTACACTGTCTTTTGTTACATGCAAATTTACTTTCTCGAAGTCTCAAAAATACCACTTATCGTGTTGATCTCTTATAAGCTCTGTTCAAATGACAGCCCTATTTCATTTTTCTATCGTTTGTATATTTATTCAAAATATAGAACTCGGAAATTATAATTATATCGATGTCGAAACGCATTTGCCAATAACTGTATTACATGGCTATCGCCCCCTCTCCCAAGTCGAACGAGGGGAAGTTACCCGAGTCGAGTTCAGCTAACTCGCAGAGGTTGTACATCACAAGAGAATTACGAACGGAGCGAGGGGGAGCAGGAGGGAGAAGGGGAGAGGGACTTAAGGGGTAAAGAAGGGGTAAGAAGGGGAAAGAAGGGGATAGAGAAGGAACAGGAACAGGAACAGGAACAGAAAGGAAGCCTGAGGAGAAAGAGAAGCCTGACGCCTCCGCCACGTGCATCGACCGAGGTTTTCGTCACCGACTACCACCATCGACGGCCGATTTCTCTCTCTTTGCCAGCTACTTTTTTGCACGCTAAGTCCCGGTTCGACGGTCAGCTAGGCTATCTTGCGTATCGAACGACAACGCTGTGATAAACGATATAGATCAACTGCTGGGAAACAGGAAAAATTCGACGCCAGAACGAGAAATGTAGGACGCGAGAAATTTGTAACGAACAATTTTATCAATTTGCTCACTCCGATTCAACGCTGATAATCTATTACAGTTTAAAGTAAACGTACACATTATACAGAGTAATTATAGGTAACTGCCGCCACGATTTTTCGAGCACTTTCGACAGTCTGACAAAAGAATGTTCCAAACAGAAGTTAATCGGTTCTTGGTCAGCTGCAAATTTTTCGCAAATTTTTTATTGCAAAAAATTGCATTGCATATTTTTTACTTCACGTTATTGTAGCCCGAGTCAGGACGAATTCAATCAGCTAGTGTACACTGACCTTCGAATGCACAGCAGGCACAGAAATTCGTCACGAGAGTATTCTAGAAGCATTAAATACAAATCTCTTATGGCGGAGTAGAGTTATGGATACAGCGAAACGGGTTACAGTTCGAACACGGAAAGTTCATGCAACGAAAATATTTCAATTCGTTCGTTTCATTCTTTTTGTATATCAAGATCATCAAAATATACAATGCCATTTAAAGAAATAACGGTGAACTTGATTTTTGCAATACATAATTTGTTTATATTACAATTCGTAGCTGACCAAGAATCGATTAACTTCTGTTTGAAACATTTTTTCGTCAGACTGCCGGAAGTGGCCGAAAAATCGTGGCGACGGTCACGTGGGGCATCCTGCATAAGCAAGAATCGAGCGAGATCGGTCGACGGCGCGCAAAGGGTGTAAAAAAGGGAAAAGAAAAAAGTAAAGCACTCGGAGGATGTTTGTCTTTCGAGAACGGGAAGGGCAAAAGAAAATTTCCCGATATTTATCCGGGTCGGTGTGGAAGTCACAACAGAAGTGAGCAGCGGTGACATCGAAAGCACCTCGAGCGCGATTCTCCAGCGAGGCGGCGAATAATCGAGCAGTCGCGCAGATGGTCAGAGCCGTTCTAACAGCATCTGACGGTGTCAGTGATGGACATTTATTGACACAACATTCGCGCGGATCGTAGCTGGCCAGGCTGGTCATCGACTGCGCAATCACAGATATCCACCGGTCGAAGAAAACACACGACTCGATCCCTTTTTTGCTCTTTCTCTCCGTTTCATCCACAGCTTCCATCCCTGGCTGCGCCGCGGAGTCGTTCACCTTATTTTCCCCTCTTTCTTTCCCTTCCGGTAAAACCAATCGCGTGCCCCTCGATAGCCGACCGAATCATCGTCCAAACTAATTACAGCCCACGGTTTTCATCAAGAAACAAATGGTCTCTCTCGATTCACATTTATCGTTGGTCCTTGAACCAATGAGGAACCTTGTCTGCGAATTTTACGGAGAAAACAGTGAAAGTAAAAAAAAAAACTGTAAACGGCCATTGCTGCTTTTCTTTTTTCTCTCTCTCTCTCGATAAGAATCGGATGACATTAACGCATTTGCATCGGGAAAAGTTTATATTTATTTTTAAATATAAACGTTGTCATCGAGAAACGAGAATCGGTAACATCGTACCGATCAACTTGTAAACTTAATTTCCGTTTCGTTTCTTAGCGCAACGGATGAATTTAAAAACGAAATTTATGATGCATTATCAGATATTTCAACTGATTGTGAAAATATAGAAGATCGCGATGACGATAGTGATATTGTTCCTATCAAACAAGCGTATTTTATATGAAACAGACAATGATAGTAATTCTGAATCAGAAGAGGATGAGATTATTGAAAGTGAATCAGAAATTGAATGTGTGGAATGATATTGATACACTATCACGGTTAGAATCATTTAAAGGAATTCCTGGCGTGGCGTTAATTCAAGAATGCCCTGAAAATATGATCGATGCAGCTGAGCTGTATTTTAACAATGGCTTCTTTTTGTATATGTGACGTAAAAGAATTAAATATCACGATCAACGTGTAATTAAATATAAAGTTTCCAAAAATGCATTAAAGCGGACCAATGTTATGATAATAGGAACGAAGCGATTTCTTGGACTTATAATTATAATGGGGAAAGTAAAAAAGAGTGATTAATATTCCACAAGAATATGTACAGTTTGTAAGTGGCCCCCACGTTGGCCCCCGAACCTGACCCCAATGGATTTTTTTCGTGTGGAAGACAGTGGAACAAAAAGTGTAGGACGAGCAACTAGTTAATAATATTGAAACATTAAAGTTGAGAATAGTACAAGCGTGTAACGAAATAATAGGCAGACACAGTCAATCGGCCACTTCTATTATTGATAGGTGTAATGCTTGTTTCCAAGCTGTAGGTAATCATTTTGAGCAACATATGTAATAATTACAATTATTTTTAGCGATAAATATAACAGTTTTCTTTAGTAATATACGTGATAAGCTCGAATTACTTTAATGACATACATTATTAAGTTTCACAACTTTAGTAATAAATAATCTCTTGAAGGAAACATTTGCGACCATACTTCTATTTGTTTACTTTAGAATCCTGAATTCATATCCAAAGTTTGGCGATTTAACCCGGGAACACCCTGTATGTGCATTATTATAATATATATATAATACTACCACAAACTATTAAAATAATATATCAATGTCACGGTTTCAAACATGTCCTCCGGTATTGAAAAGCTCGTTGATGAGAAATAGAGTGAAATATTTCATCGATTAAACTGTAACTGTATATTTAATTTCTTCCGGTTGAAAAAATACACAAACTTGCTCACACCTCTACATTTACCTGTATATAATACACATCAAAGGCATTACTAATAAAAAATAAATCTTTGAAAGAAGCTTCTTTGTTGAAAATAACAAAGTCCAATCTATAAATTAAATTTCTTTTTAAATACATTTTTGCATTTACATTATATTTGTATATATAGAACTTTGCAGTGGCCCGTATAGAATATTAGGTTTTTAATTTTGGTACACTACAGAACTGAGGTTTGTACATCAATGTTCTACAAGACCAAAAAAAAACGAACATTCAACCTAACAAATTGTTTCAAGAAAAATACAAGAAAAGTGGTAACTTATTAAGCTTCTGATTTCAACTTCTCGATCACGGTATTAAACTAATAGTCGTGCACTAATTCATTGGTTCACCATTTATCATAAGCAATAATATGAACAAACAATCATGATTATAAAGGCAGGGGCAAATACGGTGCATTAATTAATAATGAAATATTCACAGCGCAAATTCCATCGTGAAAACGTTGACCGATGATTCGTTTCTCTTTGATTTATTGCACCGACGATACGAATATTCGAACGAATGCTTGGTGCAATGACAAAATTAGTTACCGAAGAAGCCTCGCCGAGCAAAGCTTTACGTCGCTCAAATAATTCGAGTGTATGGTATTACCCTGCGCAAATATACGTATAAACGCTTAACCTTTTCCACGAATAACGTCATCGTTTACTTTATTTACATTAATATCGCATACGCGTAGATTTGCACCTTTGTGTTAATAATGGAAATTCCAATAATTAAATTCAATGCACGCTACATCAGATGTACGCAGATACGTCTTTTTTTACGGTACAATTGATTACGACTCATTGAAACAATAGCAGAAAGCAGCGAGGGTTGCGTTTCAATTAAAACATTAGCCGAGTACGTCAGCACCCACGTTCGGTAATATCCTCTTTTCTTTCAGTAAACAACAAAGTTTTGTTCCCAGACAGAAATGGATGTTAAAAATGTTTTCAAAGTTTTTTTAAATATAATTTTAACAGGATATCGATCAATCGAGTCCGTAAATCTTACACACATATACATATTTTACTTTTTCTTTTCAGGGTTAATAACCTGTTATAAATATGAATGAATTGTTGCGCACGCTATTGTGGGATGAACAATATAATTAATAAATATAAAATATAAAATAAATATTAGTTTTTTGTATTTGTTTGTAATACCCTATAACCAAGATATTTTTAAAAGAAACTCATCTTTGCAGCTGCATTTACGACAATAACAGGAATACCAACAAATCGATAATTGATCAATTTTTAATTGTTTTACACAGCAAATGCTAAATAGGCCTAAAGAAAGAACTAGATGTACAATATGTACAATATTCAAAATTATAGACAAATGTAACTATTAATTTATGTACAGTTATCCCTCGAAGTACACGGTTTCCACTACACGCGGATTTTTCATCTTCAGTTATCACTTTCATTCAGTTATATAAAAATGTTTCTGATTTTTTTCCATGAAACACACGCTTCTATGGCGTAAGCATTACAATTAAAACAGACGGTGTAAAAAGAAGTGATATCCCATAAAAGTACTGTTTATAAAATATAAAGAAAACAAGCTAAGGAAAAATTACAATGTACTTTCGAACAATGTAAATGCACAATAAATGTAAGTACGTATATATCGCATTAAATATATTTTCTCGTTTTTGTCTATGATTTTCTGAACACTTACTTCTCCCTAATTTATTGACTTAAATTACTAAAAATTTACATGTGCACGTACGCATGCATATAATACAACACATAATTAACGTTTTCAATCAATAGTGTGTAACTACATATGTAATAAAGACTTGAAAAAGAGTCAAAATTACGCGCGGATTTTTAGTTACGCGATATGTCGTCACACCGAATCCCTGCGTACTTCGTAGGACAACTGTAAATATGAGGTACGGTCGATAACGTAGAAAGCGATATGTAATAGATATGAAGTCAACATTAATTAGGCATTGTAATGACATCTACTGTGTTTGTTTTATATGTTTGTAAATGAACTGTATATTCGACAAACTATTTGACCTAAAAGTGTAATTTAGTCGTTAGAAAGTGTTTAAAATGATAACACGTGTTCCTGTTCAAGTATTCTTTTTATTTTAGTTTAGATAATAAAAATTATAAGTAGAACTCGCATGCTTACGATTAAAAGCCTTAACATTCATTCGTCTAATTTCAGTGAATGGCAGCTGCACGAATTCATCCAGATTTCTTTCCAAGATTTTCTAAGAATCGATCATATTATTAATCTTTTATTTTAATCAATAGCAAAAAAAAAAAGAAAGAACTCGTATATACCTGTGTTAGAAACTGTCACTACTGTTAGAAAATTATCAAGATTTTTGAAATGATAATTTTGAGATGGCTGAAAGCCTACAAACGAAAATAAGTTCTCGTTCGTACTTACATCGCGATAAAACCTGTGATTTGTACTAAATCTTAGTTATAAAACACGATTTAAGCAGGTATTTGTACGTAAATTATACTTGCTTGTCTGATAAAACTGGTACGGTTCAAAAACACGTGATGCATGCAGACTCAATTCTATTCACCGCTGACGTCAACATGTAACAAAGCGCTGATAAGTATTTTTACGATTGACATACACTGTCGAGAACACCGTAGTGTAAAATGAAAAAAAATCGCAAACTTATGGATGCGTAGTTTTTTACGAATGTAGAACAGATAATTGCTCAAGACAGGCTTGTTGTGAAGTATAACAAATACCTTAGTTGTAAATTATATATCTCTATTTGTAAAGCATACATTCGTATCGAGATAGAAGTTGGCGTTCGAAAATGAAAACCTAACCTCATCGGTTGGACAACATACACCACCAACCGGTTGTTTTTTCATCACCATGATGACAGCGTTGAAGAGAGATAGAAACGTGACGATCTAACCTCACTACGAACATAGCGACCCTTGTGTCACGCTACTCCTTATATATACCTTTGCTCTGCTTTCTGGCTTCTTCCCCACGCGACCGCGTCGAATCAGTATATACGTTGCCAAGGCAACCAAGAAAGCTTCTTATTGAAAAACGAGGATTTTGCGTTACGATCCAGAAGGATCTTCTAACGTTTGCCACTTCCTCCTCTTCCCACTTATTCATCACTATCATCGCTCCTCTGTTTTTTAATTGTCTGTTGGAAGGAAGGACAGCGTGGCAGAGAACGATCCCGGTATCGTTTGTCACGTGAACTTTCCTGTCAACTTTCAAATCGGCCCTCTCGCAGCCATTCTCGTTTGCACGCGATTGATTTCTCTGAAACCAACCAGCAAGGGCTCCGCGTGATCCTCGTAGGACACACGTATCACACGTTTACACGCAGTATACACATTGCAAGAGCAAGCGAGTCAGCGAGTGTGTATGTGTGTGAGAGAAAGAGAGAGAAGATATAGGTAGAACTAGGAGAGGAAACAAATACTATGGAGAAGGAGAAAAAGGGGGAAAGGACAAAGCGTCGACGCGCTCGAAGTTCGGGCGTACCTATCCCGTAGAAACGTGCATATATCCTTCTTTCTCTTTCTCGGTTCGACGTTCTTTGTCTCCTGTGTATACAACCGCATGTCCTATCTCTTTCTCCCTCTACAGAATACGCGCGCACATTGAGCGCACACACATACACCTCGCAATGCCAGTTGCATGCGTTTTTCCTCCGCCCGGTTTTCTACGCAAAATAAAGCATGGGTACGAGATCAAATACGCAAACAGTATACATGTATGCGAAGCTCATTATTAAGCAATTCAAAACAAGCATGATAACCGAGTACGACGGAAACAAATAATTCAGGACAAAAGGATTAACGTGAAGCATGAACATGAACACGGACACGAGG
Organism: Tetrapedia diversipes; assembly: GCA_033822845.1. Classification (NCBI taxonomy): domain Eukaryota; kingdom Metazoa; phylum Arthropoda; class Insecta; order Hymenoptera; family Apidae; genus Tetrapedia; species Tetrapedia diversipes. The sequence continues at coordinate 189,257 of JAOPTO010001137.1, forward strand.
CGGAACAAGGATGATCGAAGTCTGCGAGGTGCAAAAGTACACAAACTGCACGTTCGACAGTGAAAAAAGTGAATTTTTATACAAGAACGTCACACAGAAACAAGCAAGGAATTGCTACGGATGATTTGAACCGTAAAGAGAGGTAAAAAATTGACCATTTGCTTACCCTACTGCCGGAAAGGTAGTGTACGGAAACATTCTTGAACGCGGTCGCTTCCAGGAATCCGCGTCGTTCCGTTCTCAGCCAATACCTCCCTGGTTCCTTTTCTTCTGTCTTCTCTCCACACTGTTTCACCTTCAAGCGATCGACGTCACAGGTTAAATGAACCACACACCACCACACGATACGATATATAGAAAGACACACAAGTTCAAGGTCACGACAATACGAATATGATCAAACAAACCACGACGAGATATAACCGTAATGCGTTGCTCTCCTTGCCAAAACAACTATGACCGGCTTAATCTTTACGAAACCTCGCACCAGACAACTGACAAACAAACGCTTGAGACCAAGGGCCTATTATGCCGGGTATTTGGCTGGCGAATTTTGCCTTCTCCTCGTACTACGAAATGAAAGAAAGCAGCGCTGTGCGATAACAGCTACGATGAATTGTAAGTCGGAATCCAGTTTTTTCGACGCGGTAACACAGCACCCACACAATTGATAGGACGCGAGTTCCCGCGAGACAGGAAAACACAAGCAACGCACGCCGGCTATTCTCTATCTATCTATCTCTCTCTCCCTCTCTCTCTCTCTCTGTCTCGCCCCCTCTGTTTATCCTTCTTTTTCTTCTTTACTCCACAGTTTTGTAGGTTAGTCCAAATGGTCGACTAGACAGTAACGACGTCGCTGCGCGTCTCCAGACCTCGCACTTCACAATGTGGCAGCTGTGCGCTCGCCTCTTCGATTCGACGGTGGGGGGAACCATTGGACGTAGGAGGGGAATACCAGCATGGAGAACCGACCGCACGAACCGACGACGGGCAGGGCAACGGGAAAGAGGGGAACAGATTGTCCGAACCAAGGGATACATTGCGAAGTAGGGGTAGGTTAGGTTGGGACACCTGGAGGGAGAAACGAGCGCACCCCTATGCGAACGCGGCCGTGGCGCGTACTACGAAACAGGCGCACGCACATGGAGAATGTATGCCGGTTCGCAATTCCGCTGCCCTTCGCTAAGAGACTCCAGCAGCACGCTTCGTGTTGTTCAACACGACCGAGAGTCCAGTATTTGCAGTGGTGCTCACTGAATTCCCTTCCACGTTAAACAACCACTTGCTTCTGTGATTGATCGAAGAAAAGTTTCTACGTAATGATTTCGTTTCCAAATCCGAAATTCCAATTATTTGTATTTTGAAAACACTACCGTTGATCAATTCTGATCGGTGTGATAATAAGCGTGAGAGTGACCGTATGATCTACTTCAAATTATGTACTAAAGCGAAAATTCGAAGACCATACAGTTTTAGCATAGATCGATAATATACGAGGTTGAACAACGTTTAGGGGGAAATGTTTCGAATACTATTTTAAGTATTAGATATTCTGTAGTTTAAATAGAAAATGAAATTTTGATGAATAAAATATTTTTAGTTCGATAATCTAAAGCATAAAATTGAATATTTTTATGTTTAAAATACTGTATAATAATACAAACAAATTCAGAAGAAAGGTATTATCAAAATACAAGAAATCATATTTGTAAAATTAAATTTATTCGTTTTTTTTAAATGTAGCTATTCAGATGTAACGTATTGCTTAAAGTTTTTGTCATTTTAGCTTCTCTTTTGTGGACAAAAAATCAATCCTGTAAAACTAAACAGACTATTAATAACATTAAATTGAATGTTATTTTGAAAACAAAGTATTTTATTTTCATAGTTATACGTATAATTTGAAATAAACTAGAGTGTTTATTATTTATTATTTTTATTAATATTTTGAAAGAATTTTTATCACTGGAATAATGTATTTGTCGATAATTTAAAGGTGGACGAACAAAGAAACTAGTTGTAAAGAAAACTATACATGTAATGTTAACAATGTTATATGAATAATGTTAACAATTGACAAAAAATATGGATTACCGATTAAACAATAATAAATCCATCATCTCCAATTAAATTATACAATTTCCCTTGCTTAACTTCGTTAAAGTAACATTGCGTTCATTTTGATAGTACCTACATGTTTGTATGTAAAATATATGTATATCAAAAGTCCAGATACATAGTTAGGTCTATTATGTAATATCTATATTACCAGTGTAATCTCAAGATACTTCTTTGGTTTCGTTACCTTTTATGAAGACCATTTCATTTGTAAAAAATTCTTACACTCGTACAAGGAATTACGTTACGTTTAAGGATCCTATGTACTAATCGATGATAAGCTTTATCTCTGGATGCTCGTTAGTATGTCATGTATTCCCTTTTTTCGAAGGATGTACAACTTGTGTTTCCTTAATCGTTTTACCAGTTACATTTGACACATTAATACTTTCGAATTAAATGAAGCGGGTTATTGTAGCACACAAATCAAGATTAGGGCTGCTTCATTGATAAACAAGACACTGAATTGCTGAATGAAACGCTGATTTATTTTCTATAATATTTTTCTATAATAATTTTCGATAAAAACGCAAGAGTCCAACGGATGATATTCAAAGGCTTGCTAGCATTCATATGTTCGTGAAATTCACAGATAAGCTTGCACGATATTAAATTTATATTCTGATAAACTTTTCAATGTTTTATCACTAACTCTGCTGTTTGAAAATAATTTAAACAATTACTTTTTACAGCGAAACGTAACCTAATTAACTTCTTTAGAAGCAGTTGGTATGTTTCAACAGAAATAAGGGATACAATGGTTTTGCAAGAAAGCTGAACTTCCTCAGGATACGGGTGCATTGACACAAGGAGACGTGGGCTTGGAAAAATCAGCGAGAGACCAAGACCATCAGCCAACGCCACAGCTTATGCAACCGTGTAATGTACTTGGCTAGCAGTTAAAGTAGGTGTAACGTGGAGATTATGATGTTGTATTGTAATATTTGATTAAAAATTACAACGAAGAACAAAACCGTGAATTCTTAGGAAAGTAATACTTAAATACGTTCTTTTAATTCGATAACATATTTTCGTTGTGGTATTTTGTAACTGTCTGTTCAAACTTTCTTAGGATCTGGTCTTTAACACTATTCCTACCGACACTTCACGGATACCTATTCCTATCGCGACATTGCCACGTAAGACAGACTACAAATTTTTCTCAGAAACTAAACAATGAAAAAAGAAGTGAATATTGAAAAATGTATTATAGGTTTAAAAAAGTCTAAAATTTAAAGGCGATTCGATTATGTTGTATATGTGAAATTGTAATCGAAATTTTAAAAACGGTCATTTGACCGGTCGCGGTAGGAATAGTGTTAAACAGGCTAAACTCGCTATACCTACAGCGGTACACGCAGTTACTCTCACTCGCGTATTCGTACAGTATGTAGGCGTGTAGTATAAATGAAAAATATCATATTTCTTGCTAATAATTTATATTTATTTTAATCAAATATTCGATTTTACATGAAACTACTTCTATGCACAAAGTAGTTTTATTTATCTATACATATAAAAAGACATGTCCTAACTGACTGGCTGACTGATTCATCATCGCAGAGCCTAAACTACTGAAGTTAAAAACATGAAATTTGGACAATGAATTCCTCTTATGACGTAAGCACCCACTAAGGAAGGATTTTTTGATATACCACCCTTAAGGAGGTTAAACAGGAGTTGAAAGGTTGTTTGAAAATCTGCTGATTTTGAAGCGAGCACTATGAAAACTAATATTTAGTTTTCTGATTAGAAATAAAGAAATCCGTGTTTCTTAGGGCGAACAATGTACACTCTACCCAAACCTTGATCACTTTTAACTCGTGGCCAACCATTGTGCTTCCACGTTTTTTCCTCTCAAATTTGTTATTTTTCCACGCATAATGTAAGGGAAGATCAACATCGAGGTCCAGGGCAATAGTAACAACATCGGTCAGGGTCGATTGTAGCGTTACTGTCGTTTTGTATACGAAGAATGTGATGCATGTATCTGCTAAAATTGTGAAATCGTAGAAGAAGAATAGATAGGTTTAGTTTCATTATTTTTATTTTATAGATGGTTTTAATTCTTTCTTTAAATTTGATTTATACTCCATTTTTTTACGTTTACGTTTATTAATTGCTAAGGACAAAACGGTTACCGTGTCCGGAGTGTTGCTCAGAGCGTAGATGTATGGGCGTGAGTGTGTATGGATTGGATATGACTCATTACCTCGGTCCGGTAACGCGTGAAACGGTTACGGGAGTCAAATTAGGGTTGTCATACAGAGAGAACCGATTAGAGCAGAGAGAGAAAGGCCGTAGAGTAGTGTGTTGTGCGTGTGTGAGTGCGAGCTAAAGCGAGTACTCCTGAAACATATACTTTTCTAATATTATATGCATTAAGATCTTATTTCCGTGTTCCAATCTGAATTCTAATATTGACTGTCTGTTCTTATTTCTAAAGTGCGTTGCAATTACCCCGGGGTAAGGAACGGTTCTATTTTTGTTACTAATAACTCGAGTATTATTTGGCATACGATAAAGTAACTGTGAGCGAATACTGTCGAATAATTAGGTAACTATTTCCCTAGACAGTTTTTCATTCCAAGTGTAACAGTTTTCGAGTTATTGTGTTCCAAAGTCGAAACGTTGCTGTTGACTCCGGTCTTCCCTGGTGCACGCTCGCTTGGTCGTTGATTCTTTGCTTGAGAATTGCACGGCGGAACGTCAGGAGGGCAGGTCAGGATCGAGACTAGCTGGCCGGCCTCCAAATCGTTGGCCAGATTCTGGACGTGCGTGTCTCGACCCAAGGTAAACGTGCCGACGTTATCGTTTCGCTGGTTCACACGAAACAAAAAGGCCGCGAACCTTAATGCGAGACAGCTGTGGTATGATGATTCACCAAACCGAGGTAAATTAATCAAGTCCGCACCGAAATATTTCCGTTTATCTAGATTATATCGAAAATCCGTGAATGCTGGCTGCGTATAAAAATGGAACAAGCGTATTGTTTGCATTGTCGATATTTTTCATTCGATTCGAGTATCGCGAATATCAATGCTACCCCTGAATATTACGAGTACCGATACGACCCGAATAATACAGGTACGCGTGTGCTAAGCAAGCAATATCTAAATGGTGGAAATACACCACATCGTAACTTTAATCTCGCGAAGTAGATACCATTTCCAATTTAAACGGCGAAACTCGCTTACTTCTGTACGTATAATTACTTAAAGAACCGTTTCGTCCACGATATTTTATTCGGCAACACTCTGAACAACCTGTAGACAACTCCTATTAACTGGCATTAGCAGCGATAAATAATGTTCGTCGAAATTGTTAAGCAGTTTTAACCCTGTCGATAGCTTTTCGGTCGTTTTGGTATCCCTTCTCTTTGAAGTGCACGAAGAGCAGTAATGTTTAGCCAAAAGTCAAGATTTCGTCAAACTATCCTATGTCAAGCTATTCTTTTGCGTACGTGTATTGCATAAATTGAATACACTTACTTGAGAACTTTTTCCAAAGAAAAAATACAATAGTATCGATGATTCAACCACAGGTCATTTCACGATGATAAAACTATTATATAAACATAAACGACGTAATCTATCGCTTGGCCACTATACTATATTGTTTTTTATAAAGAAAAAAAGAATATATATCTAAAATGAAACGATAAGAAATGAAAAAATTAAATGTTAACCCTGAATAAAGTGTTTGGTAAAATTCAAATATTCAGTTATTATTTTATTTGTACATGTCTGCAGTTTTCATTTGATTTACACCTGTTCTGTTTCATCCTAATTTTAGTAATCGACAGATTTAACACGTTTCCTGCTAAGCTATATATTTTTGCCAAATGTCATTCTGTTTGTTTGTGACCTGAGAAAGCATTTTACGGTATCGGTAATTATCAAAACAATACAAAATGTTACAAAGACCGTTACACAGCAACTAGTAACGATAGTAGCAACTATTTTTATCGCTTTAGCTCTTAATGAGAAAGATTCTTTTTGACGTGTACCGAAAACGGCAGGGAACGTGTTAATCAAAGAAATGTGAAATCTCTAAAGACCTGTGGTGACATGGAATCCCTGCGGGTGTTCTATGGGGCTGCATCAAACGCTTTACAACAGGGCCGGAACTAGGGCCCATCTTTCGGCCCAAATGGCCAGGCGACCTTCATTACCACGGCCGTTTGATTGCAGTCTCGTTACAATCCAAAAAAAACACTCGCAGAGTCCTTTCCATGTCTCCACATTTTCCCCCTCTGAACGCCTCCAGGGAATATAAATACAGGACCTTTAGATATGTTTAGATATGTTCGATCTATCGTAGTCAATCTATCGCAAGTAATCTTCACAGTGTATCTATCATTTAATCATTCAATTAGTATATACAAATTTGTAATAACACAATAAAGACTTATACAGACCGTAGTGGCATTCGTTATAAGAAGTAACTTTGTAAAAATTACGGGTAAGTTTTGAAAAGCTGTACGAAAAAATGTCAGAGAACCGTGAAACAAGCTACTTATCGCAGGATGCAGAACAAACAAGATGTTTCGTCCGGACGGTAATGAAAAACGCAGGAAACGCTGGTGGACTTCTCCTTCCGGGTAATACGAAGCTCCGCAAAGAAGGGAATACAGGGGATAAGGGGTGAGCGACATTTGTGGTGCTTCTAGTGTCACCGGTTGAAATCTATCCTTTCGCTTCGGTTCTTTTCCCTGACTTCGACCGAATCATCGTGGACGCGCAACTTTATTACGTAAATTGAATTTGCGAGGCGCGACTTGTGCTAGCCGCCAGCTTCCTTCGGGAGATAACGTTGCGGATCGAACTAACGAAGCGCGCTCTAATTGATTCTGTCGAACAGATACCTCGCGAACGCTGAAAGCCTTGAATCGCGGCGCCCGCTTTAAACAATAATTCTCTTCGGGAATATTCCGATTTTGATGAGCACGCGATAAGGAATTTATTCCACTCTAGGACGAGTCGGGAACACTGGCGTAGCTACAACTTTTACCGCCCCCTCTCAATACACACGAACGCTATTACAAACAGTGTAAACGACCTACAGGGAAATAAATTAAAAGACTATGTTTGTTTTTGAAATAAAACTTTAATTTCAACATCCTCCAAAGTCATTTTTCTTGCTTCTCCATTAACTAATTATTAGTTAAGTAATAAAAATTATTAGGTTAACAGTACAACTACCAGAACACTAAAAATGACCAATTGGTGAAAAGTTTCCAAAATTTACTATGATTTTCTGCAGAAGGTACGAACAGAGATTTATTTTTCATGTAATATTCACTTTGATCTCTTCCATGCAAATAAATACATTTTAAACGAATCTTTGAAAAATAAAATTGTATCTCATGTGAAAAGTGTCGCTCCCCTAGCTACGCCACTGTCGGGAAGAATTAATTAATATATGCGATACGATCGCAGTGAATGGTACTTACTTGTCATCTTTTCACGAGGACTAGAGCAAAGAATGTGTACCGTGCACTTTCTAACGGCCAGCAACTCCTAATCATATGCAATCATTTGTAATAATCTTTTTTATGGTTTCAATTTAAATTCAAATCCAAAGATACAAAGGGATTCATCGATAATGGTATACAACGTACAGTGACTCTTATTAATATTCGAAAATTCTTATCGATTTCGATTGCTTATTTGTTTACAATATGTTATAAGAAGAACATTCATTACTGTTTATAGTAACATAAATGTTATTTCTTTATCGCGCATACTTTTCTTAATATTAAACAATAAACTGTGTTTGTGGTCGGTATAGATGCGAGATCAGTGTATTGCTCTCGTATCTAGCGAAAGCTTGCTCTTAATGACCAGGTGGAAATTGCGAATTGTTCCAAGTGTCAAATTGATCGAACGACAGAGTTGTTAGATTAATGATTATGCTGTATTTTCCAGAAATTGCGCGATATTTATATAAAAGGTTGTAGCCAGACCCTAACTAATCGCAACAGTTTAAAATATTGTAGGAAGGGGAGCTGGTCAGCGCTTCCCTTCTGCCAAGTACGCGCGGATGATGCAGGTATATGCTTCAAATGTTCGAATATTTTTACCGTGTTACATTTTTTTAAATAGAATAAATTGAGACTTTGAAAACATAAATACGCGGGTATCCAACTTTCAAATGCGAACGAGAATATCAAGATCTAAGTTTATTGTTTAAAATAAAATATCCGGCAAAATGTCAGAATGCAACAATACGTTCCGCTTTTCTTCATGGATTCAGATCTAATCGAACGTCGCTAAGAATAAATTATTCAGTTCCCTCAATTAACTCCAACAATATTATTTATTCTTATTTATTTATAATCCGTACCTTTCGGTTTTGGATGACTTCCGGTTACAATCTTACCTTAATAATTAATAGTACTTAATTTTAATCTAACTTAAACGTTTAACTAAAACCTTTATCCTACTTGTAACCTTATCCTACTCTCCGCTACTTTCTCAAAAATTGAAAAACAAAATTAAATGAACATCTTCGCAAATACACAAATCTGTAACTCTATATAATTTTACATATAATTGCATTGAATTCCCTTTAGCATTTCCAACTCCGTGTGAGCCGAACTTTCTTTGGCAAATATTTTTGGTTTCTTTTTGCTCATATTATTCCCCCCCCCCCATCCCAGTCTCTACTTTTCCTTCTCTCTCTAATATCTCCCCTCAACTACGACAATATTCCCTTACGACATTAACAGACGCTTGTATACCTGCTGCAGCGGGTGCCAGGTAAATGTTATAATTTGAAATCGTGTTTAAACATCGAAATTCCGACGATACTCGCAATTTTGTACGATCTTATGGTACTTTTGATATCTTAATTATATCTGTAGTGCTATAGCAAATAAAAGGGAGTTCCTCAACTACAGATCTACGCAATCGAGGCTGATAGCTAGATCGTGTATAACACGAATTGTTTTGCTCGTATAAAAACTAAACCTGAAATTGTTGTACCGACCTCTTCTGAAAGTGGTAGACGCGGGAAACGGTGAAAAGAGAGGAATTCACGAAATGGTACTCGTATGAGGATTAAATTGTTAAACAGTCTAAGAATAATGATTGTAATGCACGCGAAGAAAGAAAATGTAACAATAACGACTATGAAATATTATTTTCTTTTTATTAATCTCATTTTTAATATCTAATACGGAACACTAGGTAACTCAAAAATTCTGAAAATTTGTATATATACACTGGCTCGAAAAAGTATTCGTACACTATATTACAAAAAAATTCACTTAATTCTGAAATTCTGATTTCAATAAAAATAGAAACAATTATATTCGGAGCACAAAAAGGTATTGAAACTTCGCGGGTTGATTTTACCTTTTTAAAAATACTTCCCCCAACAAAAAAACGTTCTACATGTAACCAATTTTTTTTTTTTTTTTTTCTTTTTTATGTGAGTGTTTAACGTCGCATCGACTACCAGGTCATTAGCGACGGTTTAATAGTGGGTTAGATTTTGTTAGTTAAGTCGGAGTCGAATAGATATTCCAATGTATTTTTTATATTCTTTTCTGAAGTCAGTGCCGTGTGGGGGATAATTTTATGCTTTTTCCTATAGGCTTCGAATTTTATACAATCGTATAGAAGGTGGTGAACAGTAATTTTGGTACGACAGGTATTGCAGATTGGTGGTTCCCTTTTCTTTAGTAAATATTCATGAGTAATCCTGGTGTGGCCGGTCCTCAGGCGAGACATTATTACCCTCTCCTTCCTATTTAGCTCACTGATAGAGATTTAACCAATTTTGTTTTATGTAACTATTTTGTATAAGTTCTAATAATAAAATTATTTTGTCTTCTTAGGTCTTTCATTTGACAAGACATGTCAGTCTTTTATTCAAATTTTCAGGCTACATTCATGTTACTTAAAATAGCCGTTAATTGAATTTTTAATTATAAATTATAAAATATTGTTATTCACAGCCTGTTGTGCTATAGTGTCTAACGAAAAATTATCCTTTTAACTGGTAACTACTTAAAAAACTGGCCTGTATTCTATTGGCTGAATGTTGGCCATTGACGCCTAATATTCAAGATTTCATCACATTTACCAAATTTCGTGGTGATTATATATAATAACCGACGATTATACATAATCACATTTACTGTAACATATATACGAGATAAACGGTCAAAACGTTAAATATTTTTTTCTTAACGTAAGCTTAGCAAAATTTGTAGTACGTTAAGTTACTAATACACGACTGATTTTCTATGTCAGCGTTTTAATCGTATTAAAATCGGTTTTCAAACAGACTATCTTTTTCATTTATTATAATTACTCAAATACATGCATGTTATTTATAATTAACCGTTCTACATTCACATACTTGAAATAGTTCTTGAAAATCAGTATTGTATGCTGTTTCGAAAATGGTTCGTACAGATTTCTTGGTAATATTTTTACACGTTTTACCTATAATATAAAACAACTTAATTGCCTATATAAACTAAAATCCGGTATTTTATTTAAAATTGTTTAAATATTAGAGTCGTCTTCCTTACATTTATATTTCATATTTTTACACATTATGAATTTTGTTGTACCCTATAGATATTCTAAGCACACCATTGTACTGACACAATGTACAACTGTACTTCTAACATAAATGTTACCGTTACAAAAAAGGCACAGCTAGGTAGGTGAGGCTAGGTAGTCTCGCTAATGAGCATCAACCCCAGGAAATGCATTTATTTCTCTGTTCTTTCATTCCCCTTATTGTTCTCCATGTTAAACCTCCATACTGTATTTAAATTAGGCTTTCACTCTAATATATACCTAAATGAATCTGAACAATATTTGGGAAGAAATATTTAAGGAAGGATCGCGTTTGATTGATTCGGTTGCGAACAACTACACGCTCAGCCTTTATAAACGTCGTTCGTTTTAAAATACCCTAGAAATCGAAGAGTGTCCCAACATTTTGTCGCGCAATCTACGATACACCACTGTCGACATCGAGGAAGTCTTGTTTTAGACGGTACATATAGGCATACTGTTATTTCATACGCTTTAAATGCTTATTGCTGTATGTTAATAACAGAATAAAATAGAGAAAAGAGGATTAAAAATTATTTGGAAAATTATGAAAAAGAGAAAATAATGTATAAATGTTCATGAACGATAAACATACGTACGTACTTTGTCAGAAAAGTATGGAGACTGATAATTTTGTGTGGAAAATGTGGTAAACCTGCATAAGAAAAAACACCGTCATACGATAGGTATAATCTTATTCTACGATCATTAACGTTTTCGACTGATTATGCATAATAGTTTCAATTTTATAATTACAGTCAAATCTCGATAACTCGAAACTCAAGGGAAGAGCTAAAATCCTTGAATCGTTTATAGACAGGTTTCGACTTATCGAACTCCTTAGGTAAAAGAGGTTCAACATATAAAAATTCGACATTCAAAGACTTTGCATGAAGGATAATAATCTGTTAATTGTAAGGGCTTAAGGGACAAAATCAATTTTTTAATTATTTATTTATTTATTTATTTATTTTACGGGTAAACACCCCAAAAATAAAAGTAATTAAAAAATAAATGACATGCAAACTTATACAGGAGGATACATTGTTCTACATGATAAGAACGCAAAAGAAGAGTGCGAGATACTGCAGTGCTTATAATTGAAGATTTGCATGTAAATTATAAGAAGCTAGTGTAATTCACTAGGCTATTATTCGTTACTATTCAAAGAATCTGTGGTTCTACTCTGTCCGCTGATTCGGCATTTGTTTTCCTTTTAACCAGTTAAGTGTGTTTGACGACTATATGCGTCATGGAAGAATGGCATAATTTTGTGTTATGACGGCTATATCCGTCATGCGTAAAATTTTGTTACAATTTGATATTTAAATTGTAATTCTGGCGAAAACTAAATTATATTCGTAAATTTTAATATGTTTAGAATGTTTAGGGGTCAGGACGAAATGAAATAAACAAATGAAAATTATAGATAATTTGAGTTGGATTTCTAACTTCCTGAGAGCTAACTCGTAAGCACTGCAGTAACACTGGATCTTTGATTATCCCGATTTTCATCTTGACGTGTCATAAGCAAAAAAACAAAGTATATTAGATTCTCCATCTGCGATGATGTTCTATTTGTTATAAAAACAAAATTAGAAAAGACTCTCGGTATTGGTGTCCGACATGCAAAGTGCCACTGTGCATCGTTCCCTGTTTCAGAACATATCACACGAAAGCAACATTATAAATTTTTAATTTCTACAAATATTTGATTTTTTTTAAGTTTTTCGTTAATTATGTGTAAATATAGCTTTACGTTGATACATTGTGTAAATATTACTAATAAATTCATTCATTTTCTAAAATAAAGTCGTCTTTTTGACCCAATATTTCAACAGCGCCACTTACTCTGTGTTTCACGACTATATCCGTCAGCGCTTGATTATCGCGACACACACTGTGGCGCACGTTGCAAAATGATCGACACAGTTAACTGGTTAAGCTCCAAATTGTCACACAAAGTGTTTATTTACATAATTTTTTAAATAATGGAAACGCGCATAACTATAACATCGAATTATACAAGTAACAGTAATAAAAGTTTAACTTATAGAAGTAAACTTCGAGTTATGGAGGCATGGCTATAAATTTAAGTTACAGAGATAAAAATGTGTTTGGATGCGTGGCAAATAATTCAAGTCGAAGCAACTTATCGTTTCAATTTATACAGATTTTCGTAGCGGAGCAGAAAGGAATGAAGAAAATTTTCATTTTACAGAAGTTTTCGAGTAAAAGAGGTTCGAGTTATCGAGGTTCAACAGTATTTTAATAAGCGCGTACTTCAGCAACGCGTAGAAGATCATACAATTGCTTCGCGAAGTTAAAATGTTATATTTGAAACCCGCTCCACCTCAACAGCACCTCTTTCGAATTTCGTCGATCGGTCACTGGACGCTTTTCGAAAAAACATTCCTTAACCCTTTCGCTTCGGATGTCCAGTCCGCCGAAGTACCGTCCATGTACGGGCGTGCTCGCCGCGAATACGCACAATATGCGTTGTTGCTGTATATACGTCTTCCTAGGTCTTAAGTAACAATTTTGCTAAATAAATCAATATTGTTACTATATAATGAGTATTATTCACATTTTTGGTATGAAAATATTTACAACTTAAAAGTTACAAGTAATATTTAAATTTTGAATTAATTATGGTCCGCAAATAAGTTAATATATGTCGTCGCGTGGCCGCCGCTTATAAGCGGCGCTCGAAGCGAAAGGGTTAAAACACCATATAAAGGCTCTTTACTCCCCCGATTTGAGTCCGTGTAACTGCTTTCTTTTCCTAGAAATAAAAAGTCAACTTCAAGAACGTGATTTGAAAAATGTAAAAAGCAGTATTCAAAAACATCGAAAACCAATCAGCTATCTACAGTTACTTTCACTCGTATTCGTACAGTAGGCCACAACGTTGTCAACAAATATGTATTATTGTCGTAATTATTGAAAAGAAGTCGCACGGTAATCATTTCGAGCTCGTTTTAAAGGTTGAATCTTCTACTTTCACAATTTTAATTCAGATTTTCCTGAAAATTTACCTACGGTAAATTATGATCGTGAAAACGAGGAATGTTCTCTTCAAAAATATTGTACGAATTCAAACTGCTTCGAGAGATTAAGAAAATTTTTCACTAACTTCAAACAATTATAATGAAGAACAAAATTGTTTTTTCTCTTTGCAATAACCTGTATAAACGTTGACGTACGATTTTTTGTCACTGTTTTAAGACGCATAGAATTAGTGTTTCGTCGAATTTAACCTGTTTTTACACAAAATCACACGAAACATCCCTCGTTCAAAGTATCGTAAAACAATGACAAAAAATCGTACGTCAACGTTTAGGCAGCTCGTTGCAAAGAAAAAAACACTGACCTTCGTTACAATTGTTGTTTGAAGTTAGTAAAAAATTGTCTTAATCTCTCGGAGCAGTTTGAATTCGCACAATATTTGTTTAGAAAACATTCCTCACGAGCATTAACGTAGAAAAATCTTCAGGAAAATCGAAATTAAGAGTGTGAAAATAGAAGTTTCAACCTTCAAAACAAGTTCAATGATTACCGTGTGACTTCTTTTCACAAAGTTACAATAATTCAAATGTTGACCACATTGCGGCCTACTGTACGAATACGAGTAGGAGTAACTGTACGCTACCGAACAGAAGTATTAGTTTTACTTCGTAAAAAACAGTCGTACAATAACCTCCGCGGACTCATTTCAAAGACCGAACCCTGTACTCTGACGTCCCTACATTCAATTTCCTCAGCCGTCTTTTTACATTTGCAAAAAGGCGAAAAAATGAAAATGACTGTTTTCAAAAGTAGAAACAAAATTTAAACCGTTCCCAAATCTACAAACAATTTTTTCACGACTAAAACCAATATGGTTTTGAAGATTGAAAGTTAACACACGATTTTTGTCATAATGCTATTTCATCCACTCTACAGGACAAGGTACTAAGTAAGCGACGTAAACTTGCAGATTTTAACACTATTCCTACCGCGACATTAAGACAGACTACAAATTTTTCTCAGAAAGGAAAAAACGAAAAAAGAAGTGAATATTGAAAAATGTATTATACGTATATTTGATGCAAAGTCTAAAATTTAAAGGCGATTCAATTATCTTGTACATATGAAATTCTAATCACAATTTTAAAAACGGTCATTTGATCGGTCGTGGTAGGAATAGTGTTAACCAGTTTTACTTTTTCCAGCACATTATTACTTTCACTTTTTGCTGTTACAAAGAAATGATACAGCAGCACCAGACGTCCCTTATGTTACATTACTAATTATAATTTTGCGTCGTTTACCTATAAACAGTATTTTTCTCTGCGCCGGTACTGGCGATTCGCAGCACCTCGTTCAAAGTGGAATGACATCGTGAGCAAAAATCGTATGTTAGCTTTTAGGGAGAGTTTTAGAAAGAACAGACTTGAATCTTCAAAATTATTCTAGTTTCAGTAGATTTGTGAGCAGTTTGAATTTTATTTATATTTTTGAAAAAGATCCTTTCCATGTTTTCGTTTTTCTGCAAATGTAAAGAGGCGGCTAAAGAAATTGAATTTATGAATGCAAGAGTACAGGGTTCAGTATTTCAAATGAACCCGCAGAGATTATTGTACGACTATTTTTTACGAAATTACGCTACTTCAAATATTGCGAGCGTTTCGATAGTGTATATTGGCGATTGAAAATGTTCAACATTGCTTCCAGCAGTTGAAACAGCTTTTCTACCGTTTTACGGCCTCCTAAAAGAACTACATTGAACAGCATAAAGTTAATTTGTGAATAAGTTAACAATCGAAATTTCTATTCTATCAGTTTCGTTACTTTTCTGACAGACACGTGTATATTTATTATATTTGTACGTGTATAGGGATTGTTAATTGCAGCGCGATGTTGATTGGAGATAGTTAAAATAATGAAAGTAAGCCATTTTCATTT
>JAOPTO010001138.1:0-150966 GCA_033822845.1 Tetrapedia diversipes
GTACAGTCGATCCCAAAAGTATACGATCGCGTCTCCCTCGGTTCAGCTAATTTTGAGCATAATTGTAAAACTTTGCATAAATTAAATAAGATATACTAAGAGAAAGCAATAAATATTTATTTTAATTAAAATAGGAGTATCAGAGGATGTGTACAGTCGATCCCAAAAGTATACGATCGCGTCTCCCTCGGTTCAGCTAATTTTGAGCATAATTGTAAAACTTTGCATAAATTAAATAAGATATACTAAGAGAAAGCAATAAATATTTATTTTAATTAAAATAGGTGTATCAGAGGATGTGTACAGTCGATCCCAAAAGTATACGATGGCATCTCTCTCACTTGACCGAATTTTGGGCATAATTATAAAATTTTGCAGAAATTAAATAGAATATAGTAAAAGAAAGCGATAAATTTTGATTTTAAGTGAAATAAGTGTATCAGGGGATGTGTACAGTCGATCCCAAAAGTATACGATGGCATCTCTCTCGCTTGAGTGAATTTTGAGCATAATTATAAAATTTTGCAGAAATTAAATAGAATATAGTAAAAGAAAGCGATAAATATTTATTTTAAGTAAAATAGGTGTATCAGGGGATGCGTACAGTCGATCCCAAAAGTATACGATCGCGTCTCGCTCGCTTCAGCGAATTTTGTGCATAAAATTACGAAACTTGGCAGAAATTAAATAGAATATACTAACAGCAGGCAATAAAAAGAAAATGAATAAAGTTTTAGGGATATGCATGTTTTAAATAAAATTAAAATAAAAGAAACAACTACACTCGCTCTACGATAACTGCACCGTTCCTTGCTCTACGATAACTGCAACGATTCTGCCGTTGTTCTCCGCTCGATCGAGTGAGATCCCAAAGAATAAATCATTCTGTCCCACCCTCTCGATTTTTCACAAACACACACACACACACACACCAAATACACAGTCTTCGACTTCTAATGTCTATTTCTGCCCATCACCACGATAAATAAACGAAACAACGTTTCTTTGCGTCAGCGTATCGTCGTTCTCTCGTACTTCGAAGCTTTCCACGCTTCTCGTCCTCGTTCCAGTTGCGTCTTACTCAACCAGGGGCTAGCATAATCGCGACGTTTAAGCATTTCTCGCACGCGCGTCTTCTGCGTTCGCGATCGCGGCTCGGCCAATTTATTTTCGCCACGGTTGTTGCGCAGCCCGTGGGATCGATCGACCCGGTCCATTGGCATTCAAACGCGAACGCCACGTGCTCTGAATCTCCGTGTGTGCACGCTGCGTGTGCACGGGCCGGACAGAAGTCGCGTGGACGCGAAAAAGAGCAGGAGATCGACGCGTGGCCGGTCGAGAACTGTCTACGACTTTCGATCAATGAACGAAAGTGCTTTACGACCGATCACTCGGGAATCCGTCGTTCATTGACGCGTGACTGGCCTGGTTATTGCCTTGAAACGAGACGTGCCCTCTGCTCTTGAATATTTTCGAGGATTTCATGAAGGTTTGACCCAGGCTGATGGCTCAACTTGCAGCCATCCAAGCTTTTATGCTCGAGACACTCGTACTTGTTATCAGGTGGACACTTTTTTTAATTCTTTGAGGCTTTTAACGATTTTTGAGGGTAAAATTCCGAACTGTGATCTTGTTTAACCCTTTGAACTCGAAAGGCGACGCTAACGATTTTAGAGAGGAAAATCTGAAGCTGAACTGAATCTTTTTTAGCTCGTTTACACTCAAAAGATGACATTAGGTAGTTAAATGGTACCACGTTCAAAAATTGTTGAATTCACAATTCAATTCAACTTAAACTAGGTTGAATATGAACAGAATTTTTAATTCTTTACACTCAAAAGGCGATTCTCAATTACCAAATGATAATTTCGTAAATTTTCAAAATCAAAGGGGTAAATAGGCACACGAGAAAATTTTAATATATTGCTTAATTAAACCGAATGAGGTTCAATATGAACAGAATTTTTTAGAGAGCAAAATCTCAAGCTGAACAGAACTTTTTTTAACCCTTTGCATTCGAAAGGCAACTGTTGTTGATCGTCTAATAATACTAATTTCATCAAAAATTTCTAAGTGTAAAATATTTATATCACATTAAACTTCATTTAGTTTAGCTAATTAATACACTGAAATTTACTTCGTGTTTGAACAAAGTGAATACAAGGACAGCTCGATCTTTGTTGAAGGGAGTATTCTAATGCATAAAGTTTCAATCGACGAATAGCAAATTCGTTTCCGGTGGGTCACGATAAATGTTCAACCGTGACGATAGTTTACGGTGCTTATTTTTTGCCCACAAGAATTTAGTTCGGTTAAATTTTACACGAAAATTACTATTTTTGTCCAACTTCAAATCCTCCCCCCTTTTCAATCATCTCAAAAATAACGAAACCCAAAAAATTACCATTTTCGAGAGTTTGAGCGTCCCTGTTCTAATACATTAATTTAATAATTAAATTTAGACGATTTATAATTGATGTTGCCAAAGAAAGGATAAAAATTGCTTCCATAAAATTCAAGTCTGTGAAATTGGTCGATGAGTTCGAAAAGACACGTTTAACGTTTCTGATGCGCTCGCACACACGTGCACAGTTTTCGAGCAGCGATCGCAAAAAGTTTCTACCAAACACCCCCGTACCACGGAAAAGAGAAAGACGTCACGAACCACACAAGTGACCCAGTTCCGGTAGCGAGTGTGACAAATACCTGGTTCCGGCCTTCGGGAAAGAAAAGCATGAAAGCAAGAAGAACACGAGAGAGGTCCTCCTCAGGAAGCGTTCCCCGATCGATCCAGGCCACAAATGAACCCCTCGGCAAACCGACGACACTGGATGCGTGTTCACACGTACATACTTCTGTTGCATTCCCCATTATAAGTATTAAAACACCTGCTGGTCAATTTACAGTAGTGGACATAAATTTATCACTGGAAGCATTGGACTAGTGAAAACGACCAGCTTTTAATTTTTCAAGGGAAATTAATTTTACCATGCTGTGCACTTAGGAGAATTTTCACAATTTCCTTTAAAAAAGTACAAATAAAAATGTTTTTTTTTCTTCTTCAAATCTTCAAATCTTTAATTTGATTTCTTTGATGCACATAAATATGTGACTTAATCGTCGATGCTTCTAGCGTTGAGTTCTAGAGAAAGTAATATGTTAGGTCTGCGCAAAAATTGCATTTTCAAAATACTAATAATGATTTAAATTTCTGCTTACCTATCAGTCACTTAGAAGGTCTTGATTCGTAATTTTTTATTTTTTTTATTTATTCATTTAAAATAGGAGGGTTATATGTAATTTATCCTTTCTACATAAGATCATCAATTTGCTAATTGACACCCTGTATATCATATAGTTACTGAGACATTCTTCAATCACGACCTTAACCGATAAATCCTTCAAAATCCATCTTCTAGGTTACCGAAAATAATTTTTAAAAAAGTTCTGGTGATTTTCTAGTAATTTTTTTCTCTGAATTTTATTAAAATTTCCCTGAGTGCGCCGATATTTTTGAACGGGGATGTACAGTAGAGGACAAAAGTTTAAGACGGCAGAACAATGTAAAACACAGTTTTATATTAGTATACAAATATTAATAGTATACAAATATTGTTCATATACTTATTTTTATTGTTATTATAGTAGAACACTATTTATTGATTAGCATAGAATACAAATTTTTATTTATATTGTGATTTCATATCAATTAATTTATTCGTTTTCTTCGACCTTAAACTTTGGTCTTAAACTTTTGTCCGTCACTGTACGTACATGTGTACGTTCGCGTGGCAACGTGTGGGGTGGTCCTCTGGAACGGTGTCATTAATAATAGCCAAGAGTGGAAGGATGCATCGGTGGCGAGAGGCAGACACAGCGAGAAACTAGACGAGGGGGTGGGAGGGAGGTGAGGTCGACGCGGTAAGAGATATATCTAGTGTTCTGGCACATCATGCTAATGTTCTACTTTGCATACGCTATCCGTGCAGTTTCAGCCAGGGTTACTCTGTCGTTAATGCCACGCCACTCGTTTCACGTCTGCTCGAGATAGCTCGCGACCAAGATTTGCTCCCGCGAGTCGTTACACGATGCTCTTCGGCTGATAGAGCTGAAAAAAACGGACGATCGCTCGCGTTAAAAAGCTTGCGACCCGTTATCGCAACAGGATACCCTGGATTTATGAGCATTTCATGGCTAGACGACGAGATCTCGTGGACAGGTGCTCCCGCGTGAGCTGTGTGTCGCCAGTGAAGATTAGGTTCGGGTTAGGTTCGGGTTAATCCTCGGAAGAAGAGTTGCCGTGATCGGCGAGTCGAATGAGGTCTAATTATTGATGTTAAGCTACATTCTTCAGAGTTTAAAGTAAAGATAGATGGGTGACCGTGTCCAAGAATTTCTCTGGAAGTGTTCTTTCAGAGTTTCCCGGTGTTCCCCTATATCGTTGTAGTAGGCCACCGTGGAGGTTTTAATAGGTAGAAATCCTACATAATTTCGTCACTCCCCCCCAGGGTGACCTGGTATCTTTTCGAAGATTTCTTCCACAAGGAAAAGAAAAAGGTTCGGGTTAACCCTCGGAAGAAGAGTTGCCGTGATCGGCAAATCGAATGAGATCTAATTATTGAAGTTAAGCTACATTCTTCAGAGTTTAAAGTAAAGATGGGTGACCGTGTCCAAGAATTTCTCTGGAAGTGTTCTTTCAGAGTTCCCGGTGCTCCCCTATATCGTTGTAGTAGGCCACCGTGGAGGTTTTAATAGGTAGAAATCCCCTACATAATTCCTCATCACTCCCCCCCCCCCCCCAGGGTGACCAGCTATCTTTTCGAAGATTTCTTCCACGAGGAAAAAGAAAAGGTTCGGGTTAACCCTTTGAATTCGAAAGGGTGACCCCCAGTCAACAAACGATAATTTCGCAAATTTTCATATAGGAAGGGTTCAGGGTTCAAAATTTTCAAATGCAAAGGGTTAAACAGTCGTATACAGTAGCAGACGAGAGTTTAAGTCCAAAGTTTTGACCACAATTTTTATAATATGCAAATATTGTTCATATACTTATTTTTATTGTCACTATGATAGATCGATTTTTGTTTATCGTGCTATTTCTTATTAATTAATTAATTCATTTTCTTTGACCCTTCAATCTTAAACTTTTGTCCGCTACTGTATCTAAGTTTCAATGCATTACTTAACTCGATTAAAGAAAATACGATATAAGCGAAACTTAGAAAATATTTTTGCACCTGTTTGTATTATTGGATGACTAACAGTCACGTTTCAAGTGCAAAATGGTAAATTACTTATAGAGTCCCATCAATCACATCAATCACAGTGATCCTCGATGCAACAACCGATTGATCGGCCGTATAAGTAGAATTTCGCTTGCCGATGGATGGAGAATTAGGAAACGAACGATTAGGTCACTTGTGGGTCCCCCATGACACCGTTACAGGGTTATAATCACAACGTTGCAGCATCAAACGGCCGTCTGACACGATCCACCCTTAATGCCTCTCAATTGACGCGATTAATCGAGGAATTCACCGATCAATCAGACGAAGTCGACGCGGGTGCGTCCGAAAATCAGAACTTTCTGACCTCCGCTCACGAAGATTTACCGCCGGCAGTCGGTCAATTTAAGTGGAAATTCGAACGCGGCAGACGAACGACCCGACGAAACTGGTCTCAAAGGGAATTGCTCTTGGATAGAGGCGGTTCGGTCTAGGTGGCCGGGCCTCCTTGTAGACGTCTTGTTAAGATGGCTCTCTCCCGCTTTCACGGTCCCCCCTCCGGTTGCCTATCTCCAGGGGCACTGCAACGAGCCGTATAATTAATGGCCTGTTGAGCGTGACAGCCTCGTGATAATAATTTCGCGCGGAACGATCGCCCTCTCGCTTGTAAACGGCGGCCAAAGTGGAGGAGGGCAGCTCTTTTGGCTCGCTTCCTTTTCGCTGCAACTGGTGAACAGACACCGGTTGAATCGAGCGGCTCGCGTTGAAAATGTAAATCATGCCCTGGCGTGTTTGTCGCGAGTACACCGACCGATCGATGGTGTTTAACGAGACGACGATTAAAATTGATTGCGATCACTACGGGCTCGTTCAAAAGTTAAATATTTTATCAGCGGAATCGTTTTTATTCGGCTTTTTTCTTCGTGGGACATGCGATTTTATTCATTGTTTATTTACGAGTAATAGAAACCCATTGGTTGATGGATGTCTGTAACAGTGACTGAATAAAATATAATTGAAGCAGTTTGCAGCGAGGATTTGAGCAGGCTAGGTGAATTATAGAGAAGATTGATGTACATATGAACTTTGTTGGTTAGGGTAAACATAGAGCTGAGTTCTCGTAACTTTGAAAAATCGAGACACCCTATATATCCTATGCGAAAGAAAAATTTAGCTATAGCTACCTTGTTCCAATTTTTAACAATTTTTAAATTAACTGATTGAATTAGTATTACATTTTTTATTTAACGAAATATCAGATTCAAGGTTTTTATTTTTTCTTCTCTTTTACTTGTCATTCGTAAAATTACCATTTAGCAAAAAATAGAAGAAACACATTAGGGTAATGTTTAACACTATTCCTACCACAACCGGTCAAATGATCGTTTTTAAAATTTCGATTAGAATTTCACGCATACAGTGTAATTGAATCGACTTCAAACTTTAGATTTTTTCTTAGGTATACGTATAATACATTTTTCAATATTCACTTCTCTTTTCATTGTTTATTTTTTGAAAAAAATTTGTAGTCTGTCTCACGTGGGAAGGTCGCGTTAGGAATAGGTATACGCGAAGTGTCGGTAGACATAGTGTTAAGAAATCTAATAGCGCACTTCGTGCCTCTATTTTTCTGGACTGGATATTACGAAACAACAAGGACCATATTCTGTACCAAGGATAATCTCTTTCCACGTTTTCCGCCACTCTCTTTTCGTTACTCGTTTGGCTACCACGTTATGGCGTTCCACTGCCATCGCTCGCCCACAAACTCGATTTGCCGCGCTGCTCGTTCGAACAGCCGATTGAATTTCGATGGCGTTTTCGCGTGACAAACGGGAAACATTGTTATTTCACACAGAGACAGCCGGTGCAGCCGGCGGAAGCTGATTCTACGTATAAAAGTAAATCGAAAATGTGCTATGAAGTTTTTCCGAGAGACGCTTGGTTCTCGAGAAAATTCAGTTTGAAGTTGTGTGGGCTGTGTGCGCGCACTTGACCGATTTCGAAATTTCTATTTTGTCGATAAAGAATGTAAATATGATGGTAATACACTTTTAATAGCCTCACTCATTTATGCTTGTATTATTGGAAGAATATTCAAGATGGCGTCCATATCGTCACCAATAGATTCTAATGTAAAATGTGCGCCCAACCCACGATTTTTCAAATTCGATTTTTTCGAAAACGAAGGCTCCTATGAAAAAACGTTACTCTATGTTTTCGACTTAATTTTACACGTAGAATCATTCACTATAATCACAGTCAGGGTTTTTTGTAGTCGGCACATACAGTAACGGACAAAAGTTTAAGTATTAATATAATGCATAGTACCATGGTTTAAAAATATTGTCCACATATTCGTTTTTATTGTTACTAGGATAAAATATTATTTACTGATTAACAGAGAATACAAATTTCATTTATTGTGCTATTTTTTACAACCCAATTAATTTTTTATTCAGTATTTCTAAGAAATTAATTTATTTTCCCTGAATTTTTCGTCATAAACTTTTGTCCGCTACTGTACTTCCGCGCGTTCTTATATCGCATTCATTATTTCTAAAAAATGAATTTATTTTCCCTGAATTTTTCGTCTTAAACTTTTGTCCGCTACTGTACTTCCGCACGTTCTTATATCGCATTCAGTATTTCTAAGAAATTAATTTATTTTCCCTGAATTTTTCGTCATAAACTTTTGTCCGCTACTGTACTTCCGCACGTTCTTATATCGTACTATATCACTGTTTTAAATGCAGTTGATATTTCCATGATTCCATTCATTTCTACAGCATGTTTCTCGTCACATGGTAGAATTTCTCGAAGAGCACACACGCACTGGCACTAGAAATTTATCACCAACAGATGGGGGAACCTGAAACGTTTTGATAATAACGTTTCCTTGTTTTCTTCTTTTTTTTTTTTCTTCGCGACAGCCACAAAGTTTCCCACGCTTCTTATTGCGTTTCTTGGCCGAGGCTCGGTGTAACACGCGTTCCTCTTTATTTTCTTTTGCATGGAACGCGGCGGATTACGCCGCAACTTTGATACCGTTCGTTCAGCCTTACGAGAAAAAGTTGGAGGGCAGCCGCCGCAGTGTGACAATGTTCTTTTTGTCGCGTGTTATGCACACGCGCGTTGCTTTCCTAACAATTTTTTTCTTCCCTCCGTCCGTTTTTGCCTCTGGTGACGCGCGATCGGTTCCCCGACTCTTTTCCTTGCGAACGCGATCGAACGTTATCTCCTTTTCCTTCGATTTCGATGGAAACGCGCGTAATTTTTCGAGCATAAAGGAAACGCAATCCGAGTTTCGCGAATAAAAGGGACGAACGTTTCGATTATGTCAACGTTGGGTCCCTCGTTCCACGTTTTATCGGTGTTCCTCCCTTTCAATGCCTTGAATTTTCCTCAGCTTCTCTCTTCTCCTCTCCCCCCTCCCCCGTCGGCAGTCTTCGTTCGTCGCAATTTGCATTTTTTATCATTTTACTTATGCCTGGCCGCGGATGCCGGCTCGGCCAAACGAGATCGTAATATCTGTCGATTCCCTCTCGCTTCATTGGCGTTTCCGGGCGCGGGAAAGTAATTGCCAGCCGATTTGTAACTTCGCTTATTTCCTTCCACGGTTCCAGCCCGTCGACCCAATCTCGTTTCGCTCGAGCGAAGCGTAAATAGCGGGCGGCAAATCGACGGCGCGAAGCTTGAGCTTCGACGCAGTCGGCTGTGGAACGGGTGAAACGATCAATTATCAGTTTTTCTAGTTTATTTCTTGTTGTCGAAGTCACTGAGAAACTAGGGGCTTCAATGCAAGGGCCTTATATCAATTTGTAGGCCCATGGAAGTCTGAGTTTCGAAGGTTCCAAAATAATGTCTTTGCGATGTAAGCAAGTTCGTTGTGTGAAGAGTTTTGGTATATCAAGAGTTCAGTGGTTTCATTGGGTCTTATTGGAATTTGTAGGGGGACCCAGGGGCCTTAGAATGAATTCATCATTTTTAAAAGAGACAACTGCATTGAGACTGTTGATTTGTTGATAATCTAGACTTTATGGAACAGAAAACTTTGAAATATTAAAGGGATAGTGGACCCATTGGGCCTTACTAGAATTCCTGAGAGAATTGAAGGACCTTAGAGTCGATTTATAAGTCAAAATGAAACTAAACCCATTGAGACTATTGACTTATTGATAATCTAGACTTTGTGGTGCAGAAAACTGAGATATCGATGGGACAGTGGACCCATTGGGCCTTACAGCAATCCTTGGGAAAACTCAAAGACTTTAGAATCAATTCATAAGTCTAACTCATTGAGACTGGTGACTTCTTGGAAACCTAAGCTTTGCAAAAAAGAAAATTCAGGAATACCAAAGAGTCAGTGGTCCCATTGGGCCCTACTAGATTCTCAGGAGAATCCAACAGCCTTAGTGTCAGTTCATAACTCCCAAGAAAACCAACACTATTGAGATTACTGACTTCTTAATAAATTAGTTTTCGCAGAACACAAGACCATGAAATATCAAAGGGCCTGTGGTCCCCATTAGGCCCCATTCATATCCCCCGAGTTACCCAAGCCCTTATAATCAATTCGTGGCAAATTCAATTACAGGAATCGTAACAGAATTTTCAATTTTATCACGAGATAGGTATTTCAAATCGTTGGGCATTAAGTCCCATAAAATATTGGATCCGCGTGGGTGGCAACTTTAAGCCAACGGCTTCAGCTCGGTTGCGTTCGCTCTAAAATTTTACGGAGCCGTATTCGCGTTCGATTTTTCGCTGAACGCTGGCAAAAGTTTACGTCCCCTATCGCGGAATAAGGCGCGCCGTTCCATTTACTATCAACGGCTAATTGCCTTAATCGCTAATTACTTTAATGCACGATAAGGCCGGATGCTTTTTCCTCGGCGCATTGAATTAGAACGCGGTTAACCGGTACGCTTCTACCTGTACTCGCTGTACTTGCGATTAACCCTTAAATGCATCATCTTTTGTTACACCTTGAAAAAAATATATTATCTATACATGCACATGCAAATATAGGGAAAAATAAAGAAAATTTTTTTAATAATTTTTTTGTAGTAATTTGTTTAAAAAACCTTCTGTTGCATATTTGCAGCATTGTACATTTATTGGAAAATAACACTGATTAATTACAGGTGAAAGTTAAATAATTATACTGAACAAAATATATTAGTGAATATAAAAATTATTTTTAGTTTTACTTACGTTTGAAAATCAAATAATTACACAGCAAAAGAACAATTTCAGATTTTCTATAGCCTTTGATTTAAAAGAAAAAAATGTGTTGCCACTCGATAACATATATCATGTAGATAGCGATAATTGTACAATAGTATGCAATAAGCGAATACTAATGACTTTGAGGACGTTTCGATGGTATGTATTACAACGTTACGTATTTAAGGGTTAAGTAATGTTTCAATAAAATGCTGGAGCCACGCGAGGAACAGCTGTACCGTCAACTGTAATTGTTAGTATCCTAATGGCTTCCGGATAAGATATTGACACCGCTCCTTGAGGTCATTAACATTTTACGATCCTTTGCTTCGCTTTATGGACGCCGGAGATGAATGTTTTGATCGAGAATTATTCCGTTCTATCATTCCTGATGGTATATTATTATGCCAGTCAACTCGATGCCTGTATAACTATCCTGGAATACACGAAGTGTCGTGAACGCAATCATAAACGTTGAATATCTCAGAAACCGCCGCTTTTATGGCGCGTACTGTTTAATATCATCGTACAGTATCTTATTTCATGCCTATTTTATACCCACCTTAGTTGTGGCCCGCGCAGAAGTACTTCGATTTCAATTTTAACTATTTTCAAGAGATGTCCAATTTTTCAAACACTTATCTTTAATTTTAATCAGAAAGTTGAATGCTTGCTAATTTTTATAGTGCTTGCTTTAAAATTGGTGGATTTTTAAACAAATTTTCAACCCCTATTTTACCCCCTTGGGAGTTGATTTTTTAAAAACGTTGAAAAAGGGATTTCTTTAGTTTTAACCAAAAAGCTAAGTATCAGTTTTCATAGTATTCGTTTCGAAATTGGTGGATTTTAAGCAACCTTTCAACCCCTATTTTACCCCCTTGGGAGTTAATTTTTCGAAAACGTTGAAAAACGGATTTCTTTAGTTTTAACCAAAAAGCTAGGTATCAGTTTTTATAGTGCTCGCTTCTAAATCGGTAGATTTTCCAGTAACCTTTCAACCCCTATTTTAACCCCTTTGGAGTTGATTTTTTAAAAACGTTAAAAAAGGGATTTCTTTACTTTTAACCAAAAAACTAAGTATCAGTTTTCATAGTATTCGTTTCGAAATCGGTGGATTTTAAGCAACCTTTCAACCCCTATTTTACCCCCTTGGGAGTTGATTTTTCGAAAACGTTAAAAAAGGGATTTCTTTAGTTTTAACCAAAAAGCTAAGTATCAGTTTTCATAGTATTCGTTTCGAAATCGGCGGATTTTCAAACAAATTTTCAACCCCTATTTTACCCCCTTGGTAGTTGATTTTTTAAAAACGTTAAAAAAGGGATTTCTTTAGTTTTAACCAAAAAGCTAAGTATCAGTTTTCATAGTGCTCGCTTCTAAATCGGTGGATTTTCCAGCAACCTTTCAACCCCTATTTAACCTCTTCAGGGGTGAAACATAAAAAAATCCTCCCTTAGTGGATGCCTACGTTACAAAAGGAACCCATTGTCCAAATTTCATGTTTCTAACTTCAGTAGTTTAGTCAGTCAGGATATGTCTTTTTATATGTATAGATAACATACTAACTATTTCCTTCAGCAAAACTTGAAGACCAAATTTATTATGGAATTTATCATGGAAATATTTTTTTTTTTCTTAACACGACAAAAAGGCACATTTGTTTGGTATGCACCATTCAAGTTATTTTCATGCTGTTTACACAGTTACACGGCACAAGGAACATCAGCACAAAAAGAGCGTTCTTCGTGCAGGGATCTGATAATAACTAATAACGTGGGGAACATGTGTAGTTAGAAACGTGTTTACCACGCGAGACGCATAAAAACGGGTTACGATGTCGAGTGAACAAAAAAGCCACCGCTATTTTCTTTCACAATCGCGACTCGTGTCAATTAATCCCCGACGATCTCTCCGCGAACAGATTACTCGTTCTACACGATTTACGAGCAATTTCGATAATCAAATTGTTGCCCGCGTTTTCGTTCGATCAGCGTGCGACGAATTTCTTTGAAATCGCAAAAATCGAACAAAACTGTGCAGCTGTTGTACCTACGTTGCATCAATACCGTCGAGCTTTTTCCACGTTTCGTTTGGTTAGCCGCATAATTTGTCGCTCGATCCTCGGCGATCGAAAATACGTTCGGTCATTATGCCGGAAAGATGTATCCGCGATCGTTGAATTAATTAACGATTGCTTTCGCGGTGCAAACGGCATAAATTCGGGAAGTTTAACGCGCAGTTCATTTCCTGCCTGGTACACACACACACACACACACACACATACGTACGTACGTACACGTATAGGTCGGCGCGAGCGGAAAATCGATGCTCTGTTCTGCTGCGCGCGAATTCGTTGTGTCCCGGCAAACATTTATGAAAGGATAATATATTTAAATAATTCTGCGATAAAAGTGACTGTGTAGAATATCGTAAATGTATAGGGTAGCGGTAAAGTAAGTAGTATTGGTTGGTGTATTAACAAATATAGTGTAAGAACATAGTAAGATGGATAATAGAAATTTCCTTATATTAAGAATAATTATAGAATAGATTATAATTATAGAATAATGATAAGAATATTAAGATTAACAGAAATTTAGTACGCTTTAACGCCAGAGATTATTTAATTCATTTAAATTACTTTTACAGCCCGAAGGGGCAATTTTTTTGCTGCCACATTTTCAGAATTTTCGAGGAGAGCGTATTAAATAGAATTTTGTTTCCGTAGGAAATGTGATACGAAATCCTATTCGTTTTAAGTGACACGTAAATTGTATGGAAAATTATAACTATCGATAACAGGTTGTGAAATTAATGCTGACTATGAAAAATGAAATAAAAGGGTGGAAAAAAATCGAAATCAATACGCGTCACACTTTTATTCTCCACTAACCCACTCAATTATCGACGATACTTAATGAGAAAAATTCTCCTTTTAATAACATACAAATAAAAAATGATGTTCGAGTTTTCCTACCTAATTATACCGCACACTGATCGAGGTTTAATTAAAACAGGCAGCTCGCGGTGTCCCCCGCCAATTCTATTTTCCTTCACGTGCAATCGCCAGCAATTGATGATTAAAATGACGTCAATGAAATGACGCGACCGTTCGAAAACGCGACCAAAAATGGTTCACCCGCCTTATTTCACGGAAACTTTATCATTTGTCCGCCATTGTGGTTTCATGGAAGTGACGGTAGCGCCATCTTGCTCTCCACAAGCCCTTCGATCATTAAAATGACGTCAATGAAGTGACGTGATCATTTAAAAAAGGGGACCAAAAGTGGTTCACCTGCCTTATTTCACGGAAACTTCTCGATTTGTCCGCCATTGTGGTTTCATGGGAGCGACGATGGCACCATCTTGCTCTCCACAAGCCCTTCGATGATTAAAATGACGTCAATGAAGTGACGCGACCGTTTGAAAACGCGACCAAAAATGGTTCACCCGCCTTATTTCACGGAAACTTCTCCATTTGTCCGCCATTGTGATTTCATGGAAGTGACGGTAGCGCCATCTTGCTCTCCACAAGCCCTTCGATCATTAAAATGACGTCAATGAAGTGACGTGATCATTTAAAAAAGGGGACCAAAAGTGGTTCACCCGCCTTATTTCACGGAAACTTCTCGATCTGTCCGCCATTGTGGTTTCATGGGAGCGACGATGGCGCCATCTTGCTCGCCCCAGGCCCTTCGAGGGCCACGGAAGCTCGGCGTTCATCAAAACTTTGTCTTCCTCGTAGCTCGTACGAGCTCTTGGCCCGAGTTCTCGATCCCTGGCCGCGGAATCGTTCAGATTTATATTTAAACCGTTTCCTGTGCACGAGCCCCGTCAATTAGGCGGAATTGAGCGAGCAACTGGTGGCCCAAGGAGTTCACGGCCGCGGCGTGACCGTAGCCAAAGCGTCGTTTAAGACGTTGTTTATCGCGATCCGCGACGAGCTCCACGGTTGTGGTTGGGTAACTCATTACGGGGACTAGGACGATCGAAATTAATGGGATTTATTTATGAGTCGCACCGATGATGTCATTTGTCCCATGGGAGGGGGGCGCACAGTATGCGGGTATTTCATTAGGGTCTTAGAATTTTATAGCATGCTCGGTTGTAGCCACGGTTATATACGTTGGTAAGAGTCGGTAATAGCTGTTAGTCATAATTAGCTGTACGTTGTAAGTTTAATAATAGGTTCTTGTGAAGCGTGGTGGCCTATATTAAGGGATTCGATAGCGATGTGCCGATATTGCCTTCTTCTTCTAGATTCAGCGTTAGGATAACAAAGTTTTATAATCGTTACACCGAGTTTAATCAGTTTCGATTAGCGTGCGCTAAACTTAATCAGTACAGCATACAATGATACAGGTTCTCCCAAACGGTGTACCCAAATTTGGTTAGTATAATTTGTTGGTGTCATTCACTGTTATTCAGTAGTACGGTTTATTGATATAATTTAGATGTTATTCCCGAAACTCAGGAAATTAATTAACGCTCCACCGTTATCAGTGGTCCCCGTTCCTCTAATTATGCATTACTTCCAATCGAAGTGATTCCTTGCGTCTCAAACACGTCCCCTAATTCACTGTTGATTCAGCAATTAGCTGCTCGAGGAGACGGCAGTACGCTCCGGCAAGAAAGGAAATGCCGTTCCGTTAACGCGACACTGCCGTTGCGAGCCGTTCGCGCGCGAATTCCGATTTACGAATTTCCATACGACGTTCCTGGAATTCCCATTAGGAGGGACGTCGCGCGAGTCGAACGCCTTATGTACCATTATCCGGGAAATTCCTTTCGAACGTAGCCCCTCTGTCTGCCCGTCTCGAGAATACGCGGTTCGTGCCGTTTCTTTGTTTTCTGCATACGCACGAGTCGAGCTGACAAGTCGTATTTCCCGTGCACCCGGTATTGCTGAAATTTACTCGAGTGCAGAAAATAAACTAAATAATTTTATATCTTTTTTGTTATTGGAAGAAATTTCTTGGATTGCAACGCAGATTGTTTTTTTTTTAGAGTAATATGGTAATTGTGGAGAAACATCTATACAGCAGTATAGGAATATAGCTGTATAACAATATATCGATATTAATATTTCAGCGATATAACCCTTTTAATAACTATATAGCAATATAGTAGTATATCTGTATAACATTATATTAATATTAATATATCAATGATATAACACTTTTAATAACCATATAGCAATATAGTAGTATATCTGTATATCATTATATTAATATTAATATATCAGAGATATAACACTTTTAATAACCATATAGCAATATAGTACTATATCTGTATATCATTATATTAATATTACTATATCAGTAATATAGCTCTTTTATTCTACTATATTGATTTCAATATATTATCAACGTATCCATATCAATATCAATATATCAATGATACAATACTTTCATTCTACACATGTTTCACTATAAAAGTATCAAATCTGAAACTAAACTCTTCTTCATCACCGAAACACCAGTAAAATCCCTCAAACCACCCCTCACCTAGATCTCCTTCTGCTCTTAACAATTTTTCTCTACAATTTCCGATGAATTTTCTCATGACGTCACGACAGTCGTCGTTCGAGAAACGAGATCCTCAAATCTGTGGCGGTCATCCAAAAACCCGTCGTGTATCCAGCAGCAGCCCATTTACGACTGTTTCGCGGTTAAACAGAGGTTTGCACCGTCGGAAAAGTGCCTAGCTTTTCCAGCTCGTAAACGTCACCGCGAGGGGTTTCTGGTTCAGGGGCGATAAAACGGATTCGACGGCCCTGGCCACGGAACTCCGGGGAGCTGTTCGACTCCGTCGGGTCGTAAAACGTGCCTCGTCCCCTTGCAACGAGATTTTTCCGACGCGGCGCGACGTCTTCTTTCGTTCTCTCTCCCAACCGCCCTCTCCCCCCCCCCTCACCCTCTCCTGGACGAGAGGAAACCGCGTCGAATATTCAACGATCGCCGCGCAATTTCCGGTGCACCTTGTCGCGGGCATCGCTTGTTAGCTGCCGGGGAAAAAGTCCAGATCGAATCTTCGTAAATCTCGTTTCGTTTTCTACCTCTTCGCGGTAGCAATGCCTTTGGCGCTGGAAAGATGGCGGCGGCTTGACGGGCGAGGGGCGGAGTCGTGGAAAGGCTGACACGCAGATTTGAACTCTTTCTTTGGATGAAAGAACTTTGGAGGGGGAAAGCTTGGCTCTGGATTGGAATTGTTGGGCTCAGGCTGGATTGGGTTAGGGTTCAGGGTTTAACTCCTTGCGCTGGAGAGGCGACTGGTTAGTCGCTAAATGATGGTTTTAAAGATTTTCAGACTTTGGTTAGTTTGTTCGTTAGTCAGACTCAGAGGTTAGGTTCAGATTAGTTCATTTGAAATTCTTCGAAGTTAGTATCATTGGACGACTAATGAAGTCACCTGTCCAGTGCAAAGAGTTAACACGTTCGATTGGTCCACCTCTGAGTTGCCGGGAAGGTATTGGCCCCAGGCGCAAATCGAAACTGTATTGACACGTGTAGGACAAAACTTATGCCACAACTTCATAGTCCTCGCAGTGAATGAAAATTAAGAGGAACGTACCATATACTTACTGTACCCAATGCTTTGGATGCTTAACACTAAGAGGCTAGTAGCGGGAGAAGTATTGTCCAGACTGTAATTGGCCAGGAATAAAATAGGAGGTTAGACTATTCGTCAGGACCATACGAAGGAGTGCATACCATACTCCAGGGACTCCCAATCCCTTTGCGTTACACAATGGTCAAAACTTTCTAGGCGAAAAAAGCTTCAGCGTCGATTCAGTTGAACGATTGCCCGCGTAAATTTAATTACGCGGGCGCGCGGAGTATTAAGGTTAATTTTGAAGAAATCGCGACTCGCCTCGAGATTCGACATCGTCCGCCGCCTTAAGCAGTCTACTCGCCGGCGATTAATACCCAGGGGGTTATCCGTTTAGTCGGAAATAGGCTTTCCTCAGCCGCTTACGCCTCTATATAGCGGGCGCGCGACACAGAGCTGCTCGTTCTAATTATTTTGCTCGCTCGCTCGCGACTAACGTGATAACGCGCGCCCAACACTCGCACCTCCGACGCCTGCCACCGTTCTGATACCTGATGCATTAATTTATAATCACCCTATAATTCGTGGCCGCATCCTGCAAGCCACGCGTGACCTCCATCCCCTGCATTTTAACTTCCAACACGAACCATGCTCGCGTAACGCTGCCCTCTGCGTGGTCTTTGTATACTTTGAGACTGTACAGCGTGCGCAATGGTAAGTGTACAGGTTGTTCCAAAAGGTGAGTGTCTATTTCGAGAGATGGCGCTGGCGACGTTAACAATGGCGTCGTATCCAGTCCACGCTTAACCTAAAAGTGGCTGTCTGCCTTGAGAAGTCGTAGTGATATCGATAATAATAATAATGGCATTGGATGTAACTTGTCCTTAACCTAAAAGTAGCTTTCTGTGTTGAAAAACAGAAGCAATATTGGTGATAATAATGCTAACATTGATAATGGTGATGGTCACCTAACCTGAAAGTAGCTTTTTATTTTTAAAGATGTAGGTAATGATAATGATAATGGTAATAATTGTTGGATTTATCCTGTACCTAACCTTAAAATTATATAATAGTATTTATTTTCAAAAATAAAAGCAATGTGTAATTTAAAAAGAAGTCGGTCTCCTCAAGAATATTTTATTTTCCCTTTTCACTTTCTTTGCCCTCCATTTCTTTCTTCAAAGCATACAGTTACTTTTAATTAGGTTCCGCGTATTTATGCTACGCGTAAATTAGAACGATCCGTTCCGCTGCCCTCGTTACGACGAACGTTTCATCTTCATTAAAAAGTACGCGGACATTTGAATTACAAAGATGTGGTGCGCACCGCTTAGCTATCTAAATGGCCTTACGTATGTATTCCGCATGAACGAAGGAAATTTCTTTGCCCCTGCTCGCGGGGTCGTCGACGGGGTAATTTTTCTCGTGCATTGTTGTACTCCTCATTGCGTATCGTTTATCCAGATAACGGGAAATTAATGGCACGCTCCGAATAATTTCTCGCGGAACAACAATGGAATCTTATTAGCTACCTTCGAAGTCCCTCTGCGCCCCCGTTTATCGCGATCCCATTGCTTTACTCGCGGCTGGTGATACTTTACCTGAAATTAAGTCGTTGCTCGTGGAAAACTCGCGAGCCACGAAGGAGAAACAGATGAACAGGGAAAAGTTCATTTTGCTTCTGAATTTTCGCACGTGCGATATTGATACGTTGTTAATTGCACGAATTAAATAATTCTTATTTATTAATTATTAATAAAATTATAAAATTATTAAGAATTAAGCAATTTTGCAATTAATATTTTCAATAATTTTGGTGTTAATCTTGCAATAGCTATTCTTTTAAAAATTACATCGTTACTATTTTATTACTTATTTTTTTATTTATTTATTAATTATTAATAAAATTATAAAATTATTAAGAATTAAGCAATTTTGCAATTAATATTTTCAATAATTTTGGCGTTAGTCTTGCAAAAGCTATTCTTTTAAAAATTACATCTTTACTATTTTATTACTGCTGTATTATTGTAGTATTAATAATTAATACTATATCAGTTCTATATTAACACTATATTTGATATACAATATATCAATATCCTAATAAGTTATAGTCACAGTAAATAATATATTGATATAGTAATATATTAATATCAGTACTATAATTATAACCATCTCATTCCTCAATTGCTTTGCCACTTCATAAGAATTATATCGACTATAATTTTCTACAGATCTAATTATTTGATCTGTCGAGTTTATTGCACTTTATTTCCGATAACAATATTTTCGAAGCACCTACATGATACTCGTTGAAGCTTCTCGAATTCATAAACGAGGCCAACAGGCACCACGTAATCCTTTATTTACTCGCGACGGAGCCAGACCGACAATTACGTTATCAGACGAACTAGACCATCGTTCTCCTTGGCGCTGGTTGCTTGGAGCCAGCGCAAATCGTTCGTCATGAATAAGTAATCTCATTTAGCAGCCTAACGATTAGCGACGATGCGGCCCGCTCACGTTAATTAGGTGACACTTTTATTTTCCCGCCCTCGACCGTCGTCAGCCTTCAATTAGTTTGAACGCTAATCGTTCCCCTGGCAAGTACATCCTGCTTGGCCGCTGCACTGGGTCGAACCGGCTGCTCTTTAGCAACGTTATTGCTTCTTATTTAAAAATTCGTCCCTTCTTTCAATAAAACGATCCATGAGAACATTTTTGATTCGATTGTATCCGCCAATTACGTTCCACCTGTAATTTCGTTGGACCGCGTAACAAAAACGGGATAAAAGATTGGTGCTGAGAATTAAAGAGGTTTATAATTGCGAAACACTGGGATGGTTCGTGAAAAAAGTTTGAAAATGTTTGCGCGACAGATTAATTATACTTCGTAAAAAGCAGTCACGCGTTTGTGAAACCTGGCCCGGAAGGAGTAGAAAAAGCTGGCGGGTATGAGTCACTGTGAAATATAAGATCACGTCTGTTTCGGCAGGTTCCCATAGGTGGCACGCAATTACAAAGAAACGGCACGTCAATTAATATGTTATTATCGTCCCTTGTGATCGCGTCACGGTATCTCTTCGTTCCTTTAACGTGTAATTACGGCGGAACGCTGGTTATCCAGACACCAATTAGGGCGACGAGTCGCTGGCTCTCGATTATCTGATCGTGTGCCCCCGGTAATCCTTGAGAAATTCTTGGAGCATGGAAACAGTTATACGGGAATCATCGAACGGGTACATTGGTATCGATTCAGCTTCCATTTCTTCCTTCCCACTTTTCATACGTTAATATATCAGTATTTTAGTATCTCAATATCTTAATATTACAGTATATAAAAATACCAGTATTTCAATATATCAATACACCAATATATCAGAACATTAGTAAACCAATATATCAATATATAAGTATATCAATGTATCAATATATAAGTATATCCATATATCAATATATCACTATAGTAGTATATCAATACATTAATATATCTCAGTAGTAGTATAGCAATACATTAATATATCTCTATAGTAGTATAGCAATACATTAATATATCTCTATAGTAGTATAGCAATACATTAATATATCTCTATAGTAGTGTATCAATACATTAATATATTGCTATAGTAGTATATCAATACATTAATATATCTCAGTAGTAGTATAGCAATACATTAATATATCTCAGTAGTAGTATAGCAATACATTAATATATCTCTATAGTAGTATATCAATACATTAATATATCTCTATAGTAGTATATCAATACATTAATATATTTCTATAGTAGTGTGTCAACACATTAGTATATCAATATATCAGTATAACAATATATCAATATATAACTATAGTAGTATATCAATACATTAATATATCATTATATTAGTATACCAATATATCAATACATTACTGCAGTACTAGATATCACTAATTTTCTATATAAATAATACAAATTTCTGCTTGCAAAACTCGCAAAAGTCTCCGCACTTTCAAATCTCCAACCCCCTAGTCCCTCCACATCCCCTTTTACATCTGTCCACCCCGTGGCCACCCCTGTTTATATTTTCCCGTCTATCCAAAACGAAATCGACGCGAGATAGGAATCGATTCGCGTCGAAAAAACGTTCCCGTGCCCGACAGCCGGGCTATTTGTCACAAACGGTAACAAGCACGTCGAGCGGTCGCGATATAAAATAAAATCGAAGGAGACCCCTTTCCCCCCCCCCCCTCAGCCCACCCCCCTCGCTCTTGTCAATGCGCCACCTTCTGTACACGCGGCAGCGGGATCCGCGCGAAACGGCGCCCCAATATTTCAATACGTTATCTCCGAAAAGTCAGGCGGAAACGGGTCCGATCGATAAGGGCTGCACGACAGAACGATATACTCGCCGGTGCCGTTTTTATTACCCGGCCCCCGTGGGCGCCATTATTCCGTCGCCCGTGAGCCGTGAGCTTTATACGCGCGACTCTCGCGACTCGCCGTCCGATTCCATCGTATATTATGAAAATACAAACAGTCGGACCGCGACTTCTTTATATGCCGGCCGAGGAAACGCGAAAATGGCACCCCCTTTTTTTTCCCCTCGCCCGGAAAATCTAGTCACGTGGAAGCTTTACGACGGTGGAAAATACATGTGGCGAAAGGGGCTTACTTATTTTCAACCGTTTCGACCCTGCTGAGTTCCTCGAATTTAATTGTGATTGATTATTATTATTATTATTTTTTTTTTTTTTTCATTCGCATTCTTGTGATTTTTTTGGCTGTGTGACGGTCTCTTTACCAAGTCACAAGCCTGTTCCTTATCCCAGTTGGAGGGACCTTTTTATTGTTGGTTCTTATTATTAGTAGGTTCTATTTTTAGAAGGTTCTATTATTATTATTCTTTTTATATTTCTGTGCGCAGTCGTGGGTGTAATTCTGTTACTTTTAGGTTTTGTAGGAATTTTTTTGATGTGATTTCTGTTGTGGATGGGTACTGTTGTGACTGTATCTTGGTTCTGTGGTTTCTTTATTTCGGTTGCCAGTGGATTGTGCAAAATTATGCAAAATTATCTTCATTTCAGCTTAGACTTACGCCTAGGCTCATTATTAAATTAATTTAAGAAAAAATAAAAAATTTTCTAGATGTATCCCTATTGCACCCTTCTTTGGGATTTAATTTATTGAATAACAGGCGTCCAGTCGTTCTTTTTAATTTTATTAGAAAGAACTCCTAAGAAAAATGGTACCTTAACGTAAAATTGTAAGGACAGAGTTCACTATTGATATTAGTTTCTTTATTTATAGCTTGAAATTAATCAGATCTTCCGGTGAAACAGAAACAAAAATGTCGAAATTAACGTTGACAAAATCAGACGAGGCGAGGGTCGAGCGAACTCGACTACGAAATTAATTATTCAAAAAATTTCGTTTAGGTAAAAGTTGTTCCGCGGCTGTGGCTAAGAAGTTGGCCAGGGGCGAGTCGAAAAGCGGTCAAAAGTGGCGCAAAAACCGTCGAAGCTAATTAACAGGCCCGACCGCCGCGAGACTTCAAACGCCGGGCTAATTAGTTCCCCAGACGTGTCACGTGGGCGCACGATTAAAAGATTCCCGTGAAAGAATAGGCACGGCCGAGAAGACAGAAACGGAATGGCGGACGCGAATAGTAAATCGTAGCAATTGTCCGGGACGAGGCGAATTAAAGTTACTTTGGAATGGAGACGACGACGACGATTCGCTTGAACCCGTGAACTCTCTCTCACACAGTTCCTCCTATTTCCCCCCCCCCCCCCCCCTTCGCCCCTTATCCCTTTCCGACTTCATGGGATCTCTTTCCCGCGCTCCTTTCCGTGTTCCACCCTTGCGTGCCCCGGGGCAACCGGGCGAAATGGCACGAGCGGGGATAAACCGTGCTTTCAGAACCGAGCGTGGAGGGAAGAATCGTGTGTGTTTTTTTTTACGACAAGCTCGGTTACGCGTGCGAGGCTGGATTGTGATTGATTCCGTTATTGATTTAATGAAACCGCAACGGGAGGGAGGGACGATGATGGAAAGGGATCAGATGGTGTCGGATAAACGTCGGTTGGATGATCGAGATGTGGGATAAGTAGGTTGCTTTGTACTTAGCGGGGGTAGTTCTGTGTTGATCGAGTCAGGTGGGTGCGACACTTTGGGGTGCATTACAGTCCAAAGCTTTTGCACAATTTTGAGTTTTACAGCTTTAGATTACTTTTTAGATTTATGGTTGTGCGGACTTATATGCTTTGTACAGGTTAGTATCAGTAAGATGTGTGTTGGGTACTGCGACAGCGTTGAGGGATTTACGAATTTTACTGTTTCTGTGGTTTGAGAGGAATGCGATTATGTTTGGCGGAGTTGGATGTGATGGCTATAGTGGTGTTAGGGACCAATTGAGTGCAGGAACCGATGACCACTTTGGATTAGTAACAGGTTGAGTAGAGGAATTGATCAGCACCTAGTACTAGCGACAGATTGAGTAGAGGAATTGATGACCACTTAGTACTAGTGACAAATTGAGTAGAGGAATTGATGGCCATCTAGTATTAGTGACAGATTGAGTGCAGGAACCGATGACCACCTAGTATTAGTGACAAATTGAGTATAGGAATTGGTGACCACTTAGTACT
Source organism: Tetrapedia diversipes (assembly GCA_033822845.1). NCBI lineage: Eukaryota > Metazoa > Arthropoda > Insecta > Hymenoptera > Apidae > Tetrapedia > Tetrapedia diversipes. The sequence continues at coordinate 23,631 of JAOPTO010001138.1, forward strand.
AGTGACAAATTGAGTAGAGGAATTGATGGCCATCTAGTATTATTGACAAATTGAGTGCAGGAACCGATGACCATCTAGTATTAGTGACAAATTGAGTATAGGAATTGGTGACCACTTAGTACTAGTGATAAATTGAGTAGAGGAATCGATGACCACCTAGTACTAGTGACAAATTGAGTAGAGTAACTGATGACCACCTAGTACTAGTGCACAATTGAGTGCAGGAATCAATGGCCATCTAGTATTAGTGACAAATTGAGTGCAAGAATCAATGGCCATCTAGTATTAGTGATAAATTGAGTATAGAAATTGGTGACCACTTAGTACTAGTGACAAATTGAGTAGAGGAATTGGTGACCATCTAGTACTAGTGACAAATTGAGTAGAGGAACTGATGACCATCTAGTACTAGTGACAAATTGAGTATAGGAATTGATGACCACCTAGTACTAGTGCACAATTGAGTGCAGGAATCAATGGCCATCTAGTATTAGTGACAAATTGAGTGCAAGAATCAATGGCCATCTAGTATTAGTGATAAATTGAGTATAGAAATTGGTGACCACTTAGTACTAGTGACAAATTGAGTAGAGGAATTGGTGACCATCTAGTACTAGTGACAAATTGAGTAGAGGAACTGATGACCATCTAGTACTAGTGACAAATTGAGTATAGGAATTGATGACCACCTAGTACTAGTGCACAATTGAGTGCAGGAATCAATGACCATCTAGTACTAGTAACAAATTGAGTAGAGGAACTGATGACCACCTAGTACTAGTGCACAATTAAGTAGAGGAACTGATGACCACTTAGTACTAGTGCACAATTGAGTGCAGGAATCAATGGCCATCTAGTATTAGTGTTAAATTGAGTACACCTAGTATTAATAATAAATTGAGTACAGTAATCGATGATCACCTAGTACTACTAATAAATTGAATCCAGTAATCGATGACCATCATGATACTCATAGAAATATAAGTTCAAGGTATTAGTAACCCCAGTGACATCGGTAAAAATGACTATATCATTTTTCGATGCATACAAATTTAATCGATTACACTTTCGAGCTGCTCTACACGTGATTATTACGATGAAGCCGGGCTTGCAAAAGTTGCAGAGCCTTTTTTAGCAGAAATCGAAAGCATCCTCGACAAGCATGACGTTTCACTTTCGTCGAGCGCCGCTTGAAACTCGAACCCCTCGAAACTGGTTACATTTCCCGAGCGCCCGTTCGCTGGGAACTTTTTTCTTCCACCTAATTATGCGCTTATTTCGAGCACTTCCCCTCGAGCTGATAACCTCGCTGTATCAGCCACGCATTTCCTCCCACGGAAATTTAACCATTTCGGTACGAGATTCGACTATATTTCGAACCTGGACTCTCACTTTTGCTCGTAACTGTACATTTCATCACTCTTTTCGAATCATTTTATAATTTAGGCAATCAACACAAAATTTTCGAAATATCTTTCGAATTGTCGAGTCGAAAGGGTTAACCCTTTGCGATCGAGAGGTGACTGTTAATCGTCTGACGATACTAATTTCAAAAGTTTTCAAATTTGATGTATTTAATAAGATTCGCCTACATTAAACGTGATTTAGTTTAGTTAAGTGATATTTTGAAATTTACATATGTATATATGACTATTTAACCTACGGCTCTGATTAACCCTTTGCATTCGGGAGGTGATTATCAGTCGCCTAATGATACTAACTTCTAAAATTTTCAAATTCGATATATTTACAAAGATTCACCTATATTAAACGTGATTTAGTTTAGTTAAGCGATATATTAAAATTTACATGTATGACTATTTACCCTCTGAGTCGGATTAATAAATAAACTAACTAAAATCTGAAAATTTGAGGAACTATCTCTTGAACGCAAAGGGTTAACTGTTGGGTAACGTTTCGATGGAAGATTGTTGCTAGCTGCGTTCCACAAAACAAGAAACCGGAAAAATTTATTAAGATTCGCCTATATTAAACGTGATTTAGTTTAGTTAAGCGATATACTAAAATTTGCTTGTATGACTATTTAACCTCTGAGTCTGATTAATAAATAAACTAAATAAAATCTGAAAATTTGAGAAATTATCTCTTGAGCGCAAAGGGTTAACTGTTGTGTAACGTTACGATGAAAAATTATTGCAAGCTGCGTTCCACAAAACAAGAAACCGGAAAAATTTATTAAGATTCGCCTATATTAAACGTGATTTAGTTTAGTTAAGCGATATACTAAAATTTGCTTGTATGACTATTTAACCTCTGAGTCTGATTAATAAATAAACTAAATAAAATCTGAAAATTTGAGAAATTATCTCTTGAGCGCAAAGGGTTAACTGTTGTGTAACGTTACGATGGAAGATTGTTGCGAGTTGTATTCCAGAAGAAACAGGAAACCGGAGGACGTCGTGAAACCTGGTGAGATACGAAAATTATTTGTGGCGCTGCACCACCGATAAAAATGCGATCTAATCCACGTTAAAGGAACATAACGCGCGCCAACTATCTGAAAAATGAAATTCCTTATCGCGCACCCATGGCTCGCCCGACAAATTGCGATAGTAAACTCGTTTATCGCGTGCAGCGTCCCTTCTTTTTTCGCGTTTATCGCCTTGTAACCGTTCCGATGAATGGATATTTTATGTGTCATCTGCTTACGGTTGACCCTAATTGCACAACAAAATTCAGTGCTCTTTAATTTTACTATTTATACGTAGTATCGACTGAAAGCTTAAAACACGTTTACAGTTGAACAGAACAGAACAGTTGCAGCTGACAAATTTTTGTGACTTAGAAATTAATATTGCTGATTTTAACAGCATTTTTGTTTATTATAGTAAATTTCGTTTTTTTTTTTTTTAGATATCGTAAGTTCCTTATTTTTTTTATTTGTGGAATTTTTTTATTTATGGAATTCTACTTGTGATTCTGAACCTATAATTTTTTATTATTATTTTCAAATTTATTTATTAATTTAATTTTACTTGTAAAATCCAAAATTTTAACCTATGTGTATTTATCTAATTATTTTTCAATATTGTTCTCAGATTTATTTATTAATTTAATTCTACTTCTGATAACAAACTTTTAACTTATACGTGTATTTATGTAATTATTCTTAAATATTATTTTCAGATTTATTTATTAATTTAATTTTATTTGGGATTCAAAACTTTTAACCTATAAGAATATTTATCTGATTATTTTTTATTATTACCTGGTTCATTATCAATATCAACGAGGTATCCAGTTTCCACGGGGATTTCGCTATTTTATTTCTCCACGGGCGGGCCTTGACGACGTAATCCCGGCCTGCAAGAAGCAACCAGCACAGGGATTACGTTGTCGAAACTTCCTTTCCGTGGGACAAAAATTCCAGCGACAGTGATTAATCGCCCTCCGAGCAGACAGCTGGAGGAGCTGTTTCTAATAAGACACGCCGCTATAAAGCCCGCCGCTTTGGAAAGCCTATGAAAAAGAACGATCACGCCTCTGTTTCCACTAAAAACCCAGGCTAACGAACGTAAAAATACGGGGTGCCTCGTACCGACGGAATACAGTAGCTGACAAAAGTTTAAGGCCAAAGTGTCAGCGAAAATAAATTAATCTTCTTTATAAAGAACAACATGATAAACGAAATTTGCATTCCTTGTTAATCAATAAATAATATTCTACTCTTGGAATAATAAAAATTAATAATATAAGCCACCCCTGAGGAGGTTAAGTAAAGGTTGAAAGGGGTTGTTTGAAAATCTCCCAATTTTGAAACGAACAGTATGAAAACCCGCCAATTTTGAAACGAACAGTATGAAAACCGATATTCATCTTTTTAATTAGAAATAAAGAAATACGCGTTTCAACGTTTTTGAAAAATCAACCACCAAGGGGTTAAAATAAGGGATGAAGGTTTGTTAGAGAATCCCCCAATTTTGAAACGAACAGTATGAAAACCGATATTCAACTTTTTAATTAGAAATAAAAAAATACGTGTCTCAATGTTTTTGGAAAATCAACCACCAAGGGGTTAAAATAAGGGATGAAGGTTTGTTCGAAAATCCCCCAATTTTGAAACGAACAGTATGAAAACCGATATTCAGCTTTTTAATTAGAAATAAAGAAATACGTGTCTCAACGTTTTTGGAAAATCAACCCCCAATGGGTTAAAATAAGGGATGAAGGTCTGTTTGAAAATTCGCCAACTTTGAAACGAACAGTATGAAAACCGATATTCAGCTTTTTAATTAGAAATAAAGAAATAAGTGTTTCAAAGTTTTTGAAAAATCAACCCTCAATGGGTTAAAATAAGGGATGAAGGTTTGTTTGGAAATTCGCCAATTTTGAAGCAAGCACTATAAAAAATATATTATATTATAATAGACAGGAATATAATTAAATATAATTAAAATAAATATTACTGTATTCTCGTCTCAAATTTATGTCCTTTACTGTACATTAACAGTTTCTAAACTTTCTAAATGACGTCACTTCGCTCCACGTTTAGCATTTCGTGCAAAACTGAGATTATGGCAGAAGTTTCTTGCGAGCAAAAAGTGAAACGCAAAATCCATGTTCCTCGGTAATGCACGTACTACGATGCTAGGCAAAAAGGAGCTAGTGAAAATGAACAGGAAACGGAAGAGGACTGTTTCGAAAATATCGCCATATAAGTTCGACAAAATATTTTCGACCCACTTTTTCTTCTTTTTCACGACTCGTGTTTACCATCCGTCCGTCGTTCGCGTTTCATCTGTTTCGTTTATTTTCCTACGTACTTCCCTCTCGTTAGCGTGTTATCCCGATGAGCGTATTCTTCTTAAGTGGAAACAAACAAACTCCGGGATTTCCTCGTCGTCAGCCTTGACCGAATCAAACGGACAGCCTTCGAGTTAAACCCGCTCCAACGCACTAATAGATCCACATGCCACGCTCACGCTGACGGCCACGCAATCCCTCCCCTTCCCCTTTCCCGTGGAAGTAACTTGAAGGAGATCCTGTTTTAATCGGTTATCGATGAACCAACGGATCTTCATATGCAAATGCATGGGATACGCATAAATGTACGTAACATGCAGTATAAAACGTTATAAAATTTGGAGGACGAAAGGAAGCTTCTGTTTAGATGTTAAATGCAATATAAAAAATAATAAAATATGGAAAATGAAACGATACTTCTGTTTAGACACCATTTATTTAGTTCTGTTTAGAAAAATCTGAATTTGAATTAAAATTGGAAGTCTGTTTGTTGTGGTACAGTCAGGTCTCGATAAATGTGTGATCTTTGATGGGGAAACATTTTTTTTTAACGAATAACTTTCATTTATTTAGTTTTGTTTAGAAAAATTCGAATTTGAATAAAAATTGGAAGTCTATTTATTGTGGTACAGTCAGGTCTCGATAAATGTGTGATCTTTGATGGGGAAAAAATTTTTTTTTAATAGATAACTCATTTATTTAGTTCTGTTTAGAAAAATTCGAATTTGAATAAAAATTGGAAGTCTGTTTGGTGTGGTACAGTCAGGTCTCGATAAATGCGCGATGTTTGATGGGAGAACAATTTTTTTTTAACGGATAACTTTCATTTATTTAGCTGCGTTTAGAAAAATTTGAATTTGAATAAAAATTGGAAGTCTGTTTGTTATGGCACAGTCAGGTCTCAATAAATGCGCGATGTTTGACGAGGAAAAAATTTTTTTTAACGGATAACTTTCATTTATTTAGCTGCGTTTAGAAAAATTTGAATTTGAATAAAAATTGGAAGCCTGTTTGTTATGGTACAGTCAGGTCTCGATAAATGCGCGATGTTTGACGGGGGCGCAAATTTTTTTTTTTAACGGATAAGTTTCACACTGTGGAAATCGCGAAACAAAACTTTACAGATATTAACCTAAATCTTGATCATGATCGAAGTATGCAAATTAATCGAGATACAATTAAAGTAGCGCGTGGTTATTGGCTCGCGTGTGAAAAGAGTACAATTTGCGACTGCTAAAACGTTTTAAACACATCTAACAAACACATTTAGATGTGTGTTTAAAAATTTACAGTTCGTATCGATCGGTGTATCTAAAGTACTCGATTAGTGTGAATTCTAACAATAGTAAATTACAATAACAATTATGAGTAAGTTCTAATAATATCGGTAATCTAATTTCACAGCACCTATTATTCACATTAATCGTGACCCACCTGTACATTACTTCTGTAATTTATTATTGCACCACTGTCTCTATTCACGAGAGCCCGTCGGTTGCCAGTTTTCAGGCTGAGGCAAGAAACCGCGATCAATCACAATTTCCTCTGCCCATAAAGCAAATAGAATTGTGGCTGCAAAGGGTTAAACGATCGCCCTTTTGCAATTGAACCGAAGCTGGCCACCTCTAAAGCGTTTGCATCATAGCGGTATTACTAGCAATCAGGCGACAAAGGGGTCAATTGAACCGATTCTTGGTTATGGTTCCCCCTCGTGCGTCGTGACGTCACCGGGCCACCATGGTGTTCCCGACGGTGGCGCCAACGGCGATCGACATTCGTAATTGCTCGAAATTGCCAGTTACCCGGGGCCCAGTTAATTTGAGGAAAAATTTCTACTGATTCACGACTTTTTAGCCGCTCACTCGTGATATCATTTTGCAAGAATTCATCGATGCATTCTCTGCACGGTAGAATAATTACCATAGTAGTCGTGGGTTAACAGATTCTCTTCCGCGATTTAATTCTTCCTTGTCAGTGTGGGTCGAAACGATCCAGGTTAATTTTCGTCCAAGGTACTTTCAAACTTGTCGCTTTATTCGTTAAACTCTTCACCATTAAAACATACTCCACGATATTCAAACTATATTCCGAGATTCTCTCGATTTAGTCTCACTACTACGTTTAAAATGGCTGCTGAAGATTAAGATAAGTTTAAAACAAGTTTGCAAACACTTTTATCGATATTTTAATAATAAATATTTAAAAATATAAGTATAAATATAAATTTAAGAATATAAATATAAACCGATGATATAAATATAAATATAGGTAAAAATATAAATATAAATATAAATATAGGTATAAATATAAATATAAATATAAACATAGATATAAATGTAAGTTAAAAAAAAAAATATTTAGGAATATAAATATAAATATAAATGTAGATATAAATGTAAATGAAAAAATATAAATATTTAGAAATATAAATATAAATATAAATATGGATACAAATATAAATATTTAGGAATATAGATATAAATATAAATATAAATATAGATATAGATATAAATATAGGTAAAAATATAAATATAAATATAAAATATATCAATATTTTACATTTTATCAATAAAGTGACCTTCCATTCACTGTGGGTGTTTTCTAGTGACATTGTCGAACAGTCACTATAACTCCTGGTTTACAACCCTTTATACCCCAAGTACAATGTCCAATTTACTTGTAAAATAAATAAATAAATAAATAAAATTCCTTTTCTCATCGTGCACTCGCTTTTGACTCCCGCTGTACCTCCGAGAGGGGGTCGGTGATGAAACGCGGCGAGATTCCTCCGACCGCGTCACCGTACCGGAAGTCGCAGCACGCTTTGCGCCGCGGCCAGCGGGCCGGCGTTAATTTTAACCACTTCGAGCTGGCAGCGACAGTGTGTCAAGATCACTTGATCCCGCCTTCACCTCGGACGCGCGTTCGAGGGCCGATTGTTGCTCCTCTCTTAGCAGCGGCCAGCAGAAGAGGGGCGACCACTCGAGCCGACAAAGCGGAGAATTTCAGCGGGACCCTAGCGAGGAGGACCCTATAGGTACCTGGGGAAGCGCGGCGTTCCTTCGAGGGGCAATCGAGTATTCGAGGGATCGATATCGTCCCTAGCCAACCCCCTTCTAACCTTGTGCAACGTCCAATGTGATCGTGTCGTTACCTGTGGTACGAAACCGATCGAATTTTCGATTGGGAAGGTCATGGGTCTGTGTTTCGTCAGAAGGTCAGAGATCGTTCGTGTCTTTCGACTTGAAATTTCGATGCTCCATGGGGTGTTTTAATAACAACAGTAAATAAAATAAAATTTATTTACGGGAGGACCCTTTGTTACATACAGTGTGAGATGAATTTTTGGTGAATTTCGTGGCTGTGACTGGGGGGGGGGGGGCTAGGGGGTTTCGTGAAGGTTTGACACGCGAGAAGGGGTTACACCTAATGGATTTTAAATTTGCACCCAGATTCTTGGTTTGGCAATGAGAAAGTAATTTATATTACCAGTAATTATAAGTGTTTTTAATAATTGTTAGTTATTAATAATTCAAAATTATATTGGGACGAGAATATATAAAATAAAATTTATTTATTAGGAGGACCCTTTGTTACATACAGTGTGAGATGAGTTTTTGGGAATTTCATGGCAGTGATAGGAGGGGGGGCTAGGGGATTTTATGAAGGTTTGACACGCGAGAAAGGGTTAACCTAATGGATTTTAAATTTGCACCCAGATTCTCGGTTTGGTAATGAGAAAGTAATTTATATTACCAGTAATTATAAGTGTTTTTATTAATTGTTAGTTATTAATAATTCACTTTTATATTGGGATGAGAATATATAAAATAAAATTTATTTATGGGAGGTCCTTTTGTTACATACAGTGTGAGATGAATTTTTATGAATTTTCGTGGCTGTGACTGGGGGGGAGGGCTAGGGGGTTTTGTGAAGGTTTGACACGCGAGAAGGGGTTACATTGATATAATGTTGACACCTATTGGATTTTAAATTTGCATACAGATTCTTGGTTTGGTAATGAGAAAGTAATTTATAATACCAATAATTATAAGTGTTAATTATTAATCATTCAAATTTATATTGTAACAAGAATATATAAAATCAGTCCAGTTAGTGCAGTAGAAATACTAAGCTGTTCTAATTAGGTCACGTGATCTCCAGTGAAAGAAGTGGCGCCAAGAGCAGCCATTTTCCCGATCGAGAAAGAAACCTAACGAGGAATATGTTTATTATTTGATTTCAGGAGAATGCGGCCAGGGGTGACGGTGGTTCTGGCCACCTTCTGGCTAGTGACGTGCGTAAACTCCAAAGTTGCTTTAGAGAGTCTTGATCCGTACCAGAAGCTCTACGATCAAAAAACACCAGAAAGCTCGGTTCCGTCCAACTTCGATATCGGTATGTCCATTATTTAACATCGCAATGTTTAATGCCGAATAAATTTTCTTTCACCTCGTGAGGACAAGTTAGCGACAGAAAAATTATTGACGCGTTCCATGATTATTAACTATTGTTTAATTACATTTACAGTAGCGGACAAAAGTTTAGCATGACAGAACAATGTAAAGCATAGCTTTATAGTATGTAACTATTGTTCATATATAATACTTATTTTTGTCGTCATTATAGTAGAACGCTATTTATTAATTAGCATAGAATACCATTTTTATTTATCGTGCTATTTCTTATTAATTAATTTATTTGCCTCCTTTGACCTTTCGGTTTTAAACTTTTGTCCGCCACTGTACTTTTCGTATACCATGCACTTTGTTATCGTACTATTTCTTATTAATTAATTTATTTGCTTTCTTTGACCTTTTGGTCTTAAACTTTTGTCCGCCACTGTACTTTTCGTATACCATGCACTTTTTTATCGTACTTTATCGTGCTATTTCTTATTAATTAATTTATTTGCCTCCTTTGACCTTTCGGTTTTAAACTTTTGTCCGCCACTGTACTTTTCGTATACCATGCACTTTGTTATCGTACTATTTCTTATTAATTAATTTATTTGCTTTCTTTGACCTTTTGGTCTTAAACTTTTGTCCGCCACTGTACTTTTCGTATACCATGCACTTTTTTATCGTACTATTTCTTATTAATTAATTAATTTCTTTTTTTTACCCTTTGGTCTTCAACTTTTGTCCACTACTGTACCTTTCGTATACCATGCACTTTATTTTCAATATTTCGTATGCAAATTACAAACATTCTATGCTTCTTTGCGTACCTCATATTTCCCGTGAATGCATAAAAATTCGTAGTCCGGTTATAAGTTCTTACGAGATAACTTATATCGTGGTATTCCCGGATCGACCGACCGCGCGATCCATTTATCCAGCAAAATGTCTGCTCGCCCTGGTTCGCTGTGTCGGTAATAAAGTCGTTCGCGAAAACGAACCACGGTTTAATGGAATATTCGCGTCGAATATTGTGTTCAAGCTTTTCCTACCTCGTAAACGTTCGTTTACACTTGGTCGACGTTTCAGAATGGGCGCGTAAGCTTCGTTTATTTCGAAAGCACGTTTACCGTGGCCGAAGTGAATTCTAATGGGGGCAGTTTTAAAATGTGAATATCCAACCGCCATTCAGAACCGGCTACTAAACCCGTAAGTGGTCCTTTTGATTCGGTTTGAACATTGTTTCGTCGACTCTTTGTCAAGAAATCGTTGCCGGTGCCTTTTGAATATGGCGGACCTAAAATTCCAAGATGTCGCGGCATCCTTTAAATTTTCCACGAAACAAATTTCTCGAATTTCAAGCGATTAATTTGTTCGTTATCACACTTCAACCATGGATTGTCACTGTAGATCAAAAATATATTTTCAAGTTGTAACTTTACTTCATTTCCGAATTTTTTATCGCAAAGATATATTCTGCAATATACAAATTGTGTTCTAAAATATTTTTAACTTGGTATTACTACTATTTTTCAAATGGCAGCAGAAAATTGAAATATGTCTAAAATGTGTAGCTACCACAACTTAGGGTTAATCGTGAAATAGCAGAATTGAAGGATAAATGTAACGATATCATATGAAATAAGTAGATAATATATAAAGTACCGCAAGAATGAGCTTGAATCGATGGATGCGTTATATCCCAAGTATAAAAAGATCCTTTATCGATTGAATTTATGTGTTGTTCAAACTTTTCAACTGTGGTACACCTTCATATCCGCGTGGCAGATTCCCAGGAGCAATCTACCGGATACCAGGAGAGTAACTCGCTGGTTCATCATTCGGGTAGCGAGGCCGGCTTCAATTTTTCACCTTTAGTCGAAGCTAAGGAGGCGGGTAATCTAGCCGGCCGAGGATTCACGGACGAGAAAGCGGATGACGATGTCACAAAGGAGGCGGAGTCAGCGTTGCGCGAGCTTTCCTCCCCATCCGAGGCGGAGGACCCTTTTGTGGCCGACGACACGTTCCAGGATCAAGGGCCAGGCTCCGTGGAGACGTACAAATTGGACCTGCTGATAGGCAAGATCCTGCTGGACCCTCCACTGGTCACCAGGCTCCCTTCCATGGGCAAGAGCAAAGTGCCCAAGAAAACCGGCCACGCGAACTGGAACGCCAAAACCGCGGAGGACAACAGAGTCACCGAAGTCCTGGACCAGCTGCTCGCCTCGAGGATGTCTCACAAACAGTCCAACACGTTCGACGACTCCAGCACCGAGGTTCTTTCCCCCCAAACCGACCCTTTCGGCGTGGGCGGAGTGCCGGAACTGCAGGTTGGCTGCGAGGGGATGGCAGCGGACAGCAGGTACAACCCGCCGACGGTTGAGCTTCCTGGCAAGAGCAGAAGTCCCAGAGGAGCGGGTCGTTGGACGAACATCACCCCTGTCTCCCTGGACTATGAGCTACCCGAGGAGGAGGACAGTTACGAGGAGATGGACGAGCTGCTGAAGCTGAAGAAGCTGGAGACCACCACGAAAAGGGCGAAACAGAACAGGGGCGACATGGAGGCGACCCTTCACTCGGACTTCCACGGGGACAAAATTCAGGATGAGCAGTTGCCTGTCCGGGGAGACCTGGGTAACTCCAGCCTGAGCAACCAGTCCAGTGTTGTACCGGCTGCGTTCGGCAACCGCAGGCCGGAAGAGAGGATGCCCGACCGAAGAACCTCGTATTATGATCAGGGTAGATCAAGAGTTAATCAGGGGCGCAGGCTACTGTGGCTGGACGAGCTGGAGAAGCTGGACGAACAGGATGAAGAGCACGAAAGAAAGAAGCGGGGGACTTGGGGATTTGGCGAGGACGAGGGCGTGGTGTCCAGCGACGAGCTGCAGACGGAGAACCAGCGGCGCAGATTGGCGTACGAGGGACGGAAGAAGGAGGAGGAGGAACGGTGGAGGCAGCAGGAGGAGCAGCGGAGGCAGGAGGAGGCGCGAAGGCGAAACTACCTGGAGAATCGAACTAACTCCGACATAGAGAAGATCAGGGAGGAGTACGAGAGGTCGTTGGACGAGCGGCGCAGGGAGGAGGATGAGAGGCAGCGGCGGTTGCAGCAGGAAGCGCAGAGGCCGAGCAGGTGGCAGCTGGAGGAGGAGCAAAGGCGACGCTCGCATGAGGAAGAGCTGCGGAGGAACCGGTGGCAACAGGAGAGAACGGATACTAGAAGGAACCAGTCTGGAGCACGGATTCCTGTTCACGAGGAAGACACGGAGATGCTACGACGGCGGGTGGAAGATGCGAGAAGGCGTCTTCGTTTGAGGGAGGAAGAGAGGCAGCAGAGGTTGCGGGAAGAAGAAGAGAATCGCAGGAAGGAGACGAACAGGTGGGAGGAAGAGATGAACAGGAGGCAGCAAGAATTAGACAGGAGGAATCTGGAGGAGAGAAGAAGGCAGTGGATGTTGAAGCGAAAACAGGAGGCGGAGGAGGAGGAGGAGAGAAGGCGGCAACAAAGTAGAAACGAACCCTCCAACCTGATGCATCCCTCTAGAGGTCGAAACGAGAGCAGACCGTACGACATCGAAACGGAGAGGAGACTGAGGGAGCAGCAGGAGAGAGAGCGCCAGCGAAAGCTGAACGAGTACATCCAACGCAATCGACCTGTCAATCTCGACGGCTCGACAGATCGACAGAGGGAGGAAGCGAGCAGAAGGAGACAGGAGGAGGAAGCGAGCAGGAGGAGACAGGAGGAGGAAGCGAGCAGAAGGAGGCAGGAGGAGGAAGCGAGCAGGAGGAGACAGGAGGAGGAGAGGCGAAGACTCGAGGAGGAGCGCAGGCTGCAGGAGTACATCCGAAGGAACCAGCCGGTGCGCGTGGCGAAAACGAACGACTCGCGCGACAGGGACCTGGTGGAGTATCGTGGGAGACCGGACGGGTCGGGACGGCGCGATTTTTCGAGGTATCCGGCCGTTGAAGGCGGAAGAAGGAATCATGGCCCGTCAGCGCCGACGAATATCGATTCCAGGCAGTACACGGACGAGGCCAGGAGGAGAGAAGTGGCCAGGAGGCTCGAGGAGGAGAGGATCCGCGAGCGAGAAAGGCAGCAGCAGGAACAGCTGAGAAGGGAGGCACTGAGGCGGGAAGAGGAGATGCGGAGGACGCAGTCGAGAAGGTACGAGGAGGAGCGGAGGAGGCAGGAAGCGGCCAGGTTGGAGGAGGCCAGGAGGCGAGGCAGACCCGGGTACGAGGAGCACGGGAGGAGGCAGGACACCGGCCTTGTTCCGGCCAATTTAGTCTCGAACGAGTCCAGAAGAGTCGCCGAGCTCGAGAGACAAAGGCAGGAGCAGCAGAGGAGGAGGCAGGAGGCGGAGAGGAGGAGGATAGAGGAGAGCAGGTAACGAGACGAACGAAGGGAAAGGAGGTTAGATTGAATTCGGCGACCGAATATTATTAAATCGTGACCGGGTGAACCGAGAAATTGCGTTTGTTCGAGTCAACCGGTGTGGTTGGTAGCTTTGTTTGCCGAGACCTTGGTCCATCTGGAGGAGCAAGGCAAAAGGTTCTATTCGTTCACGACTGATCCTAACCTCTATCTTTAGATTTTGGCGGGAACACTCCGATGGCTGCCTTAAAGTAATGAACTTCTTGTAACCATTTATCGTTTTTAAGTTTCGATAATTTCTATGTCGTCAGATCCCCTATTTTCACGTACAGCTTGCCTTATATTTCAATAAATATACCTATACATTCACAATTATATAAGGTGTTCCAGATTTTGACCACCAAACTTTGTTAATTTGCACTATTCTATGGATCCAAGTTAAAAAAGGTCACCTTTTTCAAATTTAAATTCACAGAATACAAAGCCTAGCGTTTAGAATCCTATATGAGTATACTTTCTAAACGAACCTAATCAATCCCATAAAATCGAACAGACTTCGCTATAAGTGTCCTTTCTTCCGGCGCGATCAGATATCCGTCGGGTTAGCTGACGATAATTTTCAGAACGGCTGGCAGCCAGTGAGTTAACGCGGCGTTAATAGAACAAACAGCTCGGTCGCACAATGAGCTTCCTCTTACGGTGTTACGTTGATAATACAACGCGTGTCCCGTTTTGGCCCGCAGAGCAAGGGAGGCGAGGGAGCGCGAGCAGCGCGCCAGGGTCATGGAAGAGCAACGGAGACGGCAGGAAGAGGCCAGGCTGAACGCGTTGCCTGTGAGCGCAAGAATAATAGTCCACCCCGTGGCGTCTTCCGCCTTGCCTAACGTGATACAGAGGGCTGGCTTCGAGGACATCGATTTTCCGGTGAGACCGCCTGTTCCAGCATCGCGGCTGCTGATCGGACCCAGCTTCCGGGGCTCACGCGTCGATCCGATCATCAGCTTTTCGATTATAATTGTTTCGCATTATCCTGCGCGCCTGCGGTCACCTGTACCTATTAGAGGTCAAAACTTCTTCGGTCATATATTCTAAGGGTGATACATCGCGCTGAATTTATTCGTGTAACGATTTAACCCTTAACACTCGTAATTTTAAGTGTAAATATCGACGTACGGTCGTCTGTACCTATTAGAGGTCAATACTTCTTCGGTCACATACTCTAACGGTGATACATTACGTTGTATTTTTTCGTGTAACGATTTAACCCTTAACACCCCTAATTTTAAGTGTGAATATCGACGTACGGTCACCTGTGCCTGTTGGAAGTCAATACTTCTTCGGTCACATACTCTAACGGTGATACATTACGTTGTATTTTTTCGTGTAGCGATTTAACCCTTAACACCCCTAATTTTAAGTGTGAATATCGACGTACGGTCACCTGTGCCTGTTGGAGGTCAATATTTTTTCGGTCACATATTTTAAGGGTATTAATTCGTATAGCAATTTAACCCTTAACACTCCTATTTTTAAGTGTGAATATTGACTTGCAAGTTTTTAAGTGTCAGACTTAATAATATTAAAGTCATTTAAAATAATCTTTATTCATTTCAGAAATAATATAATTTTGATTACAATATTTATATTATTAATTATATTTGTGGTGCTTGAGAGGCATACTCGGAACCATAAGGGTTAAAAGAATAAAACGATAAATAGACTTGTAAGAAAAGGTGAAAAATTCTCGTAACAGGCAAAAGTATAGTCCGCATTGTACTATTTAGAGGGTGAAACAAATTTCTTGGTATCTTTAATCACGTTTGCAAAGACCTTTTGTTGTTGGAGGCCTACAAAGTCCCTAGAATTGCATTTAATGGCACTTCCTCGAGTATATGAGTTTGGCTGTAAAGTGATCTTTGTTTCTTTTTCACAGCAATGCGTACTTTTCAGCTTTAAATGATCATTCTACAGTCCTTTGAATTTTAGATGCATTTGTTAGTCTACCGTGATCTCCTTTTCCATGGTAATGACTTCTTTTCGTCCTTCCTTGTAAAGCGGATCATCAGTTTGTTGGTTCTCGTGTAGCATCGTGATTCCGTTGCTCAAAGAGCGATTGACTTGACTAACTGGGTCCTTTGGTCTCTGGTAGTTACAGTAGCGAGGACTGTACACGGTAGAGTATCGTTGTTTAGGTAAACGGATCCAAAATGGCGCCCCTCTGCGTCGTACGGGGGCTCTGATATCGATTGTCTAGGGTAATTCCCGCGATCGTTAAACAGGGAATAATTGCGAGCCGGATATCGTGTTCGTACAAGTGGTTTAATAATTGGTAAGTATAATATTCGCGTTCTGAATTGTTATGGTCCCTGTAAGTGGAGTGGATGAAGGGTCATGTATTTATGGGGCGGATATTATGGATGTCTAGTGGAATTGCCTTGGTGCTAGTGCACGTAAAATAGTTCCGCTAAAATATAAACGTTTATCTTCAAAATATTAATTCATATCCCAATAAAAATTTCCCATTATTAAAAAATTATAACGAAAGTAGAGTACTGCGAATTTTTATGTAAATTCAACGTACTTATAAAAATAGAATCTAATTAAATATTTCTTTAAGACCACACTATAATGTATACTCTACATACATCAAAATCCCTAGTTCACTCTACTTCTCACTATTTAGAGGTTAATAATCAATTTGGCACTGTGATAGTCAACTATGCAATAATTATGAATTTGTTTCACCCTCTAAATAACGTATATATTATTTAGGATATTCTGCATAATTCTCATAAATGTATAAAAATCCCTAGTCTATTTATTGCTATAAATAATTCCACCTTACCATTTAGAAGTTAATGGTAAATATGGTACTACAATAGTCAACCGTGCAATAATTAAAAATCTCTCTCACCCTCTAAATATTAAATGTATCTATCATATAGTCTATAAAAAATTCCAATTCTTGCAATTTTTATCATATTCAAATTTTTTAGTCTATTTATCGCTATAAAAAATTCCTCTTTATCATTTAAAGGTTAATGGTCAATTTGGTACCTGCGACAGACAACTGTGCAATAATTAAAGATTTCTCTCACCCTCTAAATATTAAACGTGTCTATTGTACAATCTATCAAGAATTCCAATTCCTGCAATTTTTATCACATTCAAATTTTCTAGTCTACCTATCTCTATAAATAATTCCACCTTACCATTTAAAGGTTAATGGTCAATTTGGTACCTGCAATAGACAACTGTGCAATAATTAAAGATGTCTCTCACCCTCTAAATATTAAATGTATCTATTGTACAATCTATCAAGAATTCAAATTTCAAATTCCTGCAATTATTATCACATTCAAATTTTCTAGTCTACCTATCTCTATAAATAATTCCACCTTACCATTTAAAGGTTAATGGTCAATTTGGTACTGCAATAAATGTATCTATCTATCGTTTAGTCTATAAAGAATTCCAATTCCTGCAATTTTTATCACATTCAAATTTTCTAGTCTACCTATCTCTATAAAAAATTCCACGTTACCATTTAATTTGGCACTGCGATAGTCAACTGTGCATCAGATTAACGCTAGAACAATCTCACGAACAATCTTCGAAACGCTGAAACAAAATTCCAGAACCCTTCTAATCACCATTGATGTTTGTTCACAGGGAGTCAATCCTTATCGTCGTGGGGTGCAAGTGTCCAACTTTCCAGCCCCGACCACTCGACGGCCACCAGCGCAGAGCCCTCCGCCCTGTGTCTGGGCGGTTGTCCAGTGCTGTCCGTCGAATAATAACCGTCTGGTTACTTGCTTCGAGTCCATGGGCTGTCCCGGGATCAATTGGGACCCTAACCCGTGCAAAGGTGCCATCATAAAGGCCGCCAGGGACCAGGTGATGAGATTCTACGCTGAGAACGAGGAGGAAGACCGCCATCTTTAACGGGAACGCATGGGATTCATGAGTTACATGGGCCAACATTTTACGTGGACCATCAACCAATCACGCTTTCCCTTGGATACCAGTTGCAGAAGACTATGCTCTTAGCTTTTTGGAGAAACTGGACGGTGTCATCGTAAGTGGATCGATCATATAACGGGTGGTGCATGCTAAATTATTTTTCACCATGTAGAATTTGGTTCACCATTTCATAAATGTCCCGTTCGAGGTACGTTTAAGCGAACAATAGTCAAGTTGATAGCTGCAGAATTTTATGTACATGGTGTATAATTTTTTTTTCGTTAATGTCATCTACGACAGTAATGAATATATTTATTTTTTATATTTGTTACGACGTAAACTGTAGAATTAGTTTAGTTTTGGGAAACGCACTTGAGGGTGCGAGTAGTAGTAGTAGTTTTCTTTATTTTGTTAACACTAGATTGCCGGATTGAGTCAATTTCACTCACTTATGAATTGCCAAGTTCATGTGAAAGGAATAGAAGTAAGTAATAGTTTATGCTAAATGTAATAAAAGAATCTGCGGAAAATATATTTTAACCCTTTGCGTTCGAAAGGTAATTGTTAGTCACCAAATGATCGTTTCACAAATTTTCAGACTTTAGTTAGTTTGTTTATCAGTGAGACTCAGAAATTAAATAGTTATATATAATATGTAAATTTTAGTATATCGCTTAAATGAACTAAATAACGTTTAATATAGGCGAATCTTAATAAATATTTCGAATTTCAAAATTTTCCAATTTATTAGGTTGGAAACTGTGAAAAGGGCGTTGAATAGAAATAAAAATCAAAAAGCGTTATTTTTCACATTATTTATTATCTTTAATTGAAATAATTTCCATTGGCAACTACGACCTTCTGCCAACGATTGGACAAGTCATGAATGCCTTTTTAAAAAAAATCTTCATTTTTAGAATTAATAAACAATTCAAAGCCCTTTATAATAGTCCTCTCTCAGTCGCTGTTGAACACAGACTAACCAAAAATACCCGTTTCATAGTTTCATTTGACGACTAACAATTACCTCTAGAGTGCAAAGGGTTAAAAACAGAATATATAATATAAATATATAATATAAATATAAATATATATATATATAAATTGTTTTGAGTAATCTTTCTTTAAAATAAAATTTTATTTTATTATATAAATTGTTTTGAATAATCTTTCTTTAAAATGAAATTTTATTTTATTATATAAATTGTTTTGAGTAATCTTTCTTTAAAATAAAATTTTATTTTATTATATAAATTGTTTTGAGTAATCTTTCTTTAAAATAAATTTTTATTTTATTATATAAATTGTTTTGAGTAATATTTCTTTAAAATAAATTTTTATTTTATTATATAAATTGTTTTAAATAATCTTTCTTTAAAATAAAATTTTATTTTATTATATAAATTGTTTTGAGTAATCTTTCTTTAAAATAAAATTTTATTTTATTATGTAAATTGTTTTGAATAATCTTTCTTTAAAATGAAATTTTATTTTATTATATAAATTGTTTTGAGTAATCTTTCTTTAAAATAAAATTTTATTTTATTATATAAATTGTTTTGAATAATCTTTCTTTAAAATGAAATTTTATTTTATTATATAAATTGTTTTGAGTAATCTTTCTTTAAAATAAAATTTTATTTTATTATATAAATTGTTTTGAATAATCTTTCTTTAAAATAAAATTTTATTTTATTATATAAATTGTTTTGAATAATCTTTCTTTAAAATAAAATTTTATTTTATTTTTTTAAAGCATCAATTTTAACGTTTGAGTCAACTTGACCCGTTTCAGGTAAAATAGGTGTATACCCAACATCCGGCGATCTACTGTTAAGATCTGTCCGTGTAATTTGCACTCGCGCGAAGTCGTTCATTAAATTCTTCGATCCACATCCGGTGACCTATCGTTCACGTCCCTGAAATACGAACAACCAACCAGTTTTACACGTTTCAAAGAGAGCGCGGCTCCCGTGCTCTCCGATACCCTCGTATTTTTAGGACGTGGAACCCAGTTATAGACTCGATATTTTTCTATTCGCTTTTTTTAGATCGTTGCACGACAGCCTCTCGAATAAAGCCCGGCTAACGAGATCGGTTTCGAAACCGTGGATCGTGTGTTCTTCTTGCGAAATCTAAAATCAGCGCTGCCGCTTCTCGTTAACGTTTCGATCATCGTGCGAATTGATTGCAAAATAAATTCGACGCCAAGTTTGTAAAAAAAATTGCGGAAAATGTAGAAAATACAGTCTCGGAGAAGCTTCGTACTCGGTATAAATAAAAAGGGTTGTAACAAATTTCAACCCTTTGCGGTCCATTCCAGGGCACTGCCTTTGGAAGGGTGGTTTTATTTCCCTGATGAATCGATTTCGGTTTCGAAACCGTGGATCGTGCGTTCTTCTTGCGAAATCTAAAATCAGCGCTGCCGCTTCTCGTTAACGATTCGATCATCGTGTGAATTGATTGCAAAATAAATTCGACGCCACGTTTGCGAAAAAAAATTGCAGAAAATGTAGAAAATACTGTCTCGGAGAAGCTTCGTACTCGGTATAAATAAAAAGGGTTGTAACAAATTTCAACCCTTTGCGGTGCGATCCAGGGCACTCCCCTGCGAAGGGTGGTTTCATTTCCCTGATGAATCGATTTCAGTTTCCAAACCGTGGATCGTGCGAATTGATTGCAAAATAAATTCGACGCCAAGTTTGTAAAAAAAATTGCGGAAAATGTAGAAAATACAGTCTCGGAGAAGCTTCGTACTCGGTATAAATAAAAAGGGTTGTAACAAATTTCAACCCTTTGCGGTCCATTCCAGGGCACTGCCTTTGGAAGGGTGGTTTTATTTCCCTGATGAATCGATTTCGGTTTCGAAACCGTGGATCGTGCGTTCTTCTTGCGAAATCTAAAATCAGCGCTGCCGCTTCTCGTTAACGATTCGATCATCGTGTGAATTGATTGCAAAATAAATTCGACGCCACGTTTGCGAAAAAAAATTGCAGAAAATGTAGAAAATACTGTCTCGGAGAAGCTTCGTACTCGGTATAAATAAAAAGGGTTGTAACAAATTTCAACCCTTTGCGGTCCATTCCAAGGCACTCCCCTGCGAAGGGTGGTTTTATTTCCCTGATGAATCGATTTCACGGTCCTTCTACGGGAAAAAAATTAATCTACCGTCTGCTAATTACACGAGAACGACCCGAGACCGTGGTACAAACGAGGAACGCACGCTTGAACTTTCTTCGGGCCGCGAAGGGTCAATTATAACATCGTGGTGCTGCGGTATTTTTGCTTCGAATAATTCGTCAACACTGATGAAAGCTGCGGCCACGTTTACCAAACGAAAAGGTATCGCTTTGTTATTAATTCTTCGTTCGATCGCTGCGAGCAGCACTGGTGGCATTAACCCATTCTTGAATACTTAACGAACTCGTTTAAGAGTGGTACCTTCTTTTACTTTTTATATCGATTTCGGTACTGTGGATGTACAGTGGAACCTCCCTTTACGTGTACATGAATTAATAGGGGTTGAGGTAACAGGATTTTCCAATAAGAAGAGAATAATCACTATTTTTGTATGCAGACTAATTTATGTAAAAGAATAATGTGTTTCGTTTGTTCAAAAAAATAGAATAATCACTGTTTTCACGCCAAGCTTTATTTATTTAAATTGAAATTATTTATTTGTGATAAACTCAGCAAATTGAAAATTATATTAATAAATATCTGATGTAAGGGAAATAAATTTATTATTAGTGTTATGTAACACTGAAAATTTCAAGTTAAATATTATTAATAAAAATATTATTGTTAGTATCATATAACACTAAATTTCAAGTTAAATATTATTAATAAAAATATTATTGTTAGTGTTATCTAACACTGTAAATTTCAAGTTAAATATTATTAGTAAATATATTATTATTAGTGCTATCTAACACTGTAAATTTCAAATTAAATATTATTGTTAGTGTTAAATAACACTGATAATTTCAAGTTAAATATTATTAATAAAAATATTATTGTTAGTGTTATCTACCACTGTAAATTTCAAATTAAATATTATTGTTAGTGTTAAATAACACTGATAATTTCAAGTTAAATATTATTAATAAAAATATTATTGTTAGTGTTATCTAACACTGTAAATTTCAAATTAAATATTATTGTTAGTGTCACATAACACTTTAAATTTCAAGTTTCCATGAAAAACCACGAATTATTTATTTTAACCCTTTGGTAGCCCTAGTGTTAAAAGATTTTTTACACTTCATTTAAATGTGTGTGCAATCTACGTTTCCTTTACTGTGCAATTCTATGATTAAAAAAAATATCGAACACAATTAGTAGATATTACCGGACCGTTCTACTGTACTCCAACGTGTAGTTAGACAAAAGCATTTAGTATTTAATGGGTTAAAGTGGATCCAGATGGACCGAAAGGAACACTAAAATTGTTACGGTTCACGGAGCCGATACAATTCCAAGGGTGAGGCGATATTCAACAGAGAGTAACTGATCGTTTAGTATTGGCCGGTCGCCAATTTCGATGGCGTATGTCGGTTAGCCTGTAAAAATGTAGCCGTAAAGAGAGAACGAGAGGGAGAGAGAGAGAGACAGCGGGTGTATATGTGTAAAAAGGAAAAAAAAAATAGAAGCATGCGTTTAACGAACGTAGATCTGTTAACCGTTAAATCTTAAGTTTTCCCCCTCTTACTAGATACGCACCTGACCCTCGTTTTGCACGGTGAAATCGTGTAAAAAAGAAACTTGTGTAAAAAAAGGAGACTTGCAAATATGAATTGACAAAAATGGTACGAAATTTTTCTTATGAAATACAGAATATACCAAAATTAACTTAAAACGTAGACACGCTTTCGTTGAAGTATTCCATTTGATTGTTACGATTTAATTCCGCTTGGGTTACGATAAGTGTGCGTTCAAACAATAAGGTATTTGAGTTGATGCGATTTCGAAATTTGAAATGGTATTGAGTCGCGTTTAAAGCGAAGGAGAACTCGATTAATGTGAGAATGCTAATTTAAAAATTTAGGGATACTTTTAACGATAGAATTACCGACAATTAAAGTGTACTTGTTTGCATGGAAGAGATCAAATTAAAAATTACACGATAAAATACTAAATACACAGGAAAGAAATTTTTATTTATATTTGCTGCAAAAAATCATAGTAAATTTTGGAATAACAATAATTTTTGGCATAGTAAATTTTACCATAGTGAACTTATGAAGTTGCTATGAATAATCACCAATTGGTCGTTTTGACTGCTCTGATAGTTGTAACCATAATTAAAGCTGTAATAGTCGTGAAACTAAAAATTTGTTTCCTCTAACTTATTATTCACGCTAATTGAAGCCTCTTTAATTACCAAAAAATGTGCAATTGTAGTTCCGTGTAAAAAAAGGGTCACGTGTACTATATTCTCGCAGCTTCCTTACATGTGATATAATAGTTAGGCGGTTACTTCGCTGTAGAATAGTGACGTATTTATCTGTGTAACGTAACCGAACTTCTGCAAGTATTACGGTGAACCAAAACGAAACGAAAGCTCTCTCGAAATAAATTATCCGCACTACATACAGGGTGTTTCACAATGGATATTATTCCAAGTGCAAAACAAAATGAGTCAAAACTGTCCAAAAATTTTTCATATGGGACGTTCCTTTCTCGAGATAATCGAATTTGAAGATTTGAGCAACAGGTGCTCTTAAACTCGATTCTGCTTGAAATGAACGCATTTTTTATTTATTTATTTATTTATTTATTTGACGGGTAAACACCCTCTACAAAAAAAAGTAATACAGTGAAATAAAAGTGATTACAAAATGAAAGTAAAAATTAAGTTAAATGGATTTTATCATACGTTTGATTCGTTTGATAACCGAATTCTATGAGCGTAAGTAGTATACAACGAAATTAGTCAGACACAGCCATAGCGAAGCGTACGCACGTATTTTCAAATCTAATTATCTCGAAAACGAAGCTACCTACGAACAAACTTTATTCCACATTTTCGACTTATTTTTGAACGTAGCTCAACACTAGGTTTCCAATTTCAAGAGTTAAATTTGCAAAAATAATAATTATTATTCCTGACAATTTTTCAAATCCAAATCTATTTCCCTCTCAGTTCTGCAATTTCAAATTCTTTTTAATGTATACCTGTTCTTTAACCCTTTATCCGGTAATGTTGACCTCAAGCAACATGTGTTTCTAGCAGCTTGCATGTGAAAGAGCAACATGCCCTAATTATTTATGCCCATTGCATAAATTATGCTAACAAAGTTTTTTCAGCTCTTCACTCTCTTATAAAGGGCGTATATACTTAACTTGGATAACTCCCAAATTTGTTTATTTGAAATTTCAATGCTTGTCAGATAAAGGGTTAAACAGGTTAAATAAATCTGGTGTTAATTTGACGTTTGATTTTAATATTCGTTCAGAGACACCCTGTGTGTGTATATGTGTGTGTGTGCACTTGTACGGCCAAAGGAAGTACAATAGAACACGTTTTGTAAATGTATTATGCAGCGATAGTGTCAGGATACATTTTTAGTCGACCACGAATCTCTACCTGGTTAATCGAAGAGTAAAGTATTTTTTGTGCAGACTGTTCAGACAGGATTTCTATCTGCCTGATACGCTGCGTTTGAACAGTGGTCAGACGATTTTAGAGATTCTTAAAGTTCGCTGTACCGTATTTAACATTTATGTACGTTATGTGTGTAATAAATCTTTATAAGTACGATTGTCTAACTCAATCCGAGAAGCGTTCTTTCTACACCCATTCACAGTGATTCCGTCAAAATAATTGAGTACGAACAAGTATGGCATTTCGTTCGTTACGTTTCAAAATCATTTTCACATGAACATATGAATTTTATGTTCAACATTTTGTTTTTTCCTGTACGTTTCAATATTTGCTCTTCATTAATCATGTCTCAATTAAACATTTTCTTGGGTTTCATGGTTACAGGTAAATTATGGATTTAAATGGTCATGTTTAAAAGTTTCAGCAATCTTTATCCGAATTAAACGAGTGTTAGGATAAGTAAATCCTGATTTCCCTAATTTTAGTGTTTTGCAATTGGAGATTTTTAAAGACAGAGAGCTGCCTTTCGTTAAATTAACCCTTTGCACTTGAAGGGTGACTGTTAATCGTTTAATGATAGTAACTTCAAAAATTTCCATTTCGAAATTTTTTTCGAAATATTTACTAAAATTCGCTTATATTAAATTTCATTAAGTTTAATTAAGTGATATAGTAAAATTTACATACATGGCTATTTAATCTTTAAACAAACTAATTAAAGTCTGAAAATTTGAGAAACTATCATTTGGTGACTAACAGGATTAAAACAAATTTTTCCTTTTTTTGAGAAATTCTGAAACTAGACACTCTCCTTTTTTCCCTGTACCTTTTTAGCTCCCAAAAAAAAGAAATTTGCATAAATTATATTACACCCGTCGATCCTCTAATTATTTCGAGCAGGCTGCATTAAAGGGCGGCCATATTTCTCTGCGCTAAAGTCTGAAAATTTTTGAAATTATCATTTCGTGACTAACAGGATTAAAACATAAATTTTTCCTTTTTTTTTAGAAATGCTGAAACTAGATACGCTCCTTTTTCCCCTGTACCGTTTTAGCTTCCAAAAAAAAAAGAAATTTGCATAAATTATATTACACGCGCCGATCCTCTAATTATTTCGAGCAGGCTGCATTAAAGGGCGGCCATATTTCTCTGCGCTAAAGTCTGAAAATTTTTAAAATTATTATTCGATGATTAACAGGGTTAAAACGTAAATTTTTCCTTTTTTTGAGAAATTCTGAAACTAGACACTCTCCTTTTTCCCCTGTACTGTTTTAGTTTCCAAAAAAAAATGAAATTTGCATAAATTATATTACACCCGTCGATCCTCTAATTATTTCGAGCAGGCTGCATTAAAGGGCGGCCATATTTCTCTGCGCTAAAGTCTGAAAATTTTTAAAATTATTATTCGATGATTAACAGGGTTAAAACGTAAATTTTTCCTTTTTTTGAGAAATTCTGAAACTAGACACTCCCCTTTTTCCCGGGTACCTTTTTAGCTCCCAAAAAAAAGAAATTTGCATAAATTATATTACACCCGTCGATCCTCTAATTATTTCGAGCAGGCTGCATTAAAGGGCGGCCATATTTCTCTGCGCTGGCATAGTCCTCGGCGCTTAGCGTGGCAGAAGTTGTTGAAATTCCTCGTCCCATTTCGAGCAAGTAGAATAATCCCGTACTCTATCGGACATAAAATGGCATTGCCTGTTGAAAGGCGACGTGACCAGCAGTTCAAAGAGAAGAATTTGTTTCCACTGTTCCCTCCGCGCCGCCCTCTGCGACTTCTAAAACCATCCCGGAGCGTGATCGCGTCGCTGGGTAATCGATTTCTCTTCAATTTGTAGTTCCACCCTCGGCATTGCACTCCGATCGCACAATACTCGAATCCGACGAATCTGTTTAGCGTGGAACGAACCTTTTCGATCGTCTATGGCCACTCTTTAACGGGACTGTACATCCGTTACTGTTTAACCCAGGGCTTCTTAAACTTTTGTCATTCACGACCCCATTTATGATTGCGAGCTTCTTGACGACCCCGTACAAATATAAAAGAAAAATAAATTAATATTTTTTGATGATTTATTTATTAGGTAACAATATACATATACATATGAAAATATATAGTTTTAGAATTCGTTTTGAAACATACAAAAATCTAAAATTAAAAATTGCAGAATTTTGCTACGCGACCCCATAGTTTAAGAAGCCCTGGTTTAACCCTTTAATGCACAGCTTTTTTGAAAAAAAAAACGGCCAAAAAGAATCAATTTTTTTTTTAATGTAAAAAAACACAATTTAGAGCGTTGTCTTGGTAAGAAAATTAAAAAAATACAAAAATAATCAGAATTTTTATTGTATTGCAAATTTTATTATAGTTATTTTATTGCACGTTAAGGAGTTAAGGAAATGTAACGTGTAATTGCTGTTTACGTCGACAATTTTGTTTTTTTAGCATCTTCATATAACTTTTCGTCAAGCAAAAAAGACAAAATTTATGCATTTAACAGAGACTCTTGATATTAGTTGATACAACTTTCTATGTGAGATTCGATAAAAGTGACTGGTAAATAATTAATCGATAGGGTGATTGAATAAGTAATAAATAATGCTTACAGTAGCGAACAAAAGTTAAAGAACAACGTATTAAAGAAATTTAAGTGACTAATTTATGAGGAACAGCATGATAAAGAAAATTTGCATAAATAGTGTTCTATTATAATAACGATAAAAATTTAGTGTATAAGGGGATTCGAAACCCGCTAATAAATAAATAAATAAAAATTTATTCTACGTTATCCTCTCGTCTTAAACTTTTGTCCGTTACTGTACAATGTATAAAATTAATTTAAGGAATTATGCGATTCGAATATATTCACGTGATTATCAAAAGGGTGGCTTAAAAATTTCATAACTTTAATTGAATCCCCTAAAAATTAATTTTTATTTATTTAACGAGTTTACAGGATGAATTAAAATATTTCGTAAAACTACGAACTATAATCGATTAGAGCATCTTGGGTTCCTTTGACAGCTTCTGTTGTGGGTTACCACAAAAATTCCGAACTACGGCGCGTCTCATACTTCGCGTCGCGGTTCAATCTCGCCGTTCAAACTTCGTCGAAGTTGGTCGATGAACCGATGTCTCAGGCGCGTTGCGTTTCTGACATACTAATTGCGGAGCAATACTCCGCAACGGCAACCGTACAGTTCATAAACGTATCCCCATCGTGGCGTAATTACTGAATTTGCATAGAGGCTACAGCGTATCGAGCGACGAGCCGGTCTCGTGAAATTACCAAACTCGTCAGAAGTGACCAATTCCGTGAACTCTCTGTCAGACGACGACACCGTATCGTATATTTGATCGTTTGTATTATAGAGTCGCTTCCGTGTGAGATGAAAGGTTACAGTTGATTACAATTTTGGCTCGTGGCCATTTTAAGAAGTGGAGAATAATAATTTTCTGTAAATATATTATATTTTTGTAAATATACCACTTTATATTGGGTACAATGGTCTGTATAGTAAGTATAACAAGTATAGTAGATATATCGAATATAACAAGTATAGCGAGTATAGTTGAATATATCAAATGTGGCAAGTATATCAAGTATAGTTGAATATATCAAATATGGCAAGTATATCAAGTATAGTAAATATACCAAATATGAAAAGTATAGTATGTATAGTAAATATATCAAATATGAAAAGTATAGTATGTATAGTAAATATATCAAATATGAAAAGTATAGCAAGTATAGTAGATATATCAAATATGAAAAGTATAGCAAGTATAGTAGATATATGGAATATGGCAAGTATTTCAAGTATAGTTGGATATGGAGCTAGTATTGCAGATGTAGGATGATAATAGAGTTAGCATACCAGATATAAGTGAAAAGAGAGCTACTATAACAAATATATGTGGATATAGAGCTACTATAGTGGCCACGTCTGCTATATTTGATATAGTAGTAACTGTATAGCAGATATAGCAGCTATATGAGATGTATCAGGTATACTAAGTAGTTACATGTAACATACAACGAGTAAATCACATGATGCAATAAAAGGCGGAGCATTTGGCAGCCGGAAACTTGTTCGACTTCCCGCCATCGGGGAGCGAAAGAGGAAAAAATGTGCCGCCTAAGGATAACGCGTTTAATCAGTTCTCGTTGGAAATGGCAGAAGTTCCTACGAGTCTCGGTTGGTAACAAAAAAAGAAAAGAAAGAAATTGCCGTCGTTCGAACCGCGTGTAAAAATTGCCGCAGCCGTGTTCGGCCAACTTCCGGGCATTTGCATTTGCCACTTGTCCCAGGGCCGTTTTCTTTTTCCGGCGAACGGCCCACGGCCGATAACGAGGACATTCAACGGCGAAGGACTCGGGGAACGTTTCCTGTCCAATCAAACCGCATTGTTGCCGCCGAAAACGCCTTCGACCGCCGCCATCTTGGCGAATAATCTGCGCCACGATTCAGCCGCCCGTCTTGCACGATATGCGTTCCGCGTCACGGTTGCAGTCGTTAAGGCGCTTTCGATCTTTGTTTCGAACGATCGATTAGAGACGGCACATTATCGATCCGTCGTTGTCCTCTGATGTGGTGACGTGGGAACCAGCGACGGTTAAGGTACACCCATTTACAGCAGAGGCATCTAGTTAAAAATTAACTAGAAATCACTAGAACTTAAAATTAGTAACTAAGAATTTACCAAAAGTTAAGGATTACCAATTGGGAAGAGTTAAGAACGAAAGATTGCTAACTAGGCAGTTAATATTTGCAATTTGGAATCACTAAAAATTGAAGACTAGTACCTAGAAATTACTAGGAATTAAATTACTAACGTAGAATTACTAAAAACAAAGGATTGCTGTTACCAACTAAGTTACTAGCATTTAAAATCCCTATACTAGGAAAGATAAATCTTTATCGACACTTTCCACTGAAAATCCCAATAAATTTCCAAATATGCAGCACTTCTACTTTACAAACCCTTCTTGAAAAAATTACAATTTTCCCATTTTTACCATTTCCACCATGCTTCCAACGGTTAATACCCCAGTTCACAGCCTAAGTAACCAATAATAATTCCTTGCGCCTATCCTTTTATATCACCGACAAATACCCACCGCGGAAATTCATCTTCGTCTCCCTCCCTCGTTTCACACTCGGCTGGTGTCGTTTAACTCTCTATCCGATTGCATTAAAAATTCTTACGGTTTCTCCGAGCCACTAGCCCGGTTGAAAGTTAATCACTTAGAAGACAGAGGACCACGGGACATTCCGGATCCACTTTTTATTATTAGAACGCGTGACGGGATGTGATTAAATTTCGCCTCTACCCCCTCCCCGTTCCGTTCCCTCTCGAATAACTCGCTGGAGGCGGTAGCGGTGGGGGGGAAGACGTTGGGGTGGGGGGTGGCGTTCTCCAGAGGCCTTGGCGCGCGTGCAGAAATCCCAATAACGGATCGACGACAAGAGACAGGTGCGTCTGGGCACCGTCTGCGCCCGGTTTCCCCCGGGCTATTGTCTTTCTTTTACCGTCTACCTCGATACCCGTTCGACTTTGGTTTACCTACGCTCCTTCCGTGTTCCTGACTTCCGCCATCGCTCGTGGCCATTCGTTACACTTTTCTCCCCTATTCTTCTTCTTCTTCTTCTTTTTTTTTCTCGTTTTCCCGTTTTCTTTTCTCTCCTTTCCCTGGGTCTCATGTTGGATTAGGTGCGGTTCGCCTCGACTCTGCCTCTTTAATTCTTTATTAAGGCTTCGTGTCGCTTGGTGTACGCTTCGTGGAGATTCCGCGGGAAAATTTGTTACTTCGGGAAATGTACAGCAGTGGACAAAAGACTACGAGACAACGTAAAACGTAATTTTATGATTCGCAAATATTATTTTATTTTGATTACGATAGAACACTATTTATTGATTAGCATGGAATACAAATTTTATTTGTACTGTTATTTCTTAGTAATTAATTTATTTATTTTCTTTGGTCTTAAACTTTTGTCAGTTACTGTACCTACACAGCACATTACACAAGACATTCTATTTCTCTCATTGAATATAAGTACTTGTGATTATAAAAATTGTCCCTCCCAAAAACATCTAACCTAACCTTTTCACTGTTCACTATTACAATCCCAATCCTATGCAAATGCATATGCAAATTTACAACAATACGTCCTAAATCCAACAAAATTGAAGTCGAGACCTCGTTTCTCAGATACAGTAGCGGGTAAAAGTTTAAGACCGAAGAAACGTCAAAGAAAATAAATAAATTAATTAGTAATAAATAACAGTATAAATAAAATTTGCATTCTATGCCAATGAATAAACAGTTCTACCATAATAACAATAAAAATTGCAATATTTGCAATATTGTCATATATTGTCATATATGTAAGTTGTAGTATATCACTTAACTAAACTGAATCACGTTTAATATAAGCGAATCTTAGTAAGTATTTCGAGTTTGAAAATTTTTGAAGTTAGTATCATCAGACGACTAACAGTCGCCTTTCGAGTGCAAAGAGTTAAGACCCAAGAATCGAAGAGAATAAATTAATTAATTAGTAAGAAATAACAATATAAATAAAATTTGCATTCTATGCTAATCCAATAAACAGTGCTACCATAATAACAATACAAAATTAATATATCGACAATATTTGCAAGCCATAAAATTATGTTTCACTTTGTCCTTTCGTCTTAAACTTTTGTCCGTTACTGTAAGTGTGTTTCGCTTCTGGTGGCATTTGAATCGTTTGATTATTTTTGTTTGGTTACGCATGTTTTCGCGATCAAAGGGGGAATGTGTTTGGAAGTTCTGCGGAAGTGAAATATTTGCTCTGCTTATTTTTAGGAGCATGCTTTGCGTTACACCCTAGCCTCGAAGTTTTTCATGAGAATATAAAGACACAGGGGAAAAGTTTCCGAACTTCTTCCCGTAAGTAGGTGTGAACGTAAGGAATATTCATGGGCAGGTGAATATGCAAAAGATTTACGTCCCCACGCCTTTCTCTTCGACCGTCGTCATTTTCGGAATTTACCGATCAATTTTCCAGTTACGAAAGAGCGCGATGAAGTACAGTGTCTCCAAAAAGTATTCGTACACAATGTCACAAATAAATTCGGTTAACCCTGAAATTCTGAGTCTGACAGAAGTATTTGATAAAAATGTGTGGGTACGTAGATCGTAATAGTATACGAATGAATTAATCTCTTCTTTTTTCATCTAAATGCCGTTTTAACACTAGAACTACCACAGCAGTCAAAATGACTGGTTGATGATTTCTTATAGCAACCTTATAAATTCACTGTGATAAAGCTTCCAAAATTTCCTATGATTTTCCGTAGAAGGTATAAATAAAGATTTATTTCTTATGTATTCCGTATTTTTTCATGTAATTTCCAATGTGATCTCCTCCGTGCAAATAAGTACGTTTTGATTGTCGGTAGTTCTAGTGTTAAAGGGGTGAAACACAGCGTTGAAGTTTCTCAGTTCTCTCTCATTTTTTAAACATAACTTTGCAATAGTACTTGATGAAACAAAACCGTTCCAATAGAAAATGTTTAATTTTTAATACTCTATCGCCCTGCCATAAAAAAAGGCCACAGAAAAGCTTGTATTCAAAACGTGAAAAATCGTTGAAACTTTGAGATTCGTTAGCAGCCCCCTTAAAAGATATTTTGCCGCCAAAAAAATTGCTCCACGCAGGACACACCATGCTCTGTACACGCATAAAGTTTCATTGAATTCAAAATTTCAGAAGTAGATGAATTTCTTTGTAATACGGTGTACGAATACTTTTTGGAGCCACTGTATGTGTTGTATTAAAGAAAGGAAAAATAAGGGGAAAGAAGTGTGTACGTATCGAATACATTTGGAAATACGAAACAGATCCTATAAAACTTGAGAAATTCCCGTGTTGGCTGAGAAAACTCTCGCATTGAAACAGAACAGTTTCATGGGAAAGTATAACAGAAGGAACTTCTCGCTATGGTATTATGTCATAACACAAACTTCGTGTAGCTACTCTGATGTTTGTGAACGTTCGTTGACCATTTTGATTAGCTCACCCCGTAGATTGCACTGCTCAAGTTAAACAAAGTGTCAGACGAGAGGGTAGCAACCCTTGCAGCTCGTTTCCCAAGAAATTTCATTGTTTTCTCCCTTTTATCAGTTACAGTACCAGCATGTTTGAATCAACAAACGTCTAACCTAACCTGAATATCTAACATAAAAGTAAAAATGTTCGTTAAAAACCATCGTTATAGTTTTGTTTACAATTTACTTTTCTCAACACCTGCTGGTGAAGATTAATAAACGTGTAAACGATCGTCGGTTTATTATTTTCAAACCAATATTTTTGTCTGCATTTTCTAAAATTTTTATTATTCCATTAAAAATTTATTTTTTTCTACACCTGCTGGTGAAGATTAATAAATGTGTAAATGATCGTGGGTTTATTATTCTTAAAACAATATTTCTCTCTGCATTTTCTAAAATATTTATTGTTCCATTTAAAATTTATTTTTTTCTACACCTGCTGGTGAAAATTAACAAACATAAGTGATCGTGGGTTTATTTTTTTTAAAACAATACTTTCCTCTGCATTTTCTAAACTTTTTTCGCTCTTTATAAATTTATTTTTTTTTCAACACCTACTGGTGAAGATTAACAAACAGAAACGATCGTCGGTTTATTATTTTCAAACCAATATTTTTCTCTGCATTTTCCAAAATTTTTATTGTTCCATTTAAAATTTGTTTTTTTTTTTCACACCTGCTGGTGAAGATTAATAAACGTGTAAACGATCGTCGGTTTATTATTTTTAAACCAATATTTTTCTCTGCATTTTCTAAAATTTTTATTATTCCATTTAAAATTTGTTTTTTCAACACCTGCTGGTGAAGATTAATAAACGTGTAAATGATCGTGGGTTTATTATTTTTAAACTGATACTTCTGTTTCCATTTCTTAAAATTTTTATTGTTCCATTTAAAATTTATTTTTTTCTACACCTGCTGGTGAAGATTAACAAACATAAGTGATTTTGGGTTTATTATTTTTAAACCGACACTTTACTCTGCATTTCTTAAAATTTTTATTATTCCGTTTAAAATTTATCTTTTTCTACATCTGCTGGTGAAGATTAACGTGTAAATGATCGTAGCATTATTATTTTCAAACCAACATTTTTTTATACGTTCCTTAGGAACAGTTTACGTTCAATCGAGCAATCTATTTTAACTGTGACATGTAAAATGCATAAAAATAAATTAGGCGTTTATTATAGTGAAGAATTCTACCATTTTCGAACGCTCGTGGACGCTATAAACTCTTCGCATTGATAGAAAGAAAAATCTATCCCTAAGATAAGGGAGGATGCCTTCTGTTCCGACAATTCTTGCAGCCATTGTCTTCTTTCCGCTCTCTTTCGCTGCACGCTCGAGCCGTAACTTTCTCAGCGCCCCCTTTCACCCTTTTTCACCCTGCCACCCCTTAACCCAACCTCTGTTTCCGCGATTCATTCGACAACGGAGCAAGGGAACACAATGGACCGACTCGTTTCACACTTTCGACCCTTTAGTAAGCTTTACTTCTTCCCTAATGCCGATTTAACGCGCCCTCTGCAACGTGTGCCGTTTTAAGTACACGCAAAACCTTCCCCCCCCCCCACCCCCAGGCCAATTAACACTAGGTTCATGGGGTTTCATGAGCAAAGTTTGCAAAAATAATTAACCCATTAAAGACCAACGTTGCATGAATGCAATATTTTCCATGCAATTTGTTTACAATTATTAATTATTAAATTACTAAATTACAATTAGTAATTATTAAATTGTTAAATTTTGTATTCTACCTTCATGGTTATAGAAAAGAATTCCAAGAATTTGATTAATAATTTTGCGAACGAGTAATATTAAAAAACAAAATTTAAAGAGAATTCTAAATTGTTAAATTACAATTAGTAATTATTAAATTGTTAAATTTTGTATTCTACCTTCGTGGTTATAAAAAAGAATTCCAAGAATTTGATTAATAATTTTGCGAACGAGTAATATTAAAAAACAAAATTTAAAGAGAATTCTAAATTGCTAAATTACAATTAGTAATTATTAAATTGTTAAATTTTGTATTCTACCTTCGTGGTTATTAAAGAGTGTTCCAAGAATTTAATTAATAATTTTGCGAACGAGTAATATTAAAAAACAAAATTTAAAGGGAATCCTAAATTACTAAATTACAATTAGTAATTATTAAATTGTTAAATTTTGTATTCTACCTTCATGGTTATAGAAAAGAATTCCAAGAATTTGATTAATAATTTTGCGAACGAGTAATATTAAAAAACAAAATTTAAAGAGAATTCTAAATTGTTAAATTACAATTAGTAATTATTAAATTGTTAAATTTTGTATTCTACCTTCGTGGTTATAAAAAAGAATTCCAAGAATTTGATTAATAATTTTGCGAACGAGTAATATTAAAAAACAAAATTTAAAGAGAATTCTAAATTGCTAAATTACAATTAGTAATTATTAAATTGTTAAATTTTGTATTCTACCTTCGTGGTTATTAAAGAGTGTTCCAAGAATTTAATTAATAATTTTGCGAACGAGTAATATTAAAAAACAAAATTTAAAGGGAATCCTAAATTACTAAATTACAATTAGTAATTATTAAATTGTTAAATTTTGTTTTCTACCTTCGTGGTTATAGAAAAGAATTCCAAGAATTTGATTAATAATTTTGCAAACGAGAAATATTAAAAAACAAAATTTAAAGAGAATTCTAAATTACTAAATTACAGTTAGTAATTATTAAATTGTTAAATTTTGTATTTTACTTTCGTGGTTATTAAAGAGAGTTCCAAGAATTTAATCAATAATTTTGCAAACGAGTAATATTAAAAAACAAAATTTCAGAACACAAATTGTAAAATTTTGTCATTGCTGTGAATAACGCAAGACGGTGTCTGCTCAGTTATCCGTAGGTTCCATTATCCGGTCAGTTTTGTCTGCCAATTAGAATTTTTCGTTCTCCCACCCGAAAGAACGAGTTCACCAATCTCATCCCCTGGTGTCTCGACCATGAAGAACCCCTTTCGTGCCACGAAACTCTGCCCACGAGGCCTTAATGAAGTTTAACGGAAGTTATGCTAATACCCTTCAAGCGTGTCTTCATTTACTTCGCTTCGAGTTTGTTCAGCCCCGTTATGACTCCTTATTTACCGTGACTGGTGGGACACGCCTTGTTTTATTTTTCCCCTCGCCCCCCCCCCCTCATAATCCGTGGACCCGCGTTTTAACCCCTTCGCGATCGACTCGCAACCGCTTTCACTTTCCCGCCTTTTTTTCCTCGCGAACAATTCGTCGTTTCCTGTCTATCTTAACACTTTACCGATCGCTCGTGAGTGAATTTATTAGACACTTCCAATCGGTTCATTTTGGCGCGGACGTCACGCTAATAAATTGAATGTTTTTCTTCGAGTAATCGATAATTTAATATTTCTTTACCGTGTACATATGTATATACGCTATTCCTTGAAATAGTCACCTTCGTGCAAGGGAACATTACAAAATTTACAAACTAAGCACGTAAAAAGCCGATTAATAGGCTTCCGGTCGGTAAAGTGTTAAATTAGGATTGTCGGTAAATTAGAAATGGACCGGTTGAAACATGTACATATGTACAGTAGCTGACAAAAGTTTAAGACTCGAAGAAAATAAATTAATTAATTGATAAGAAATAAAATTTGTGTAATTAATAAATTAGTGTTCTAAATTAAATCCTAATTAAACAATTAGTAATTCTAATTAACTAAAATTAAGTGTTCTACAAGAATGACGATAAAAATGAATAGATAAATAATATTTGCATACTATAAAATTGTTTCATGTTGTCCTGTCGTTTTTATTAATGCAACCTGCCACAATTCCCATTTGTAGCTTTTAAAAGAATATAAAATATTTTAACAACAAAATATAATTTGAATTTAATTATATCGTTACACAACTTTTTGTGCTTATACATAACTGCTCTCGTCAAAAATTTAAAAAAAGAATTTGTCAGTTAATAGGTTAATGAGACAATATTACAGATAGACTAATATTAATAATTAATTATTAATAGAGTATATTACAAGGTTGTGGTTCCTATTTTTTTTGTTAAGTTGCTAAATTATAAACGAATGGTAATTTGGCAGCATTGAATATGCAAAGTGGTATTTTTGTAAATTTCAAGTAAAAACGAAGGGGTTGAACTGCTTCGATAGAGCAATGTATTGCTAGGAAACATAATTTAAGCATGTGTTCGTGATTTTTTTCTGCTTTGTGAATCCGTTCAATCGTAATTTAGCTTATATAAAATTTATAGTTTGTTGTTCGGGATAATGCTCGTGGAAGATCTATGGAGCGTAAGACGTAGCTGCATCGGATTAAGATTTTCTATTGTCTCGCCCCGGGAGCCTGAAGGATAAGTCCTGGATAAGTTTCCAGCATTTACATTCGTGACGGAATCGGGAACAAAAGAACGGGCACTTAAGTGCTAATTATCATACTTCTCCCTTCGCTTTTCGACGTCCCTCTGATCAGTTTAACGCGTATCCCTTTTAAACGGTAGTATGTCTC
The DNA here is from genome assembly GCA_033822845.1 of Tetrapedia diversipes. NCBI lineage: Eukaryota > Metazoa > Arthropoda > Insecta > Hymenoptera > Apidae > Tetrapedia > Tetrapedia diversipes. The sequence goes on from JAOPTO010001138.1 coordinate 60,371, forward strand.
AAAAGCAATGCCGAATAGAATTAAAATTAACGTTCTACAGCAGAAAGAAAGTTGCTTTGCCTAAATAAATATTTTATCGAATTATTTTTTTACTTTACCGAAATTTATTTTATTAATAAATAAAATTTATTTTAAGAACTGATCAGTTTAACGCGTATCCCTTTTAAACGGAAGTATGTCTCAGGAGCAATGCCGAATAGAATTAAAATTAACGTTCTACAGCAGAAAGAAAGTTGCTTTACCTAAATAAATATTTTATCGAATTATTTTTTTACTTTACCCCTAAATTTATTTTATTAATAAATAAAATTTATTTTAAGAAATATACTTATTTTAATTATAATAAATTTATAGGATCAAACGACGGCCATAACGACCCACAAATGTAATTAAATATTTAAATATGGCATAATTAAAATACTATATATTATGTATATACTATAAATATTATAATATTATTTAAAATTAAAATATTAAAGCGACGAAGCTACCGATTTACAAATTCCTGCAACGATCTACCGAGTAATTAAATATTTAAGCGACGAAGGCACAAACGAACCCACTTAGAAATTTTTACAACGATGGTAATTAAGTAATCAAATATTTAAATGTAGCCGTGTACAATTTGCATAAATTGGAATCCCTGTTACAGAGTCTGCTGCTTCGCGAGTTCGCTCGTTCTCGCGTGAAATTCGAAACGCGCGACTCGTCGCGAAATCGAATTGGAAACACGTCGGATCGACGTCTTAACCCTTTGCACTCCGAAATATTTTTCAATTTTATTTCGAACAGCTCCCTGTTATTTTATACGCTTTATTTGAAATTTACCTCAAAGAACGACTCCTTGACTGATATTCATTTTAAACGATTTTTTTCTTTTTTTTATTAACTATATTAACCCTTTGCGGTCGGAAGGCGCTTCTCCAACGCCATGGCTATTCGTGTTTATGGTATAAATATACAATGATATAGATAAACTATCCAAATATAACATTTTTATAAGATAATTTATGTACCTATAACTATATAACCTATAACTATAATTTATGTAAAATAATTTTATTGTACCTATAACATTCGCGAAAATCGCGTCGACCTGCCACCTCACCCGGCCGAAAATATTGTCGACCGTAAAGGGTTAAACGTAGCTCTTAACCCTTTGCGATGCGCGCTGCATTCGCAATTTCGTTTCAGCGGGTCCTACGTCGACGATGTGTCGAGAACACGTTGGACATAGGACGGCAAAGGGTTAACTTTAAAATCGTCTTTGTTCGATCCAATTCGAATAAATTTCCCAACAAAAGATAAAACAATTTCTACAAATGAAGGAAAATCGAAGTGGCGAGTGTGACTCGAAAGGCGACGAAGTGTGGTTCAGTTGTGCCGTCGCGGAAGGGTTAAGGCTCGAAAATTCCCCGCATATCGTTCGTGCACGTTTGTGTGCACCGCGAGAAATCGGACTGCACAAGTTGTAAACAGGAGCTGGCAAACAGGCGAAAACGGGAGAGCGAGTGGCGGGAAACGGCGAACGAGGACTGGCTGCAAATATGCAGACGGCCCTTTCGTCGGTTCCTCTGACGATTCAATTTGCTCGACGTACGTAGCGCGTGCATATGTTCTTGGATAAGATCGGTGGCGAGGTACGAACCGCTGATACGCGCCGCGGAGATACATTCGCGTTGGAAAGTTTGGGTACACGCGGTTGCAAGAGACGGTTTCCGCGAGAAGGGAAAAGGAAATGGGTTGAAGCGAGGCAAGGGTTGAAAGATCGATTTTCAGAGTTTAGAATACTAGCGGTAGGGTGGTGGTCATTGATTGTCAGCGTTTGAAGTTGGAGTACTTGTAATACCATGGTGGTCACCAATTCTTAGAATCTGGAATGCTAGTAATATGACCACTGTGGTGGTCATCGATTCCTAGCACTTGGAATACTAGTATTTCTGTGGTGGTCACCAATTCTTAGAACTTAAAGTACTAGCAATGACACGGTGGTCACCAATTCTTAGAATTTAGAATACTTGTAATATGACCACTATGGTGGTCATCGATTCCTAGCACTTGGAATACTAGTATTTCTGTGATGGTCACCAATTCTTAGAACTTAAAGTACTAGTAATGACACGGTGGTCACCAATTCTTAGAACTTAAAGTACTAGTAATATGACCACTGTGGTGGTCATCGATTCCTAGCACTTGGAATACTAGTATTTCTGTGGTGGTCACCAATTCTTAGAACTTAAAGTACTAGTAATGGCACGGTGGTCACCAATTCTTAGAACTTAAAGTACTAGTAATGACACGGTGGTCACCAATTCTTAGAATCTAGAATACTAGTAATATGACCACTATGGTGGTTATCGATTCCTAGCACTTGGAATACTAGCATTTCTGTGGTGGTCACCAATTCTTAGAACTTAAAGTACTAGTAATGACACGGTGGTCATCAATTCTTAGAATTTAGAATACTTGTAATATGACCACTGTGGTGGTCATCGATTCCTAGCACTTGGGATACTAGTATTTCTATGGTGGTCACCAATTCTTAGAACTTAAAGTACTAGTAATGGCACGGTGGTCACCGATTCCTAGAACTTAAAGTACTAGTAATGACACAGTGGTCACCAATTCTTAGAATCTAGAATACTAGTAATATGACCACTGTGGTGGTCATCGATTCCTAGCACTTGGAATACTAGTATTTCTGTGATGGTCACCAATTCTTAGAACTTAAAGTACTAGTAATGACACGGTGGTCACCAATTCTTAGAACTTAAAGTACTAGTAATGACACGGTGGTCAGTGATTCCTAGAACTTAAAGTACTAATAAAGTCTTGGTGGTCACGATTCTTAGAATTCAGAATACTAGTGATACTGCGGTGGCCACAAATTTCCTGAATTCCATTTGCTAGTGACCATTTCACGTAACCATCCACGACTCCTACTTGATTTGCCACTGATCATTCCACGTGGTCATCGATTCCCGCTAAATCTATTAGCGGCCATTAAACCTAATCATCGACAACTCCCATTCAATTTGTCAGTTACCATTTTATATGGTCATCGATGATCCCCGCTCTATTTACTAGTGATCATTCCACATGATCATCGATTCCCACTAAATTCCTTAGCGATCATTTAACGTAGTCACCAATAATTCCCATTCAGTTTGTCAGTTACCATTTTATATGGTCATTGATGATCCCCGCCCTATTTGACATTGTTACCAGACAACTCCCACTAAATTTGTCAGTTACCATTTTATATGGTCCTCAATGATCCCTGCTCGATTTGCCATTAATCATTCCACATGGTCATCGATTCCCACTAAATTTCTTAGTGACTATTTGACATTGTCACCAGACAACTCCCACTAAATTTGTCAGTTACCATTTTATATGGTCCTCAATGATCCCTGCTCGATTTGCCATTAATCATTCCACATGGTCATCGATTCTCACTAAATTTCTTAGTGACTATTTGAAATTATCACCGGACAACTCCTACTAAATTTGTCAGTGACCATTATTAAGGTCCAGTAAAACATTGGTCCCTTTAATTTGCATTTGACACGCATCAAACGCCCAAACTTTTGCACGACGGTGTACACTTGACATCGTCGGCTGATGGAACTCGTTCGAAGTCTCTCAACTTTTTTTTCCCAGCGAATTTCCTGGCAATCTGACACAAAGACGACACGTGTGAATAATTCTCGTTCGTGCACCAGCGTTTCATCGCTGCCGCGCCGTTTCGCCGTCGGATCCAAAGGCGAAAACGCTTCCCTTGCAAAGGTAAAATGGCTACGTGTCGTCGCGTTTATTCCGTCGCCCTCGAGACTTAATTTGAGACGAGCAAGAAAGGGGAAGGACGGGCTTATACTTTCGCGACGACGCCCTTCATTTCCTACTTCCTTCGCGTTGCACAGTAACGGCTCCTTTGATGCGGGATTTATGTTAACGTGGTTTTATTGCGAACAACAGGCAAATACACGCAAAACGCTTTGTTTCTTCCACGCTGAAATTCTACTTTCTCGATGTTCTACGACTTCCCGTTGAATCGTCATTTATACAATACTGCTCGACCAATTTCTCGGTTTAATCTTGGAAAAATACCAATTTCAATTTTTAATTTCATACTACGTCCAAGATGTATAATTTAAATTATAGAAATATAATATAAAAAAAAATGTATAAGATATATAATTCAAATTATATTTTATTTTGCTGCTGAATATTTCAATCGAGTATTTCTCAAGCGTTGTCTTACCATTTTTACTCCGCTTTTTATGTTCTTATTATTCGTACTAACTGCTAAAATTTTCTAAAAGTAAATTTAAATAGTAAATAGTAAAAGTAAATAAATAAGTAAATAAATAAATAAGTAAGTAAATAAATAAGTAAATAAATAAATAAATAAGTAAGTAAATAAATAAGTAAATAAATAAATAAGTAAGTAAATAAATAAGTAAGTAAATAAATAAGTAAATAAATAAATAAGTAAGTAAATAAATAAGTAAAAGTAAATAAAACTAAAATTTATAAAGAATAGGTGTAAAATTAAAAATTGAAAATTTACCCTAAAACTGAAGAATCGTGAACTTAAACTCAGACTTGGGCTTAAACTGTCCTGCATTATTGCGAAATTTCCCGACTAAAAGCTTTTCAGTTTCGCCAGCTCTTTCGCGGGTTTGTACGCTATTAATCTTATTTCCACGTTCCGCTCTGGCTTCTCTTTGGTTTCCTTTTGTTCGCCGTTAAACGCGACAAATTGTTTCCGCGTACGTTTTTATCGTTTAATCAGGGTGCAAGGGGCCTCGCTTTTATCGACCCGCCCGATTAGAGTTCAATTTAAAATTTAATGGATCGCGAGTCCCCGATTGATTAAAGCCCGCGCAACGAGTTATTATCCGCGGTTTACTTCCCCTTGTCGCGAGCAATTTCCCTCGTCGCCGGCGACCCCCGCTCCTGGGACTCTCTTATAATTTAATCTCGTCCAGTCGAATGGTCGGCCGTGGCTACGATAGTAGAATTCACAGGAGACATTATCAAGCAGCCGACGAATTTCCACGCGCAACGTGAAAACGCGTAATCGTTAATAATAACTTTGCGTCGTTGGTGCTCGTTTAAAGTTTACGAAAAGCGGAACAGGCAGAACGTTTGTTATTTTTAGATTTGTTTTTAGTAATCGTACAAGTGCATCGATAATTAGTGGTGGCCAGTATGGTGTTGTATGCAAATTAAGCACATATGGCCACTATGGTGATAATAGTACGTGAAATATCGATGATCACGAGTGACCACTGGTAATTAGTAGAGACCACTATGGTCCAAAATGCAAATTAAGTACTCATGGTCACCATGAGATTTGTAATGTGCAAGATATCGAAGACCACCATAACGCTATGTGCATATTAATCACTCATGGACATTGTAGTATCAAAAATACGTGAGACATTAATGATCATCAGTGACCATTATGGCCCAAAATGCGAATTAAGCACTTATGGTCACCATGAGATTTGTAATGTGCAAGATATCGAAGACCACCACAATGCTATGTGCATATTAATCACTTTTGGACATTGTAGTATTAAAAATACTGAAGACATTAATGATCATCAGTGACCATTAGTGTTCAAAATGCGAATTAAGCACTTATGGTCACCATGAGATCCGTAATGTGTAAAATATCGAAGACCACTATAATGCTATGTGCATATTAATCACTTTTGGACATTGTAGTATTAAAAATACTTGAGACTTTAATGATAATCAGTGACCATTGATGATCACTAGTGACCATTATGGTTCAAAATGCTGATTGAGCACTTATGGTCACCATGAGATCCGTAATGTGTAAAATATCAATGGCTCCCGATGATCACCATGGTACCATTAACAAGCTGAGCTCCCATGGCCACTATGGTGATAATAGTATAAGAAATATCAATGATCACTGATGGCCATCATAATACTATATGCAAATTGAGCACCCATGACCATTATACTGTTAATACTGCATGGAATAACCATGCTCATCTGTGAGCATCGATGTCCACCATAAAGTGACCATTTTAACATCACCAGCAACTCAATTAACGTTCACCAGTGACTGCATCGTGTATCAATGAGTCAAACATTGCAAGAGAATAAATTGCAGCGACGTCAAAGCGCTTTCGAGCGACCCTTTTATAGAAAAAAAAAAATGGTCATTAACGAGACTGAAGACCCACGGTGCGTTAAAAGCATCGCATCCGCAGTTGCAGCCGCTAAAGTGTAACAACTGCGCCGTTCAATTAACATTAAACAAAACACTCACCGTCGCTGCGCTGCGCGATACCCCTTTTGTCGCCCTTTCCCATATTTCCTCCTCCCTCTGTCCTCTAAGGTGAGAAGCGCTTCCTTCTTCCTCTCCCGCCTGAAATTCAATCGCAAAGCGCATTCGGTTACTCCGCTTACAGCTCGTGCAGTCGCGCGAACAGGCTCAGGGTTCAATTTGACGCCGAAACCGAGGGAAACGTCTTTGGGACTGGTCGCAAACTACCAGGGACAACGAATCAAGAAGGAATTTTCTGTTAAACGAAAATACAGGGTGTCCCAAAAGTCATGGTACAGTAATTCTGTACATTAGTAATTAATCGAAAAAAAATTTGAAGAGTGATTAGTAGAGAATTCAACGTATGGAACTGCAGTTTCAAGAATTTCGAAAACTTAGAAATGATTCAGATTAGGTTTTGGTTAGGTTCGGTTAGGTTCACGTTTTTGGTGTTCCAATTTTACTACATTCACAGGTTAGGTTTCAGTTAGATACTCATTTTTTGGTGTTCCAATTTTACCAGGTTAGGCTTGGTTTAAGTTTGGGTTGGGTTCGGTTAGGTTCACGTTTTTGATGTCCTAATTTTACAACATTCAAAGGTTAGGTCGAGTTAAGTTTCAGTTTGTGGTGTTCCAATCTTACGGCTTTCATGGGTTAGGTTCGGGTTAGGTTGCAGGGTTTGGTATTCTAATTTTACTACCTTCACGGGTTAGGTTCTGATTTTTTGGTGTTCCAATTTTACCACGTTCGCAAGTTAGGCTTGGTTTGGGTTTGAGTTAGGTTCGGTTAGGTTCGTGTTTTTGGTGTTCTAATTTTACGTCGTTCAAGGTTTAGGTCGAGTTAGGTTTTGGTTTGTGGTGTTCCAATCTTACGACTTTCAGGGGTTAGGTTCGGGTTAGGTTGCAGGGTTTGGTGTTCCAATTTTACTACCTTCACAGATTAGGTTCAAGTTAGGTTTCGGGTTAGGTTCTCATTTATGGTGTTCTAGTTTTACGAGGTTTGCCGTAGTCGGCAGTAGTGCTAATAACAGGTGCTGCACGGAATTCGGCACGGAAATTGGCCGGGCTTGCACGTTTTTGCGAGAAGCTCTCGCGATCGGAAATCGATATCCGTAGCGATGCTTACATACTTGTCGTTATCGATCATCGGCGCCGGAAATTATTAGTTACTACGGCCCTGTGAGTCGGAAGGTCCGAGCTGCCGAAAGATGTTGATCGATGTGGCGTCGTGAACGCTGTTTTAGCCTAGCAGTCTTATTGACCCTCGACTGCTTGACCCTGGGTTACACTTAACCTTTTGTGCTTTTAAAAAACATATGGTAAGTGTCATCGAAAACCCCAAAAAGAAATTCAAAAGCAAAAAGACGTGATGGATAATTGTACAGGCAGAAACAATAAATTTTCTATGAAATATAAAACATGTTTGGGATTTATTTGTTATGTTCCAACCAAATCTGCTATTATTTGAATAAGTAGTGAGGATGATGTATAAAATAAAATTTTTCTGTATTTTGAGTTCGTTTTATTCTCTTCCCTATCCCTTAAGCACAGTATGATAGATTGCAATTGCGAGTATAAGAAGATGTAATAAATTTAGTAAATATATTAACCCTTTGCACTCGAGAGGTAACTCCTAGTCGTCTAATGATACTAACTATTAAAGGTGATTTAGTTTAGTTGAATGATATACTACAACTTACATATATGACTATTTAACCTCAGAGTCTGAATAATAAACAAATTAGCTGAAGTCTGAAAATTCGTGAAACTATCATTTGGTGACTAACAGTCACCTCTCGAGCGCAAAGGGTTAAGTGTATTGTAATAGATATAATTGGTAAAATAAAGTATACTATATTAGTATGGTGAGTACAGTAGATATAGAGAATTATTATTATTGTAGGTATAGAGTTATTATATTAGTTATTATTGTTATTATTACTATTATTGTTATTATTATTATATTAGTTATTATTGTTATTATTATTATAATAGTTATTATTGTTATTATTATTATATTAGTTATTATTGTTATTATTATTATATTAGTTATTATTGTTATTATTATTATATTAGTTATTATTGTTATTATTATTATATTAGTTATTATTATTATTACTATTATTGTTATTATTATTATATCAGTTATTATTGTTATTATTAGTTATTGAGTTATTATTGTAGTTTATTATAGTAGGTATAGAGAATTTCAGTGAATATGTGTGTGGTGGATATAATAGATGTACTAAGTATAGTAGATACAGTTAGTATGCTGGTTGTGGTAGGCTAAATGGTGTGCTACGCTTAACGGATACAGTTACGTGGTAAATGTAATAAGTATAGGTGGCGTAGCAGACACAGGTATCCCTATGAGATCTTCAGCGATGTCTGTCAGAAACTGGTCGTGGCAAATTTGCGTAGACATCAACGTGTCGTCTTCGCAGGGCACACGGGGGGAATGAAATTCGTTGTTCCTCGAGATTTCGCGTATCTCCCACGCCCGTCACGTATTCTTTTCCGATAACGAGGTCCAATATCATTCGCGTCACGTTCGACCACGGATGATAAATGTTGTTAAAGAGACAGAGCTACGTACATATGTTACTTTTCATCTCAATATTTCTTACCCGTTCGCGGTTCATCCCCCCACCTACCACCGAGACGTACAAAACTAATGAAATTAGAAGGGTTGCAAAGGGAATAGGAGATTATTTTTAACAAATACGTCGTGCAGAGCATTCCTGTTTAACACTTGGCCAACCGAATAGGGAGATCTCTCATTCTTATCTCTGACATTTATTCTATTTACTGTTGTTATTAGTTAGTCTTGAACTGGAGTTGAATTTATTAAAAATTGTACTTTGGAAGAGCAGAAAATTCATTTGATGAACTATTAATAACACCAGTTCAAGATTAATTAATAACAGAAGTAAGTGGAATCAACAGTATTGCTTTGTTAAAGAAAAAAATGTGAGATTTCCCATACTTACCTCTGCCATTATTTCTATTTAGTTTTGTTATGAGTTAGTCTTGAACTAGTGTTGAATTAAGGAAAAAATGGTAGACTTCCCATTCTTACCTCTGCCATTATTTCTATTTACTTTTGTTATTAATTAGTCTTGAATTAGTGTTGAATTTATTAAAAATTGTACTCTGAAAAAGCAGAAAATTCATTTGACGAATTGTTAACAACACCAGTTCAAGATAAACTAATAACAAAAGTAAATAGAATCAATGGCAGAGGGTAGAATGGAAGACCTCCCCATTCAGTTGGTTAAGTGTTAATTAAATCACGATGAAAGATGCTGTTTGCTATTTGGTTCGAAAAGATTAATTAGATTTCAGATTTACGTGTTACAAACGAGGGAGGAATTTTTCGTACGGGAACAGTAATTACGGATGATGTTATTACATGCTGAGGGAAATAAACATGTACGTACGAAAAGAAGAAATGCAGAAAGTTGCGGGAGATCTTCGTTTTATCAAAGAACGCTTTTATCGAGATGAAACCGGAGTGAAATGCTGAAGCGCGTCTGCAGCAAGAAACGTTTCAACGATATTCCCGATTAGGAGGCAAATTCGTCACGAATCCGGAGTACTTCCGCGAGTCGAATTTCACGCACGTACGGAAGTGCGTTTTTCGAGCGCGGAATATCGAGTTTTCCGCGGACGAGGCGTCGCTCGAGAGAGTTAACGACGGGAAGCGGATCCTCCGCGAAGTTCGCATCTATGTACAGCTTGAACGAATAAAAGTGAACATTTCGACGCAGTGTTTATAATGTGTACGGAAAATAGCATCACAGCACAAGTATTGTTTTGCAATTTCTTAATCGACGATAAGAACCGTCTAATCTGAACCTAACCTGAACCTATCTCCTCTCACAAGTTTCACGTTTGTTCAGTTAGACTGTACACTTACAGATTTTCCTACTCTTCATGTCTTTCGACTCTAATTACTTAAAAACTTCATTCCTGCTCCTCCAAACTATACATTCCAGTAAAGATCATATTACAAACTTCACCCTCCCCCCACTTTTCACTTTAACTCCACCCACAGATTTCACGTTTGTTCGGTCAGACTGTACACTCACAAAGTTTCCTATTCTTCACTTCTTTCTAATTGCTTAGAAACTTCATCCTCCCATTTTTACACCGTAACCCCGCCCACAAATATTACGTTTGTTCGGATAGACTGTACACCCACAAATTTCCCTATTCTTCACTTCTTTCTAATTGCTTAGAAACTTCATCCTCCTACTTTTCCACCTTGACTCCGCCCACAAATTTCACGTCTGTTCGGATAGACTGTACACTCACAAATTTTCCTATTCTTCACTTCTTTCTAATTGCTTAGAAACTTCATCCTCCTACTTTTTCACCTTGACTCCGCCCACAAATTTCACGTTTGTTCGTTCAGACTGTACACCCACAAATTTCCCTGTTCCCCGCCTCCTTCGACCCTGGCCGCGTGGTAACTTCGTTTTCGCTCGCTCGGGCTGTACATTCGGACGAGCAGAGACAGAGGACCGATTCAGGCGTGCCAACTATTGCTTTTGCCGATCATCACTCAACGATACGTATGTACACGTGCACACCTGGTCGGGCGCGCCGATAAAAGCGGCTCGAAACCTTTTTTTGCACGTTCCCCTATCGATTGCCCGCTCGCTAGACATTGTCGAGGGCTCGGTAAACACTAAACTGCGGTTAATCGAGGCGCTTCATCGCCGCTGATCGCCGACACGCTTTTTCTGGCGGTTATTCCGGGGTTTCAATCACTGCACTCGACGCGTCGGCACGGAGCCGCTCGAAAAACGAGCCGCGAACCTCTCTCTGGGGCCGGACAGCTATTGGCTATTTTCTTTTCACCGTTCTCCCTGTTTCCTTTTTCCCGTCATAACAAAACGCCGGCAGCAGCGAGCTTTTTCGTGGATTTCCGTCCTGTTAAATAATTCCAATTGGGGGAAAAAAGCGCGCAACCCTCTTCTTCTTCGAGCTCTGTGCTCAAAATCATTACGTATAAGTAATCCGTGCGACTGACGACAGTTAACCGGAGAACTTTGGATTTTTCTGGGCAAATTGCAATTTACGCGAGCGCAATTAAAGTGATGGCACTTATATAGAAACTTATTTCATCCTCACTTAACACTGGAACTATCAACAATTAAAGAGTACTTATTTGCATGGAAGAAATCAAACTGAAAATTACATAGAAAACAAATCTTTATTTATACTTTCTGCAGAAAATCATAGTAAATTTTGGAAGCTTTACCACAGTGAATTTATAAGGTTGCTATAAGTAATCATCAATTGGTCATTTTGACTGGTTTGGTAGTTCTAGTGTTAAAATATAATACTTAACAGAATGCTTTGTGCACATTTTGTGCACACTTCAATTTCTCATAAACACACAAAAATCACTGATTCGTCCTTACAGCTTTTCCCTGTAACAGAATCGATGTACAGTAGCGGACAAAAGTTTAGAACGACAGGACAATCTAAAACATAATTTTATGTTTCGCGAATATTGTTTATCTATTCATTTTTATCGTCGTTATGGTAGAACACTGTTTATTAATTAGCATAGGATACAAATTTTATTTATACCGTTGAGTCAGCGATCGTTGCGAATTTTTGTGTATCTATGAGAAATTGAAGCGTGCACAAAATGCGACCCCACACTTTTGGCGTGCACTGTACGTCCTGCGCCACCATCCTTCGTCAGGACTGGCGCGCATGGAAATTCCCCCAGAGGAAAGTCCCTAGCCCGATCGAAAGGTATCCCCAGCAATCGTTTTGTGATTGCGTTCGCGATTTCGGCTCCCTTTAACGAGGCGACATTGCCCGGCTGAAAAGCGGATCGAGAGAGCTTTTCTCGCGACACAGGCGTAACCCGATCTCCGCGGAGAAAAAAGGATGGAAAAGGGATAGGAGGAACGTTAATGAGCAGTAGACGTCCATTGTCTAATGGCCGGGCGGGTACAGTAGCGGACAAAAGTTGAATAAATAGTGTTCTACTATAATAACAATAAAAATGAACGTACAGGCGATATATGCAGACCATAATGCTATACTCCACATTGCTCTTTCGTCTTCAACGAGATTAAACTAATTAATTTTTGAGGAATAGCGTGATAAAGAAAATTTGCATTCTGTGCTAATTAATTAATAGTGTTCTACTATGTTAACAATAAAAATGAATATGCAGACAATATTTGCAGAACACAAAGCTGTGTTCTACATTGTTCTTTGGTCTTTAACTTTTGTCGTCCACTGTACAGTAGTGGACAAAAGTTTAAAGCCAAAGGGTCAACGAAACTGAAGTAATTAATTTATAAGGAATTGCATGATAAAGAAAATTTGCACTCTGTGCTAATTAATTAATAGTGTTCTACTATAATAACAATAAAAATGAATGTACAGACAATATTTGCAGACCATAATACTATGTTCTAGATTGTTCTTTTGTCTTCAACTTTTGTCCGCTACTGTAGATTGAAAAACTGTCGAGGGTATCGAAAATAGAGGTTTCGCGAGGGTTGGTGGGGGTGGGTCGGAGGGAGAGGGTTGTAAAGCGCGGTGGACGTTTGAAGAAGTTCGTTACGTAAATTGCGCACTTTTGTTTGGGCTTCGATGAATGCAACAGCGCCGCGCTTTGAGGTGTTATTTTTGGATGGAAGAAAATAGTTGGCCGGTTTGTGTCGAACCGTGGATTTTACGGGAACGCGTATTTCTGCCCGCGGCAGAGAATGCAAATTTTCTTTATCATGTTATTTCTCATAAATTAGTTACTTTAATTTCGTTGACTCTTTGGTTTTAAACTTTTGTCCATTACTGTACAGTGGACGACGAAAGTTGAAGACAAAAGAACAATATAAAACATAGTTTTATGATCTGCAAATATTGTCTGTGCATTCATTTTCATTGCTATCATAGTAGAACACTATTAATTGATTAGCACAGAATGCAAATTTTCTTTATCATCCTATTCCTTATAAATTGGTTACTTTAATTTCGTTGACATTTTGGTCTTAAACTTTTGCCCGCTACTGTAGATTAGAGAAAATGTAACATGTTTCAAAAGAAGTAGCGGACAGTACTTTTACGGCAACCTAACGTTAACTACAGTGTCCAAATTAAATTCGAGTCGAACTGTACCGATTCTGTATCCAGTGTTGGTATAACCAGCCTCGTTTAAAGGAACAACGACAGAATTCTGAATTGATAACCGATACCCGGTGATAAAAAGTACACGAATTCGCAGCTGGAATAATTTTCCGCGATGTCGTTGAAAGGATATAATGGATCGACATTTCGCAGCATGTGCTGGCAGAGGAGATGGCCATTTCGAACACACTCTTGGTCAATTTATGTGCATTAATTTCAATGATTGATGTGTGTACCACTGAAAACAGGGAGAGGTGGACCTTTCGTTTCTGAACGATTCTGGGACGAAAAAAAGAAAAAAGACGTTACACGTATCCGTTCTATCTTTTCCACGTCAACAATTTATTTAACCCTTTGTGATCAGATTTTGTAGATTTCGCCATTGGGAGTATTAGCAAGTTGGAACAAATTTAACAGGACTTAACCCTTTGCACACAGTAATTCCTATATCGAGTCACAGTAGACATTTTTAAAGTGCCATTTTAAATACAATAGCAGACAAAAGTTTAAGATCAAAGAGTCAACGAAATTAAACAAATATAAGTTACAACAATGATTGAAATCTATATTCAATACAAATTAATAAAAAAAATAAGTACCACTCAAGGAATTGTCCTTTCAAGTAAATTTCAGATAAAGTACCTAAAATACTAGAGAATTATTGGCAACAAAATTGAAAAATAATTCAGAGTGCAAAGGGTTAAATTTAATATATAGATATTAAAACACACAAAATTTGTTGAAACTGATTTCTTGTGTTCAATACTATTTGTGATAAATAAAAATAGAAAATTTTTAATTTCTGTAATTTTCTAAAGTATGATATCTTGCACAATTTTCGAATGTCCCCGCTGCGAGGACATCGACAGAAAAGGGTTAAAACGTGTCAATTTTTCCAAACGATCACTGGTTTCCGTAAACCAGAAAAATAATCAGGTATCAGGTGAAACGGAATAAATTATCGTTTCCTTATTTCACCGTAACACTTATTCGACGCTCGACGCGAAATAGGGGATCTAACGAGGATTTTAGACAGCGGGGGATGGAGAAAAAGTAAGAAAGGAAGGTAATCTTCGTGAAGCAGAACTCCGGGATCGAGTGCCAGTTACGGCGCACATATTCCCGAACGAACTTTATCGGGAAAAAAGGAATAGTCGCTTATGCATGCTTGAGAAAATGAGGACGGATAGTATATCCGGTAATCTAGGGAATAGGGGAGCAAGAGAAAAAAAAGAGGAACAGCTTTTCAGTTTGCTGTCCACGAAGCTCGATATTCGATGGTGCTTTCTCATTTTTCTGAGCGACTAATAACGTGTCCCTTGTAACTTATAATACGTACAGCAATACGTGCAGTACGTATTGTGAAGGGTTCGTTTGGAAATTGTGCTGCTTCTGTCTCTCTGTTAATTCCTATGTACAGTGAGAATCAAAAGTTTAATACCAGAGAGTCGAAAAAAAGTTGAAGTACTTCATATATGAGAAATAGTACAATAAACAAATTTTTTATTTTGCATTAATCAATAAGTACTACATTACCTTGTGTAGTGTGTAAGGTTGGAAATTGTGCTACTTTTCTTTCTCTATTAATTCCTATGTACAGTAGCGGACAAAAGTTTAATACCAGAGAGTCGACAAAAGGTTGAAGTACTTCATATATGAGAAATAGTACAATAAACAAATTTTGTATTTTGCAGTAATCAATAAGTACTACATTACCTTGTGTACTGTGAAAGATTGGAAATTGTGCTGCTTTTGTTTCTCTATTAATTCCTATGTACAGTGAGAATCAAAAGTTTAATACCAGAGAGTCGACAAAAGGTTGAAGTACTTCATATATGAGAAATAGTAAAATAAATAAATTTCGTGTTGTATAGTAATGAATAGGTACTATATTACCTTATGTACTGTGTAAGGTTAGAAATTGTGCTACATTTGCCTCTTTATTAATTCCTATGTACAGTGAGAGTCAAAAGTTTAAGACCAAAGGGTCAAAAAAAAATTAATTAATTAATAAGAAATAGTACGATAAATAAAATTCGTATTCTATGCTAATCAATAAATAGTGTGCTACCATAGAAAATAAAAGTAAGTATATAAATAATATTTACCTACTATAAAACATAATTTTATGGTTCACAAATATTGTTTATCTATTCATTTTTATTGTTACTATGGTATAACATTATTTATATAAATTAGCATAGAATACAAATTTTATTCATACTATTATTTCTTATTAATTAATTAATTAATTTTTCTTTATCCCTTTGGTCTTAAACTTTTGTCCGCTACTGTATACTGATTTTCTGATTGAAAATCGACCGATTCAGGGGACGCAGCTCGAAAAATTGCTGCGTGAGATCGAGCGAGACCGGGATTACGATCCCTTCCCCCCCCCCATCATAAATTATCGAACCTAACCTTTTGTACGCGTTTTAAGCAAATTACGTAGGACAAGCGTTCATAAATTCACCGATCCCCTCTGCTCGTGTCTCATAGCTCTGCTATTTACGCTACATCTTTATCGTGTGTTGAATTTTAAAAGAATTCCTTGCGAATAGCTGGCCGGGCGCGCGTGCAAAATGAATTCGCGTGGGTCACGCTTGCTAAAAGCATGCCATAGCGAGGTTATGTTTCGAAGCAACGCTGCGAGCATCGTGCTTGCACGAATTTTAGGATGACACGAGCAAGACGTGAAAATGATGAGAGGGGAAAGGACGAGGAGTAACGATTTTCAAGGAGGCGAAACGGAACTTCCGTTTTTAAACGAATTTTTGTAGGGACTGTATTTGATGGTTTTTTAATTTTAAGACACTTTTTGTATAGACGATTTCACTGTGGAATTCAGTGTAGTTGTAGAATTTTGAGATATTAATCAGCACACCTTTAATAATCATTGAATTATAGTCAATGGTAATATGGAATTATAGAATATTCCATTAATGAAATAATCGTTTAAAAAAGACTTTCTTTAACACAAACTTGAGAATTAATTTTAATCTCTTTCTGAATGAAATTCTGAAAAAATGTGCAGTTAAGAGAAAAAATATACGGGCTTGTCTCTGCAAGATAGAAAAGTATAAAATATCTGCTTAAAATGCTATCAAAGGAAAATTACTCCGCGTAATCAGATAAGTATAAAGTATCTCCTTAAATTGCGATCGAAGGAAAATTGTTCAGCATCGTCGGATAGGTTCTATTTCTAATTGTAGCCAAGCAGCAGTTTCAAGTGAAACGCCTGGACAGATGATTAATTGAAACGAACCGAAGCCTGTAGCTTCAATTACGAAATGTCTATCGAAATCAATGAACTAATTTGAACCGTCGGTTTTCATCTTTCCGCGAGATTACCTACAATCCCTGAGTCAATGTCCGCGAGGAATTTAATAGCGGAGCGAGCCAGTCGAGGAGGGTTCAAAGTCACGACCTATTCGATTCCGTTGAAAAACATCGACCCATCTACCAAATTCAACCATCTCTAAAACATTCCACGCATTGGTATCAATTACAAGCTTAAACCATTTGATCGATCTTGCATAAAATGACGATGGAACAAAAATAAGCTATCTCAGTAGATGCTCGGAAAAAGCAGCAGCCAGATCCTCTTTCCACGCGAGATATAAATTGCAAATAACTACACGGTACAATTTACTTCGCCATCTCGCGTTTTCTGTCAAAGCCATCGATTAATCGGCGCGTAGTCGAAAACCGCAGATCGATCAAAATTTGCCTCCGGCTCGTAACAACGCTTCGCGCCGCGCGTCGTGCCGTTAAATTGAACAAAGCCCTCTCACGATGGAGGCGACGAGATCAAGCCGACGCGACGGTTGCGACGCTTACCTTTATCCTGTGGGACCATTGGTCACGGGCGTGCCATCGAGAATGCTTAACTTCCCCACACACCGCGTATATACTTTGAAAGCGCACGGACCCCGCCAGGTGAGCTGCTTAAACCCGAAAGCGATATCACACTTCTTCTTCCCCCCCTGCCGTAGCTCGTTTCGGAATTTCTAAGGGATCAACTTGGCGACGACCGGTCCCTTTAACTATCCGTTCGTGCCGCGTACTACACCTCGTCAGCCGCTCATTATGCCGTATTGTTCAGTTCGAACCGAGCAGGTGTACCTCCCCTCGAATCGACTTCCCTATCAAATGTACATGTCTGTTGCCATCTTAGATATCGTGCCCCGCAGAATGTTCGGACGTGAACGCGTTTCGGTACCGGCACCGACTGAACTCCTGCCGAATGGCAACCCGCTAGGACGATCGCAGCCCAGGCTCCTGCGCCTGATGCCTGTCAACCAGAGACGCCTTCGTTACGTCGATGAAACTGCAGCGTTACCGGCTGCGAGTAACGTAAAGAATTTGGGGTGAAAATATTGATCGTTGGTAAGATAGAACTCCGTCTTACCGGGTGATATATTGAAGGCAAACTAGATTTTTCAGCATTATATAAATCTTGATCATTGTATGGATATAAAGTTTGTACCTGCAGTCCAGTCGAGATAATTATAAAGACAGAAAGCAATTAAGCAAAATGCAGACTGGACTGCAGGCACATGCGTAGTTCTTAGCTTGACATCGCTTTTCAAGGAATAATCTATCCATTGGAAATCACATTGCGTGAGAATGTGCTTAGCTTTTAACTTGGTACACGTTTTAAAGAATACGTTATTCTTTGAAAAACGATATCAATTACCAGGTCTCACCACGAGGAGGTGACTACGCAATCGAGACCCGCCTGAAATTCTAACTACCCATGATTATATAAAAAAGATAAAGCTTTGAAGCATCCTTCAAAACAATAAAACGAATTTTAGGCGTGTACAAAAAAAAAATTACAATACATAAATTAATGAAACATAAAATACAATAAAATAAATTAAATGTTTTAATCTTCAATTTAAATACATATCTTTTTTACAAATTTACAAATGAGCAATTCAGGAGATTTAATTTAGTTCGAAAATTTTCATTCAGATATTGTAGTCTTGAATTCAGAAATAATATTTATAAATTTTTAATTCATTAATTAGTGCTCCTTTGGATTTTTTATCTGGTCCCTTGTTGTTCTTTCGAAGTTGTTTATTTCTTCGTCCACAGTTTTAAATAGGAGAGATATAATTAATTCATAAAGAGCGAATGTAACATTTCATACGGATTAATGTTCAATTAATTTTCATGAATATCAAAAATTTATATTAGAACGATATCGTGATTTTATTTATTTCAAATTCGCGCTGAGTTGTTCTGCGCAGCCGCGGCCGGCTGCTGGTGCGTGACGCCGGCCGAGGTGACCCTTTCCGGCGTGGGACGCCATCGTGTTCGGACGTTTGACAGGTCGAACGAAACGCGTCTCGCATAATCACCAACCATAAACGCGTTTCTACGGGCTATAGCTTGGTGATTTCGCGTAATTTAATCCGTTCGTTACCATTAATGGTCGGGAGTGTTAGATTTTTATTTCTATTTGCTTTTATATCACCGATTCGATACAAATTCAATTCGCCTACAGTATTTCGCGACCGGAAGTGTTAGACTTTTATCTTTTTTTTTTTTTTAACGAGTGGTTCCTGGATATAAGACTGCATCCTGGATACTACTGATGCTACTGATGCTACTGATGCTACTGATGATCTACCCGATGCAGGCTATGGGGTCCATAGAAGACGCGTGATGCTAATCGCCATACGGTGAGTCACATATTTCATTGTTCCTCCGATTCCCAATTATGTCGTAGGACGAATGGTCCGAAACGACACGGGAATTGGTTGTATTTTTCATTATTATTGCGAGCATAGTGATCACGAATATTTTATTACTCGTGTACACTGATATATTATTTGTTAGGGCTTTCTTGTGTCTTGCGTTTGCATAAATTTATTACATACATTTTGTTTTGTATGATTTAATAATTTCACACAATTTTATCGTACTCAGTATTATAATTTGCATTAGAATTTCATATTATTGCATCATAAAGCTTCGCTCTATTACACGCAAAAACTTTCGAAGCACGGTCGAGCTTGCTTACGTAACATAAACAAGAAAGCATTTCGCGACGAGCTGGCAGGTGGCATTGAAGCGACAATGGTTGGACACTTGTTCATTGTTTACAATCTTTAGACTCGTCGCTTCGATAACGCTACCACTCGAGGGTTTTTTTAACATGTTCATTCAGAGCTTGGAAAAATATTTCATGTAGTGAATAGGAAACAATCTACTTTATATTAATATATAAGTACATTGCATGTGACAATAGTGTCTTAGTAATATTGAAAATATTAAAATTCGATTACAAAAAATTCTCATTTCCAAATTTTACTGAGCTCTGAATACTTGCCTTTTCCCTTTCCATTCCTTCATCCTAATAATAAAATAAATAAAATGAGTGAAATAAATAAAGTGAATAAAACAAATAATACCCTTCCTTGTGTTTAATTATTCTCTCCTCTGAAATGTATTAGATCGTTAGCTATGTTACTAATTATATTTTTAGCTGGGATTCATAGCACACATGAAGACGCAAGGTTAGTGATATTTTTACGTTAAATTATATTGCAGCCTATATACAATAGGATAGCGAATTATCCATGATACAATTCAAATTTAAATTATTATTTTTGTGAGCACAAAATTAAATAAATATTAGAGGCTTTAATTTAAATACATATTTTGTTTAGAAATTTACAAATGAGCAATTGAGAGAATTTAGTTTAGATTGAAAATTCTCATTCAAATATTGGGACCTTGAATCTTAGAAATAATATCTAGAAATTTTTAATTCATTAATTAGTGCTGCATTGAGTTCTTTATTTGATCTGTTGTTCTTTCGAAGTTGTTTAGTCCGGAAGCTTTTTTTTTAACGCACGTAGGGAAAAGTCGAACATTCTTAAAGAAATTGTGGATGTTTATGCAAATTAAAATTTTTATTAGTACAATTAAAGGAATCGAGCTGAAATAAAAATTTATATCTTGCACATTGAGTGTATTTCTTGCTTCTACATTTATTTGAATTTCCCATTAATGCATAAACATCTATGGTTTAATTTCGAGTTGCTGCAAATGTTTTGTCGAATTCATTCTCATCTGCTTGCCGAAGAAGAAAGAAATCTACAGCTGTATCTTCGAAGAGGCCCGACAAATTGTCACGAAGAGGGCTGCAACGTAATGGTTGTTCATATTAGAATAGGCATTCTGTTCTACGATGGACTACCATTCTTTACGTTACTTTATCACTATGCTCGCTATTTGTCTGTTGTACACTATGATCAAAGATCGAGAAGTACTAACATAAATGTCGTTCCCAAATAAAATATGATATTATTTTGCACAAATAGTTTCGAATTCCGAATTTCCAATTAATTAAAATATCACTTTGTACTTCTTGATCATTTAGGTCATTTATTGTTTAATACGAACGGTAAGTCTTTTTCTATCGTTTTCACTTTCACTTTCGAGAACACATTAGGTGTTTCACGTGATATTTAAATCATAATTACGAATATTCAACTTTTAACTAAAACTTAAAGTTTATTAAATTGATGTTGCAAATTAATACAGCCTCTCAAGTTTTCTAATATGAATATTTTACTTTATCTAATATTTCAAACTTATTAAATTAATGTCTCGCATCATTAGAGGCTCTCGGGTATGTTCCGGATTTTTTTTTTTTTTGGAAAAAGCAACGGTTTTGACAAATGCTTAAACTATCTTTGTTAACATCCAAAGTATTATAATATTATTGGAACAAAATACATTAATTTCAATTCCGAAATTAAAATTTTTAATTTACGAGTAATAATCAATTTTTTTATTTCAACGTTTTAATTCAAAAATTTTTTTAATGATTAATTAATATAAGTACTCCTTTGGATACTTCGCAAGATCTGTTAATCTTCTCAGAGTTGTTCAGTTTTTCGGAAGCTCATTTTTAACGAACATAGGGAACATTCAAACATTTCTAAGCGAACGTGTAGTTTAGGAAAATTCATAATTTGACGAATTATGTTTAAAAAAATAGAATCGAACAAAGTAAATAATATTTAAATGCTACAACCTATAAATTAGTTTTAATATTTCATATATTTTACGTGCTGCATTTTCTATTTCGTATTCGTTTCGGTTTTCCATAGATATTTCGCTGGTTGAAGAAGTCACAAAGAGGCTTGCCAGAAGATCTCGGAATTAGTATCGCGAATTAGAATTGTAGGTTTTGCACACGGTTTTCTTCCGCTTTTCAGAGAGTTTCGAAAATAGTCAGTCTATAGGTTCAACCAATTTAGGACTTACGAAAAATAGGATCTACGGGGGGAGGGTTTAAGGGATTACAATTTAGAGAGTTTAGAATAGGGGGTTAAAGGGTAGGGAGTATCTTGATTCAAACCCTCCGTTTAGGCGGAGTTTGGTTTGGTAAAGTTAGTTTAGTAGTCTGCTAGTACCATTAAATTTGGTACCTTTCGTTCAGTAGTCAGCGTGGCCGTGGCGCGTATATACTCTCAGGGCCCTCCGTTCACGCGGAGCTTGTTTGTTGAAAGGTCACAGCCACGTTGCATTCGCGTGCTTTTTTATTTGTTAGGGGTACCGGGGGTGGGTTTCGCGGTCGTGACGTTGGGGGTACGCGAACGTAACGTTGGCGGTACGCGGTTTAAGGGATGGATTCAACCCTCCGTTTAGGCGGAGTTTGGTTTTTTGTAAAGTTAGTTTAGTAGTCTGCTAGTACCTTTAAATTTGGTACTTTTCGTTCAGTAGTCAGCGTGGCCGTGGCGCGTATATACTCTCAGGGCCCTCCGTTCACGCGGAGCTTGTTTGTTGAAAGGTTATAGCCACGTTGCATTCGAGTCCTTTTTTATTTGTTAGGGGTACCGGGGGTGGGTTTCGCGGTCGTAACGTTGGGGATACGCGAACGTAACGTTGGGGTACGTGGTCGTAACGTTGGCGGTACGCGGTACGCGGTTCACGGGAACAAAGGGGTGGATTCAAACCCTCCGCTCACGCGGAGTTTGGTACAGTAAAGTAGTAGTTTGTAAGTACCATTAAATTTGGTACCTTCTGCCCAGCAGTCAGCGTGGCCGTGGCGCGTATATACTCTCAGGGCCCTCCGTTCACGCGGAGCTTGTTTGTTGAAAGGTCACAGCCACGTTGCATTTGGGCGTTTTTTTATTTGCTATAGGATTCCGGGGGTGGGTTAACGCCTCGTAGGGTGGGGGGTATACGGTATATGGGGGTGGGGGGTGGGAGCAAACCCTCCGTTTATGCGGAGTTTGGTTTAGTAGTTCAATTCTGTACATTTTGGTACATTCAGTCCGGGGGCCAGTCTGTCTCTAGCGCGTATATACACTCAGGGCCCTCCGTTACCGCGGAGCTTGTTTCGTTGAAAGGTTATAGCCAGGCTGGACTCGGGCTTTTTTGGTTAGGTTAACGCGCGCGTGGGTTGTGGGAGCGGTGGGTTTTTGGGAATTCGGTGAGCAGGCGCGCGTGGGGTTCTATGGGTGTAGAGTCAAGGGGTATTAGCAGGGCAAAGGTATAGAGATAATCGGTGTAGGAATACGGGACGTCAACCAATCGGTCTAGGTTGTGGGGGTTGAACTCGGGGCGTTTTTTGCTAGGGGTGTCGGACGAGGTTGCATCGCGTTTAAGGGGTTTATGGGTTTAGAATCGAAGGGTGTAGAGATTAGAATCACGTTTAAGGGTACGCGATTTTGTGCGTGTTAGGTTTCGGGGATTAGGGGGTAATAGAATAAGGGTGGGGGCTTTGTGGGTACTCGGGTCTTCGGTGGCGCGGACTGCGGGGTGTGGGTTCAAACCCTCCGTTCACCCGGAGGGGATTCAAACCATCCGTTCACACGGAGGTTGGTTTAGTAGAGTAGTCTTATAGTACTTTATAGTACTTTGTATTAGATAATCAATTGTGGCCGTGATGCGACCCCTCCGCCGGGGGCCGTCGTGCACAGGTGTGATCCTTCCAGCATTTCAGGGTCCTCCGTTCACGCGGAGCTTGAGTGCGTTTTAGCGTTATAGCCACGTTGAATTGGGGTGCTTTTTTATTAGCTTTTGTATTTGCTATCGGTTTCCGGGGGTTGGTTAAGGGGCCGTAGGGTGGTGGGGGGGTACGGTAGGGAGGGGGGTGGGCGCAAACCATCCGTTTATGCGGAGTTTGGTTTAGTTGTTCAATTCTGTACATTTTGGTACGTTCGGTCCGGGGGCCAGTCTGTTTCTAGCGCGTATATACACTCAGGGCCCTCCGTTGACGCGGAGCTTGTTTCGTTGAAAGGTTATAACCAGGCTGGACTCGGGCTATTTTGGTTAGGTAACAGGTGTGGGCCGTGGGAGTGGTGGGTTTAGGAAATTCGGTGAGCGGGCGCGCCGTGGGGTTCTATGGGTGTAGAGTTTAGGATCACGTATGAGGGTAACCGGTTTTGTTGGTATTGGGTTCCTGGGATCAGGGTTAATATTATAAGGGAGAGGGTTTTTTTGGGTGCGCGTTCCGGGGATCAGAGTAATAGCTTAAGGGTGAGGGATTTTTTTCGTAATTCGAGTCTTGGGCGTTGGTGTAAAAGTACTGGGAAGGGGGTGCTGGGTTGGGGGGCAGGGCGCGTGGGTCTCGAAGCGCAGTCACCTCCTCGTGGTGAGACCTGGTAATTGGTGTTGGTTTTCCACTGATTAATCAATACCAAGCTAAGTACTGCGTAAGAAATTCAATTAATTTTTAATGAAACTTCGAATCCACTCGACATTTAATAAATTCTAATTAAAAGTAAGTATCGTAACGTAATTATTCAATTTCATCAATCGTTCGTTATATAAAGAACTTAAAGTTATGTTGTCTTGTTAATCAATAAATGTTTTGGCTGAAATATGCAAGAGCGATAATTGAAAATTCCATTTTTATCGTTAAATGATATAATAAATGATTATCATTTAACTGCGGTTTATTTATTTTTTCTTTAATTATAAATTGCTTTACCCCGAGATACGGTCTATAGGCTGAGATGTAGGTTGAAATATAAATGGATTATACAGGAAATTACAAATATTTTATTATAGTTCACATCTGTATGTCAGAGTAAAATGTTATTAATTCTATAAAACTCATCTGTCGTTTTCAACGCAGTGAAATATTAAACTGCTTATAACTTTCTATTGATGGTTTCCAATTGGCCTTTTTCAGCTTGTTAAACATTACACAACCAAAAATATACCATACCTAATATACATATTATAGTTGTGTACAGTTTGCAAGAAGTAATTTTTAAATAATCAGTAGCACACTTAGATTATTATGGTGTTTAATAATGCTGATCATAATATGATCAAGTAATAATATTACGATTAATCATATAATAGAAGTTTAAGCTTGTAATAAACTTATTTTTATAATAAATAGTCCATAACAATTTGTTTATCGCAGAAACGATATATCGTAGTATTGTTCTCAATGTTTACATTCGTGTAGTAAACAAGTCGTGACGGTTACGAAACGAAATCACGCAAGCGTGACGTACTCCTTTGAAGAAGTTCGTGTAACGATTTACAGATTTATCGCGAACTATTAATTCATGCATATTTGTTAAATAACAAATAATGTATGATCCTTAATGTTAATAAAGTAATTGTTAAAGGATTAAATTAACAATTATTAGTTAAAAGTTAGGAGGCAAAGTGAGTTGTATGTTATAATTAATTTCGATCGATATTCGATTAGGTTTTAATGAATAAAGGAATAAGTTTCGTAGAATATTTTTCATTTGCTATTAGAAGTTTAATGAAATATTAAAAAATCTTACATTAAACATTGAAAATAGTTACGAAATGTTTAAAAATCATAGAAACATAAACAATTTAGTGGCACTTCGTTGAGCACAAAAAGTATTTAGGAATAACTACTTTGCGTTAAAAATTGGCTATATTTGTAAACTAATAATTAATTAAACAATGCCGGTCACTTGATACTGTAATAATTTATTGCATAAACAATTAAAACTTAATAAATTATTCGTGTGTTTAAAGATACCATAAATTTACGATTCTAAAACATCGTTAATCGTTAAAAGAACATGTTCTGTATAATATTCTTGGTATTTATCATTAATATCTTTACGGAATATAATGAATTTTATATAAATTATTGCAAATACTATCGAAATGTTTAAAAACAATGAAGAATTTAGTTGCAATTCATTAAGTACGAAGAAATTTAAGAATAACTCTATTTAACATAAGATTTCGCTATATTCGCATAATAATGGTTAATTAAGCAGTAAAAACCAATGGGTGCAGTAATAATTTATTGCATAAACAATTAAAAATTGATAAATTATTATTAATATAGCGAAATAAATGTTCATATGCATGATCGTACTTCATTCATTGATGATCAAGGCTATGCCACGGAGCATGCACTACTGCGCATATCGCTCAACTGCGCAACTCGTGGGTGATATACTGCTCATTCATTGGTAACACGTTAGTCGTCGTCTGACCTTCCTCCAGACGACGTCTCTGTGTCGGTTGTGTTTCCGAACACATGTTGACATATCGAGCCGTGACGTCACGGGTACGCGCGTACTCTCGCGACCTTTTCTTTATGCGTTATTGCATATTATTACCCGAGTTTGTTGTCGACTATTGCGATTCTTCGCACGTATTTTCTTCCGACAATCGCGAGTTATCGCGACCTTTTTCTATCGATCGTTACCATCTCTCGCGTGTCTTTTCTTCTGACTATCGCGAGTTTTCGCGAGCTTCTTCTATCGATCGTTGCCATCTCTCGCGTGTCTTTTCTTCCGACTATCGCGAGTTTTCGCGAGCTTCTTCTATCGATCGCTACGATCTTTCGCGTGTCTTTTCTTCTGACTATCGCGAATTTTCGCGAGCGTTTTCGATCGATCGTTGCGACTTTGTCGGCAACATGACAACCGATTAGCCGTACAGTGCCACGATATATCTCGCGATTATAACATTAGTGTTGCGAATATTAATACGCGTTATCGTAAATCGGTTCTGTAAGCTATAACGCGAATACTATTTGAGGGGATTAGTGTTAGGTTAGTAGTTCGCGTTAGGGGGTTAAGGGTAGGGGGGTTTTCTAACAGTTAGGGGGTTTTGGGTAAGGGGTAATCGGGGCGCGTCGGTTATGGGTGGTGGGTTGGGGGCGTTCGCTCGTGGGTTATCCGTCCGTTGGGTATATGTGGTGAGGTGGGTTCTGGGTGGGAAGGTGCGGGGGTAGGGGGGGAACTAGCACAAGGATCTGGCACCGTCGGTCTCATGGGGCCCTCCGGCTGACACCGGAGCTTATGTGTACCTATGTACGGTCATCTGCCTTGTGGTAGTTCAGGGGTGTTTGGGCGGGTGGGTTTCGCGAGGGGTAGGGAGTTGGGTCGCGTCGCGGGGGTAGGGGGTACGGGGGGGAAGTAGCACAAGGATCTGGGGCCGTCGGTCTCATGGGGCCCTCCGGCTAACACCGGAGCTTATGTTACCTATGTACGGACATCTGCCTTGTGGTATTTCAGGGGTATATTTGGGGGGTTCGGGAGTTGTAGTTGGGGGGAACGGGTTGGGAGAACTAGCACAGGGATCTGGCACCGTCGGTCTCATGGGGCCCTCCGGCTCACACCGGAGCTTATGTGTACCTATGTACGGTCATCTGCCCTGTGGTAGTTCTGTTTTCCGTGAGGGTGGATTAGAGGCGGGGGTTGGGAGGGTCGCGAGTTAGGCGGTGGGGTTTTTAGAATCGGTGTAGGTTATGGGTGGTTTTTTGGGGCTATGGGGTTTAGATTAGCGTTAGGGGGTTTTGGGGTACGCGATAAGGGTTAAGGGAAAGGGGTGGGAAGTACAAATAGTATTCGCTTGTAGTTTATGGAGCCAAACGTTTATCAGTTTTTTTTTAAACAAACTTTGGTAAATTTATACCAAGTCAATCATAATACGAGATATTTATGGCATTGTATGGCTACTCGGAAATCGTTTGCTCTTAGGTTTTCGTTGCATATTCCAAAGAGTCTTAAGTGGCAGTTCGCGAACTCGTTGGTTTTAGTGTTGGGTTTTGAAGGCGCCTTCATATTGTTGTATTCTATTTTGTTGTATTGTTGAGTGTGTTTCCGGCGGGTCTTTAACAAGGAGAATCTCAGGATAAATCCTCTCATAATGTGTTGAAATTTGGTAGGCTTGTAGGTGTCTGCGTACAGTAATTGTAACCGGAAGTATAGCCGTAGATGAGCAGCCATTCGCAAAAAAGTGAATGCAAAAGTTGTGGAACCCACTTATTTGGGTATATTTAAGTAATAAAGACTCGTAATAGTTTTTCTCTGGTTCAAATCTCGTCACTTTTTTCATAAATATTTTTTAGTTAACCATAAGTTAACATATGTATAATAATTGTTAACTAAAAAAGAATTTATGACAACAAGTGACATGATTTGAATCAGAGACAAAGTATTACGTGTTTTTATTACTTAAATACTCCCGAATAAGCAGTTTTCCCAAATTTTACACTCATTTTTCTTGAGAATGATTGCCCATCTGCAGTTATAATTCTGATTGCAATTATTGTGCGCTACAAGCCTACCAAATCGGAGAGGATAAGCCCTGAGATTCTCCTTGTAAGCGTAGTCACCTCCACGTGGTGAGACCTGGTAATTGGTATCGTTTTCAAAAGTATAAATCTTTAGAAAACGATACCAAGCTAAGAACTACGCATACCTGTAGTCCAGTCTATTTGATTAAAACATGCAAATCGTAGACTGGTCTACAGGTAAGAATTTTATGGCACTCTAAAAACTATATCTTACTCACATAATACTATCTTTATAATGTCTAATTATACAATAATTGAATGAAAATCGTTACAGAACTCGTCTGGACCTGGAAATGAACAACGGGACAACGCCCAGCATCAGAAATCTCCGGAAGAAATTACACAAATATTACAAAATCAAATTATTTATTGTAAAATTATTGTATACAATGTATTTGACAAGAATCATAATAAATCAGATTAATTGAACAGTATTACAATGCTTTATCATTTATTCCCACACCTATCCTATTTAAGATAATAATTATTTAAACAATATCCTGCAAAAATTAAAAATAAGATTCGAAAAAACTAGTAAAAAACGCGAAAAAATAAAAGAGTAACGAAAATCGTGGAATCTTTGTTAAAAATTTTTGTACGGTAGAAACAATACGAAATATGTAGAAAAATTTGGAAAAATGACATCAAATTGCGAGAAATCGCGAAATTCCGAGAAATAACGTCATGTTAATTCCGAGAAATAACGTCATGTCAATTCCGAGAAATTACGTCATGTTAATTCCGGGAAATGACGTCACATTCCGAGAAATCGCGGAATTCCAGGAAATGACGTCAATTTAATTCCGAGAAATGACGTCACGTTCCGAGAAATTTGGAAGTTCCGAGAAATGACGTCAAATTCCAAGAAAATTTTGTGCCACCTCCTCGGTCATCATGTTCTCCTGATACAAAATCGTGAAATTGCCGAAAAATTTTAATTTTGCCGAAAAAATTTTACCATGCTACCTCTTCGGTTATCATATTCTCCTGATACAAAATCTTGATTTTCGTAGAAAAATTCGGTTTCGATTCAAAAATTTCGCCCCCGAGAAATTCCGAGAAATCGCGAAATTCCAGGAAATGACGTCAAATTTATTCCGAGAAGTGACGTCACATTCCGAGAAATCGCGGAATTCCAGGAAATGACGTCAAAGTAATTCCGAGAAGTGACGTCACATTCCGAGAAATCGCGAGGTTCCGAGAAATGACGTCAAATTCCAAGAAAATTTTGTGCCACCTCCTCGGTCATCATGTTCTCCTGATACAAAATCTCGATTTTCGTAGAAAAATTCGATTTCGATTTAAAAATTCCGCGATTCTGTTACTTGATTTATTTTTTCGCGTTTTTTACTAATTTTCGCGAATCTTATTTTTAATTTTTGCAGGATATTGTTTATTATTATCTTAGATAAGGCTTATTATCTTATTATCTTAGATTTATTATTATCTTAGATGAGATAGGAGAGGAAATAAATGATAAAGCATTGTAATACTGTTAAATTAATCTGATTTATTATGATTTTTGTAAAATACATTGTATAAAATAGTTTTACAATAAATAATCTGATTTTTTAATATGTGTGTAATTTCTTCTGAAGGTTTCCGATGCTGGGAGTTGGCCCGTTGTTCATTTCCAGGTCCAGACCGAGTTCTGTAACAATAATTATTTTTATATTCAATATTAACCGTTCAAATGTGTAATAAAATTTATAAACCGAAAACCAATAGTTTAAGATACTAAATTACTCCCGAAAAGTATCTCTTGCTATTTGAAAATTACGTTATTAGAAAATTATCTGCAAAGGTGTGCAAAGCATATAAAAGTGTGCATATTTCAATGAAACAGTTTATTTGGATAACACGATAATACAACTTAATATTCTCTACAAGTTGAATAATAGCACTGTACAACCGTGCTATGCTTACCTTATCTATATTTTAAAATTATTAAATGTTCAACAAATTGCAGTTAAGAACATAAAATTTTTAAAGTTTTATTCAAAATTAATTAAACCATAAAATTGAATCATAGTTAAAAGGTTGATACTACTTCGAATTATAGAAATAACAACTATAAAAGTTCTCAAATTAATTTACGAATGTTATATCATACCACTTTATTTATTTTCTTTAATTACTGCTTTACTTTGTTTACACGTTGCAGTTCAATAAATGTATACGTACATACACATATGGTTAAGCATTAGTAACTTATAGTGGCATACAATAATTATACAATTTGTCTTTTGCAATATATAAAATCATTTTTAAATTTCCCGCATATCTAAAACAGTTTTAATAACGTTAGTTGCGCCATCTCTCCAAAAGGTGTCCAAACTGTTGACAAACATTTATCGACAAGTAAGTGAAAGTGGTAACTGACTTTGATGAGGGCTGCCATCTATCAAAGAAACCCGCAAACTACTCGCACTGTTTACCAACAATAAAAAGAGATAGAGAAAGAACGACACAGTTGCTCCATCTGCGCGGTAAACAGTCGAACTATTTCGTTAACAGTTTCAGTCATTCTTCAATAGATGGCGCCACACGTTAAAGTTACTTAATTTAAGCGCGAAAATTTAAAATCACTTTCTTCGTTCACCTTTTTACTCAATTCTTATTTCTCAAAATTCTCACTTGCTTTTGATACCATATGATTAAGCTGTAGTTACGGAGGTATTTACCTTTGATTTGAGCCGCCAATTATCTAAATAGCTTGTCATTAAGTTGAGAAATGTTTATATTTTTACTAGGTTGTAAGTGACAGGTAGACGAAAATTAGTACCACCTGTTCACCGCTATGTGGTGATAGTGTTTTAGTGCCCATAAATCGATCAAATTTTCGAATTTGTAAATAAACGCATTTAGAGCACAAATTTCTGAACATTTTTGGATGTTTTAGTTTTGTAACGGCCATCACTTTCCTTTCATATTAATTTTATTACGATATCAATTATAATAACATTTTTGAGTTAACATTATTTTGTATTCTGTAGAACAATTGAAAGTAGTAGCGAAAGCTCTTATAACAGATCAGCTGTTAGTACCTGACAATTTAAAAGTTGAATTTACCCCTAATCTTAGTTGGAAGTGTAAATTAAGACAAAATGAATAATAATTTAGCGTCAGTTTTTAAAGATAATTCTCTTATGTGCAACTGTTATGCTTGTACGCCAGGAGCAGAACGTCCACAAGAAACAATTTATTCTCAACACCTTTATAATATATACAAGTAAATTTTCTAAAATTCCTTTCACTATAAAATCTGTAAATGACTGTATATATTTTTGTATATTTTTTATAAATTTCGTTATTAAAGTTTTTTAGAAAATATGGTTCTATTGTGTTTTAATGTAACCTATAAATTGTTATTCAATAAACTTATAATCAAAACTATGAAATAATACACTCTAAAAAAGCAGATAAATTTCTCTGTGATAAATAATTTTACTTAATTTTATAATGTTCACCTCTAAACATATTTCCGAATTAGTATCGTATATGATACTAGTGTTGTCAGTGTAACTGATTTAGTATGCAATGCAACATAACCTGTGTTAGTGATGTCGGATATTACAACTTAATATTTAGCATAAAATATTTGAAATTGAGTACATTTTAAGCAATTAGTTTTTTTGTTGAAAATATACTGTTTTGAAAAATATAATAAAGAACTTCAATTTCTGTCAAAATTATGGGTTAGTAAAATATTAAAAATTTTCGAACTATATTTTAGTAAGCATTGCAGACTTATGTATTAATTATATTTTATTTAGATGCAAATGCAAAACTATGTCAGGGTAAAGATATTTTCGAAAGGATGAACTATTTATATCAGGTAATAATATTTTTAGATAATGCTGTATATGTTGTATCAAATTAAAATGAAAGGTAACTGAAAATGTTATTTGTATAGGCAAGTTACTTAATGGCACTAAAAAATAGAGTAGCAGCATCATATTATGGTAATATAATGGTTGGCTGTGCAAAAAAATCAGTTTTAAGAATGTAAGTCTATAGAATTAAATTATTTGTGTAATATCCTCATTTAAATTGTATGTCATAAATAATTTGTTATAATCAATTACATAATACGTACAATTTCTTTTTTAAAGAGAATCTGATATTAAAAGGACAATCTGTAAGTGTTGTCAATCTCCACTCATACCTGGCGAAACTGCAAAGATAAGGTTGGTATCGAAACCAGTAAAAGCTGTGAAATGGACATGCTTAACATGTTTAAGCGTAAAGAGGTATCCTACAAAACCAGGGCATAAGCTGTGGACAGAACATCCTAGTTCGGTACTTCAAGTTTTCAATTACACATCAAAATCGAAAGATAACAAATCCGTTATCAGAATTGAAGAAAAAAGTTGTGATAAAAAGTGTGTACAGACATTGGAAAAAGCGGAGCATACACAGATTTGAATATTTATTTCCACATGATGTAAGATGTGATGAATGTTGACATACGAATATTTTTTTTATCAATGGCTTACATAAAATATGTTACAATAAATTTATAATCAATAAACAGATACCTTTACTAACTGGAATATTCATAACCATCTAGTAATATCGTGATACTGATATTAGTTTTACATTAAATGTTTATAGACATAACATGATCATAGTTAAGTTATTGTTTCTCGAGTATATGATATACTGTACGATGTGAGCCGTTCGCAGTAAATTTCACAGACCCCAATGCATGTGTTTCGTTGAGGACGGTTTAATAAGTGATGAAAAGCGAGGCGGTCTTCGCAATTAGTGCGGAATGATTATGTTCGTACATAACATCGAAATTTAATGCGAACGCCTCCATTTAACTAGCTATGATATGACTATATCCGCCCATCGCCAATGAGTCTTACAAAATCTCAAATGCAAGTTAACCGTCACATACATACACGGGCGTAATCAAATCACAGATTAATCGCATAAAAATCAGTCATTTAACTCTAACTTAAATAAATATAACATATGTTGCAAATTAATAATCATACATGAACTTATGATATATGTTATTATTTCGATCGAATCTTTCTTTTATTACAAATGTTTTAAACATTATGAGCTCGTTTTCTTTACCTTAGAACATTCCTTGCATTAATGCCACGATACGGCAGTGACTCATTTGTTCGTGTAGAAGGTAATGACACTATAAGTACGTTCCTTTTTTTTCACGTGTAAAACGTACATAAGTTATATAAATACTAAACTAGTGAGGAAGTAACGAGAAAACTGCGCTGGACGGAGTCTACACATTCATTTATATACATATATCTGTCGTGCCAAGCTTCGGTCGTTAAGCTATTTCACAGTGTCTATTATCTAGCAATTTTGATTTTCCTAACAGTGAGCCTAACAATTAGACGAGACCACAGGTTGGCAACGCACACATATATACATGCACACACCAGCTACAGGGAAATATTCGTTCCAGTAATATTGACTGTCTGTCGTTTGTCGTTACCCTTCATCTTGCATCGATCATTCCTCGTTGCCGAAGAGTTGGAACTGAAATGGTAAAAGGTGCACAGTCAGGGTAGATGTCTCTATATGATAATTCGGGATCGTTTTTGTGCTCCTCTTTTACACGCGTCTACTCGCAGACAAACCTAACGATATATAGTGTCCGATTATTGTCGAAAAGGTGTGTGCATGCGAGTTTTAATTTTGGGAAGGCGCGTGCAACAGTTAGAGCCGTGGTTAGAGAGGTACAACGTACGGTGATAAAGTTACATCGTCGGTTAAAAAAGGGAATTGGCGGGGAACTTAATTTATACTAGCGCTGAAACAAATTGAGGTTGGCCATCAAGATCAATTGTAAGTTGAGGCATTACATTCGATGATGGCTGAAATGTTGATCCTTGGAAACCCATGGCGGATTCGTAAAGCTACAATAAAATGTGTAACATAAGTATACTAGCTTCTTCTTGGTTAGGTAATGGTAATGATCTTTCTTGATTAATTGTTTGTGAATACATTGTGGTTTCCTGGAAGCGTCGTATAATCTGGCGTCGTTGGACGATGCCTGTTCGTGGGCAATGGACGCTGGATGGTAGCATAAGTGTTATCTTGAGATGTGTCGCCCATACCAACACTCACCCCACTTCCCCGCCTTTCTGTACCCAGTCCACCTTCGGGTTCACTAAATACTTGCATTGTTAGCTCTTGCTCTTCGTATAATTTAAGTTTCCTAAAACGATTGCAACGTAGATGCATCATCCTATAATGTACCACGTTTTTATAAATGTTTTCTCACTCACTGTTCAATCCACAACGGATTCTCCGTAGTATTTAATTCGTCGATAATTTGTTTCTTTATTAGGCCATCTTTTTTTCGTATGTCGTTTGGCACGGTGATCACCCTATAAAGAACCATATCATATAATTTATGCTTTTCATGTTAAAAAAAGGAGATTCTTTTTATATTTACCAATGTCGTAAACAGCAACAAACCACTGTTACAGTAACTGCACCAACTAATAAAACTACCAATAAGGCTATTAAAGCTGCCAGTGCAGGATCAAAGGATTCTTCTTGTACTCCAGCATAAGCAGGCTGAAACGTTAATTTTATTCATAAGTGCAACATCGTGATTTGTATATTTTTAAATCCAGAAAATACGTACCACAACATTTTCAATAGCAAAGCCGGCATAGTAGTCTTTTAAGAAGTCGTATTTCGCGTCGATAACCTTAAGTACTTGTGGAATAGGAGTGATGGTTTGGGTTTTTGGTTCCACCACGTGTAAATACATGTCACTCCTATAAATTACATTAAAGTCTTACGTTTTTTGAAGAGCGGGTGTATTAATGTACAAGGTGTTGAAAATATTTTTTACCATTCTCTGCGTATATGACCTGATGCATCCACATGGTAACGGATGTCATCGACGACGACTCTGCTTTGAGTTGCGTTTGAAAGCTCTGACACTATCTCATCTCGTTCACGATTTACTTCTTCGGGTGGTCGTGACAAGATCACCCTTATTAATTGGGCAGCTTCGAATACCCAAACCTTTGACAACATAAAAATGGAACGGTCAAGAGTGTGCAAAACTATCATGACATGAAAGGAACTCACATGAACTCTGGTCATAGCGTATCTCTCTGGAATAGCAGTTTCTTTTGCTACAACTTCAACGATGAACCTGTCCTGATTATATTCCGCCATATAACCGCTTGTAATAAGTTTACCATCCTGTGTTACATTGAAGGGGCTGGGAACTATGGAGCCACTAGGTTTGTCTGACTCGTACTTGTAAAGATTTGCACTGGCCACATAGTAATGAAGGGTGCCATTATCTCCAGCATCCAAATCTGATGCTGTTACCTTTGTTACAAAATCGTTCACATTCGCTACTGAATTAACACCAGCATAATAGTCTTTGCGCTCGAATATTGGTGGGTTGTCATTTACATCTAGAATAGTTATGGTGACGTTTACGTGTCCATGGTCTGTGCTGTGAGCTAATGGACGCCCTGCATCCACAGGATTTATGTAGATGTCAGGATCGTTGGAAGCTAGTATCGACAAAACGTATTTGTCTCGAGTCTCCCGATCAAATGATTTATTCGCATATATGCTACCATCGGACTTGTCCATGTAAAAAGCATAATTTTCGTTTCCTGGAAAATATTTGTACTTATATAAATTCTTATTATCTACGTAGTAGTTGTTTAACACATTGATTGCCAAGTATGAGTTATCTCGTGCTTGACAATTTTTTATTTTTCGTCTTGCACTAATTTTATTATAATATACATTGGTATAAGGATTGTATGTGGGGTTTATATGATAATGTATTGACATCAAAAAATGTTTGCGTATCTTTTTGTTGTAAGAAGACACTAGCAAAATGTATCAGAACCATCGAACTGGTCAAAATCTATAAAACAAAGTGATACGAATAATTTGGCACTTTTGGCCAAATTCCTGAAATACATCATGGCAGCCGATGTGTTAATTTATTCATAAATTTATCATTATACCAGCATCTATGTAGTAATAAACTTTCGCGTGCCTCCCTTCATCTTTGTCCTCTGCAGTTACTTTTCCCACAAAGTAATCTTTCGGCCGGTTCTCCGATATATGAAAATGATATTCATCATAAAATTGTGGCGCATTATCATTCGTATCGACCAACTGTACAGTTAGCAATCGCAGTGTCTCATATGGTAAAGGGGTACCATGATCAGCGGCTACAAGAACCAGCTGAAAAGACAGAGATAATATTGTTGCTTGTCAAATAATAATAATTATTATTATCAAATAATAAGAGTAATGTAATGTAAATGGTACCGTTTTGGTGCCATAATGGCAGCAAATTAAGATTTTACATTAACACGGTTAGAATAAAATTGGGTACAAAATTATGTCAAAATTTGATGAGGTTTGATCTGTCTTTAATAACAAATACAAAATGGCATTGCATGAAGTACCTTTTTACGTGATTGATAAAAAAAAAATATTTGTATAGACGAATAGAACTTACCTCAAATTTGCTTTTTGCTTCACGATCGAGAATGATTTTCGACCTCAACTCGCCCGTTTCCTGATCTATCGAAAACTCTTCCGTTTCTTGCGTGTTTCTATTCCCAACCTTTAAATGGTAACTCACTCGTCCATTTTCACCAGGATCCCTGTCGATTGCTTTCACTGTTAATATCAAGTAATTCGGCATACCTGTATTCTGACAAAGTTTTGGCCATTATTATTCTTATATCATTTTTGAAAACGAAGCCTGCCTTAACCCCTTGCCTTACGATTTTTTTTTATGGCCACATAATTTAATTATTCAGCACTTTAACGCTCTATTAAACTCAAAACATTGAAATGTCATATGTATATTTAATAATCTTCCATCTCTTCAATGGGACTACAGTTAAAATTGAAATTACGTTTCATTAATAATTGATACAGCAAGATTTTATTATATTTAGTTTATTATATTTACTTTACCTCCAACAGTATTATTTTTTGGTATAAGACAAGGGGTTGTTTAGCCATTTATTTTTATACTCACTTCAGGCACTTCAACAGTGGCGTTCGTTAACTCAGGCAGAACGAATTCGGGTTTGTGTTGATTCACCGATGTCACTCTTATATCAACGTAACACTTATCTGAATGTGGACCACTGCCAGCCCCGTCCCTCGCCTCCACCTCGATCCTATAAGAGCCAGCTCTGCCATAAAGCGCGGCGCCTGGATATAAAATACCGGTTTCCCGGTTCAAAGCGAACGACTCGTTCTCGTTCCCATGGATTATGGTGTACCACACTTCCCCATTGATCCCTTCGTCGTGATCCACAGCTCTGACCTTGTACCAAACGCGTTCTACATTAGCTGCCTCAATCGTTACCCCTTGCTTAACCCAACGGGTGAGACTTAATTACCTGCAAAATCGGCGCAGGTGGATTCACCCGTAGATTTTCAGCAACCGAAGCTCTGTAACTGTGCTGTGTGAATATCGGTCGATTGTCGTTGACATCGATAAGCTTCACAACCACCGGCACCGTGGTACTTCGACGTGAATTGATATGGGCACCGTCGCTGGCCATCACTGTTATGGTAATCTTTGGTGTCATTTCTCTGTCGAGAACAGCCGCACTGCCCACTGTTATTTCTCCAGTTTCATGGCCTACAATTCGTACGAAAAATTGAAATAATATTATAAGTAACACGAACAAACGCACGGTCAGTTGAAATAAAAAGAATTGGCTTACCAATATTAAAGTCAGCAGCGTGATCACCAATTAGACTGTAACTGACCTCCCCAAAGGGGCCCTCGTCACCGTCCGTCGCTTTAACGACAATAACGTGTGTGCCTGGTGGCGAGTTTTCCTTCACAGACGCATTGTACAACTCTTTCTCGAATTTAGGATCCTGGTCGTTAATGTTTATCACGGTTACGATCACTTTCGCGGTTGCAGTCAGCTGGGGTACCCCTGAATCGTAGGCAACCACCGTGAACTCCAGCTGCTTTGTCTCCTCGTAGTCGATAACTTGACTGGTACGTACGATTCCTGTGAAACGTGTCACGTACAAGTATTGTCACCGTGCTTCTTGAGCTTTCGTTTTACGAATAAAGTACCTGTAACGTTGTCTATGTTGAAATAAGGACTTGGTGGCACTATCGCGTACCCCGCTATGTTACTGTCCGCGTCCACAGCCGTGAACGCCCCTACAACAGCGCCGGTCGGCTGTTCCTCCTGCATTTCTATTAAATACCGTGGATTTTCTCTTGTCCACGGCTTCAAGAATTCCGGTGCCATGTGATTCACGTCGATAATCGTGACAACCAATGTACCTGATCAAAAGTATGAAGGGATCTCGTTAAGTGCATCACTTTCAGTGAGATTTCAATGCTGAATATTGTATGACTCAGTTTAATTTTCAAGCAGTTGTTGTTTAAACAATAACAGCGACATTAAATTGAATAAAGTGATGGAATATAATTAGAACATTTTGATGACACAAAAGTTAACAAGTGAAGGTATCTATTTCCAAAGCCTAATTCTTGGTCGTTTTGGCTAGTTTAATTAACTCTGATATTCTTCTTGCTTACACTTCACATTCGTATCATTTAGATCTTAGTATCTTTAATTATACCGTTAATTATTTAATTAATTAGTATGCTTTTAAATTATTAGTATGCTTTAAGAGTGCTATAGAGTTTATGTAGTTAATATTGTTCATTGTGTGCAAGAAAATTAACATTCATCTGTTGAGTTCAATATGGATCCAAGGAGAATAGTAGGGTTAATAGACTGCAGATTTTTATGCAAATTTCCACTTTGCTAATTAACATCCTATACCTCTTCCTTGTTGCAACGTGGGAGCTGTTGTATCGCTGACAACGACGGTGATGCTCACTGTCGCTGCAATATCCCGATCCAACGGTCTCACAACGGAAACCTGACCGGTGGCACGATCGATGGCGAAGAAATCCTGCGGGGATACGAATTATTAATCAACACAGGAAAGCGAGCTTCGATGGGAACAGCTAGATCATACTTTGAAGGATTTACTGTCGTTGACTCGCTGGCCGTTCCTATCGATCGCAGTGATCGGTTCGGAAATGGCGAAGTTCAACGCTTCCAGGTTGGCACTGTCCGGATCTGTAGCTTTCAACGTGGTGAAGACGGTGCCTATGGGGGTGTCCTCCGTGACTTCAGCCCTCTGAGTCTCCGGTGTGAAATAAGGCGCTTTGTCGTTGCTGTTCTCCACGTTTATCATCAACGTGGTTGTCCCGGTTAGGCTAGGAGTTCCTGGACGTAGCAATAACAAAAGGAATACGTTGCAAATACGGTGGTGCACGCTTAATTATTAATTGACAGTAGTGGGCAAAAATTTAAAATAAGAGGACAATGTAGAACATAGTTTTATGGAATATAAATATTGTCTGCACTTTGATTTTTATTGTTGTTATGGTGGAAAACTATTTATTGATTATCATGGAATATAAATTTTATTTGACATGCTATTCCTTATAAATTAGTTAGTTTAATTTTGTTAACTCTTTGGTCTCCAACTTTTGTCCTCTACTGTAGGTGTACCTCGCAGGATCGACGATCGAAGGGACTACAGTAAAGGACAAAAATTTAAGACAAGAGTACAATGTAGAATATAGTTCTATGATCTGCAAATATTTTTATTTTTATCATGGTAGAACACCATTTATTGATCAGCACAGAATGCAAATCTCGTTGAATCTTTGATGTTAAACTTTTGTCCTCTACTGTATTCCTATACAATAATATGTACCCATATCCAGCGCTATAATTTCCACGTGATACGTGTTCTTATTGTCGTAATCCAGCTTTCTAAACACCGTCACGACGCCTGACGTTTTATTAATAGTGAAATCATCGAAAGCTCCTTTTTGTATTCTGTAAACAAGTTCCGCATTAATTCCCGTGTCAGCGTCGGTCGCAGCGACCTCTTCGACGACAGTCCCTAAACGTAGACACACAAATCATGATCAGATCCAACAGGTCTTCCTCTATTCACGCAATTTCGTACAAACATTCGTACCGATCGGGGATATTTCTGGTATGCTCGCTACGTAGAGATCGTGCGTGAACACAGGCGAGTTGTTGTTCACGTCGCGAATCGTGATGTTGACCACAGCAGAGTCCACGAATATTCCGTCGCTGGCCTGCACGACCAACGAGATCCAATCGTGCGTCGAGTTCGTCAGATCGACGGGGCCTTTATTTTTGATGGTGATCTCGCCGGAATCTTGGTCGATGGCGAACAGGTCCAGCTCGTTGCCGCCCACTATGGAGTACGTGATCTTCGAGGTCTTGTCTTTGTCACGGGCCTGCACCTTCAGGTCGGGCTCGAATTTTTCTGTACCCTCGTCTATCACAGCGCGATACTTGTCCTGCAGGAATCGCGGGGGGCTGTCGTTGGCGTCGGACAAGCTGATCCGCAGGGACACGCTGGTCGTTTGGCCTTGGCCGTCGTCGTCGGTCGCCTGACGGAAACGGAAATAATAATGATAATGATAATGTAGGAAATTCTACTTTACTTTTATCTGGTAGAGTGAGATGATAAGGCTCAGTTGTGGATAGAATAAAATTATTTAAATGTATATTTGAAATAACATAACGATAACAAGTTAAATCACTTTTAGAACTTAGCAATTACGATTTTCTTACTTGGACATCGTCGTCGGTCGCCTGACGGAAACGGAAATAATAATAATAATAATGTAGGAAATTCTACTTTACTTTTGTTTGGTAGAGTGAGATAATAAGGCTCAGGTGTGGATAGAATAAAATTATTTAAATGTATATTTAAAATAACATGATGATAACAAGTTAAACCACTTTTAGAACTTAGCAATTATGATGTTCTTACTTTCTTCACAGTCAAACTTTTTCTGCCATTTTCCTCGTCATATATTCTTCCACTTCCAAACTCATTTCTTTTCTTTCTAATCGTCAACCTTTCTCACGTTTACCCAAAAATTCTCAGTCGCGACGTTTTCTCAAGTGCTCATCTTTCGCGCCTTAGAAACTCTGGAGTCCAAACATTCTAAGTTCACACGACTATCGCTCAACTCAAACACTCTTCACATTTTCCTAAACTCGCATCCACTCAATTGCATCCCAACAATAATTACGGTGAAATTTGGCTGAGGTAATGGGGATTACAGTGGTCAGACCAAGGGGTATTTTTGCATTTATGGGAAATTTTAACGTTCGTGGTGCAAAGGCAACTGTTGGCCATCGAGTGTTAATCATTAAATTATAAATTAAAGGGGACTTGAAAAATTGCACATTTTCGAATTTAGCATACCTTGTAGGTGAGGAAGTACTCCGTTTGCTCCTCGTAGTCCAAACATGGCGACGTTCCAGGGCTCGGACAGGGAGCCACTGTGATTACT
This sequence comes from Tetrapedia diversipes, assembly GCA_033822845.1. Classification (NCBI taxonomy): domain Eukaryota; kingdom Metazoa; phylum Arthropoda; class Insecta; order Hymenoptera; family Apidae; genus Tetrapedia; species Tetrapedia diversipes. The sequence continues at coordinate 101,827 of JAOPTO010001138.1, forward strand.
CCCGACTTCCGGTCGACAGAAAAGTGTTGAGCGCCCTGTCCAAGCAGCTGATAAGCCATTCCAGCTGTACCGAACCTGTCACGCAACATGTTCGTGAGGGTTTTGTCCGAATTGAAGTTGCGTAGGGGGGAGGGGGAGATGGGAAAGGTTCAATAAAGGTTCTTAAGATTATTTATTATTATTAATACGAATAATGGCAAAACTATACAGTATACAGTAAATTCTAATTCAACTCTGAAACACGACTCTATGTTTAATCCTCTTTTTACTCTACAACTCAATTTTTTATTCAACACTGGTCCCTTTTTTTGTTGATTAGGTGATTATTAATTAAGGTAATTGGTGCTACCTATTTAGATAATTTAAGGTATTTAAGTTAAGTGATAATTAAAATATTCAATTGCTGGAAATAGGGGGAGGAAAATTTTCAAAAAAAAATTCCATCATGAGTGTTCAACCCTGGTCCCTTTCTTTTGTTGATTAGATGACTATTAATTAAGGTAATTGGTGTTACCAATTTAGGTAATTTAAGGTATTTAAAGTAAGTGATAATTAAAATATTCAATTCCTTAAAATAGAGAGAGGAAAATTAAAAAAAAAAACTCCCATGATGAGTGAGCAACAATGGTCCCTTTTCTTTTTCAAGGAAACTTTTATAAGTATTTTCCTTTTCCCACCCCATGCTCGCTAAACATTGCCAACCCATCGGTAAATCGTCTGTCGCCGACAGTTCTTTCCGATGGGCCTGGCTTTAGTCTGGTCGATCCACATTTTCGCTTTTCTGGTTCCTAAAAGCTACGATGCTACACTAGTGACTTTTCTCACCGGCCACTGTCGCGATCCTTCGCAGTGATCGTTATGACCGACGTGCCTGGGGCCGCGGTTTCCAGCACCATGGCGGTGTAAGTGGGCTTAGCGAAGGTTGGCGAGTTGTCGTTCGCGTCGGTGATGGAAACGGTCACAGTGGCTGTGGAGGAGAGCTTGGGATCGGTGTGCACCTCCTCCGCGACGACCTGAAGGATGGATTACAGTGGAACGGATTTAATCTTGACGATTGAGGGAAGCACGACTGTAGAAATGTAATTGTAACGATTAGAAGCGCGAGAGGACCTGGGAATCCTCCAGAGAACTCGATTCTCGAGGTTGAGACTCCAGAACAGTGGTTCTCAACGTGAAAACGGTCGTTTTCACGGTTGATAGCTGAACATTAATTTCAAAAATTGTAAGTTCAAAAATTGAACTTAAGTTTGTGAAAGTAGAAGGTTTGATTTTAAAAATAAGCTCAAAATGATTATTTTGAGATTTCTTTTCACGAAGTTTAGTTATTAGCCAAAGTTACTTTTGAAAATTTTTTGACATCTTCCGGGTTCTTTAATATTTAAAATAGAAAAAAGAATGGTTTACCAGAATGATGAATTTTCGCTGGTTAGGATTCTCGTAATCGAGCGAGCCGTTCGCGACGCGGATGTTCACGGAGGTACTTCCGGTCGCCATGGTAGGTTCGATGGTGAACGCGCCATCCGTGATGTCTTCTAGACGCAGCGAGAACACCGAGTTCAGACCCTGAGACACCATAAATTTACGATTCATATCCATTATACTATTAATAATATATACAAACTAAAATCATAAAAAATTAACAAATTACTATTATTATGTAAATATCGAAAACCAATATAAGTTGCAAATAACAGGTAATTATTAAAGCATATTCCCTTAACAGCATATTCTTTTTATCTGTTAATAATATCCTAATAAATTAAAACTTAATATAAACTAAATATAAATATAAATATTAATAAACTAAAACTTAATATAAACTAAATATAAATATAAATATTAATAAACTAAAACAATATAAATTATTGCAAATATTTCTTAAACGTTAAAAAATGGTTAAAAATCGCAAACAATTTAACACTAGATTGCCGGACGTTGGATATGTACCTATTTTGTCTGAAACGAGTCAATTTGACTCAAACGTGAGAATCGAAGTTTAAGAAAAAAATAAAACTTTATTATAAAGAAAGTTTAGTCGAAACAATTTTTACATTTATATTCCGTTTTTAAAATACATTTTCTGCAAATTTTTTTTATTACATTCAGCACAAAAACCCTTATTTCTATTCCTTTCACATGATAGTTGAACTTGACGAAATCATAAGTGAGTCAAATTGACTCACTCCGGCAATCTAGTGTTAATTATAATTCATCAATTACGATAAATCTATGAATGATTTTATTTTGTTTTAAAAATTGGCTGTATTTATAAATTTGAACGATCTAAGTTGAGAGACACTGCTCTGACGGAGTAATACTCACTACGTCGGGATCCTTGACGGTCATGTCCAGGTGAGGCAGAGGCGTGCCGTTGGGCACGTTCTCCGGGATCTCGATGTTGTACTCGCGGCGATTAAAAGTGGGCGGCTCGTCGTTCACGTCCTTGATGGTCACCGTGGCCTCGGCCGTGGAGACGGTCAGATTGTCGTTGCCCGGTATTCCGTCGATTAATTCGCGTGCCCTGACTTTCAACGTCAGCACCCCGGTGGAATCCTTTAATGCTTCCCTGTTTAGAGGTTTCGCGGTTCTCAGCTCGCCTGTCTCGTCGTCCAGCAGGAAATAATCGAACGGATCTGCGGGAAAAGTTTTGTCCACGATACAGCGAAGCTTTCGCTAAGATCGTCTACAGGAATTTCGTTCGACAGTGGCGAAATTTATCGTTTTTTATTCACGATGACGAGTTATACTTGTGGAGCAGATTAAAATATTTATATGAATTAAAGGATTTTTGTTGAATTTTGTGAATTCTGATCTATTTAATTTCAGTGGTTTGCACTTCGAAACTTTTTGAAGATTGAGAATCCCCTTTCGAGTGCAAAGGGTTAAAGATATGTATACAAAATAATTAAATTATTATAAATAATAATAATAATTGATAATTGAATTACTATAAATAATAAAAATTGATAATTGAATAATTATAAATAATAAAAATTGATAATTGAATAATTATAAATAATAAAAATTGATAATTGAATAATTATAAATAATAAAAATTGATAATTGAATAATTATAAATAATAAAAATTGATAATTGAATAATTATAAATAATTTGAATAATAATATAAATAATAATTGAATTAATAATTATAAATAATAATAATTATAATATAAATAATAATTTAACCTACTTGGTCTTTATTGACTAATAGAAATTGCAATATAAAAATAATTTTTTACCGCCACTGTAACTTAAAGGTATAGAAATACAAAATTTAGATATGTAATATATAGTTTAAAGTAATTAGATATATGTATAAAGATGTCTTAATTTTTATTTTTAAAGCGTAATTAATAAATAAAATAATCCTTACCCTCTTTTCGTCTTAAATATTCAGTAAACGTACAGTAGCGAACAAAAGTTTAAGACATTACAAAACGAGAGGACAGTATAGAACATAGTTTCATAATTTGCAAATATTGTCTGTATATTAATTTTTATCGTTATTATCGTAAAACGCTATTTATAGTACGTATAGTTTTTGTGGCTGACTGTACAATTGTACCAATTACCAACGAGGGCAACGCGAGGTTTAATTAATTTTTATTGTTTTTATTGTTATTATTGTAAAACGTTATTTATAGTACGTATGGTTTTTGTGACTGACTGTACAATTGTACCAATTACCAACGCGAGGTTTAATGTGGTTCGTGGTTCAAACAGCTAAAAGGGAAAACGTGGACTCACTGGTGACCAATTCGTAGATCATTTTCCTGGGCATTCCCCTGTCGCCGTCCCTTGCTTTCACAGTCATAACCAAGGTTCCGATGGGATCGTCCTCGCGCACCACACCCGTCAACGAGTCCAGGAATTCCGGCGGGCTGTTCTGTATGTCCGCCACCTTGATTTCCACCCCCGTGGTCTCATTGTTCAGTCCGTCCTGCCCAGAAACCGATATAAACGTTCTGACTTTCGACAGACGTGGTGTTCAAAAATTGTACTCGTTCGAATCGAGTAATTTTCATTTACTGTGTCGTTGAAAAAAATCCGCTTTACTTGTCTTTAACAAGTACAGTGGAGTCTTGATTAATTGGTACACGATTACTGTGAAATTGCATACATCTGTATAAAGTGTAAAAATGTGTAAAATTTACAGTGTAAAAACTGTGTAAAAATGTTGCTATATTGCACGTGTCACAGTTAAAGTGGACTGTTCGGTTAAACATAAACGTAGACGAAATTGTTCGAGGATAATAAATGATACTTGTGTTTGTTAAATTTAAGTTGAAGTTTAGTGGGAAAAATAATTTTAAAATAAAAGGATAAGGATACTTTTCAATTAATATTTTTATTTTTCCACGTTGCAGGATTGGGCATTTTAAGTTATCTTCGAGGTTAGGTTAGGCATAGTTAGGCCAGTAACTGCTCGCCATTATTAAATTACCCATTTGCACTACAACATATATAGAAACCTTATTTTTAATTTGCTTCTCCCTAGCCCTTTGATTATACAATGTGTCTGCATTCATCCAATTCACTTTAAGTCGAAGTCCTACTGTAAATGCTAAAATCTATCGATACTAAAAATTTATTCAAAATTCCATTAAAAAAGAAAGACAGTCTTCCCCTTTAATTGCAAAAACAGACTATTAGTATAATAGTAATAATAATCATTTCATTTTCTCATGAATAAGTTTCCTTGGCTGTAAATTACAATCAATTTCCAGGCTCTGCTCGAAACAAAGTCTCCGCGAGCTCCGCCATGTTTGTTTGCCCACCGGAAACACATCTCCCGCCGCGAAGCACGATAATTATCCTTTCGCTCGCGGCGGACCTATTTTATAAGTGTGCAAACAGAGAGCAGCCAGTTGTGTTTAGCCAGGTGACAATATTAATTTAAACGGGGTTGGGGGAGGAAAAAAGGAAGTCGAGGAGGATCTACTCTGATTGCTCTCCTGGAATCGGCGAACGGGTTCGTTTTTTTCGACGTTTTCTCCACGCTGGCCGAGGAAGGTCGAGGGAAATTCTTTCGCAAGACGTAACGCAAGCTTTGAGGAGAAAAAAGGAAAATGGCGGAGGGGAAGAGTACACTCTCTGCTTTGGCCACGCTAAATTAGTGACAACCGAGTTCCGCGTTTCGTATCTGGCCACGTCAAAGGGCATTTTAAATTCAATAATCCGGGCTGGTCCCGCTTTATCCGGGGCATTTGGGGAGGGACCGACTTCCGGTGGACTACGTTTGAAAGAGCTTGCCACATCGATTCCTAAATACTCGAGTTTTATGCAAATATTCAATTTTTCTTTCGTCGTTTATTTTTTCTAAGCTAGGGTGTTTTGAATTTTTATAAATTCGAGATATCTCAACCAGTTAACTGCGTTCGACGTGTAAAATAGAAGATTACCATTCGATATGAAAGCTCAAAATTTCAGTAAGATGTAACGCAGATGATATGTTTAATTTATATCACTGGTAAAACTCTTTTGATTTTAATTGTGAGGAATTTAAAAAAATAAATTTTTCAATTAACTGGTTAAAGAAAAATTCTAAACTAAATTCTAATATTCTAAATTTTAAAAAAAGTTCCTTGAGAAGATGTAAATTCTGAGTTAAAAAATTGGGAACTTGAAATGTCCGGAGGAAGTGCTCCAAATAATTGTGAATGTGTATAGTGACTGTATGAATGCTAACTTTTGATAATATAGATTTCAACATTTAAAATTTACATAACCAAGTCTATTTATATTTTTCATATAAACTCAGACTGTTCCAATTTACATTGCTAATGTTAACAGATTCAATTATTCAAATGTTAACGTTCTCAATTTATATGATTGATATAAATAAAATGAAACCACACAGATACCAAACCGGATAGAGTTTCCGGCTGCACGTGTTTCCGGTGAACAGATTTATCTGCTTCCGTTGTTTATCAGAAGTTTGATACAATTAAAATCAATTTTCATGTTCTACTCACGCTCGCCCTTAGCAGCAGTTGGTAAAACGGTCTCTCTCTGTAGTCGAGCGGCTGCCGCAACACTAGCGCCCCCACGTACGCGTTCTGGCTCCTCTCCACGTTCACTATGCCGAACTTCTCGCACGCGTCGAGGAACTGCAACAGAGAATCATCACATTTGTCGTGCATCGACCTGCAGTTGCCTCACAGCGTGCAATGCAGTCGCGGTTAACCCTTTCTTAAAACAACCAAAATCTTTCGCAGTTGTACGTACTGTAACGGACAAAAGTTTAGGACTAAAGGAACTATAAAAATTATGGTTTTGCAGTTTGAAAATAGCACGTGTTCGTCTTCGCTGTTGAATAATATAATGTAAAGATGAAACGTAATCTGATAGGAAGTAATTGAATTTTCAATTATTTCCAGGGAAAAATAACTTGACTCGATTATAAGTTTGCATTGGTAGCTTAATTTAGGGTTAAAAATTGAATTCTTAATTATTCTAGGGAAAATTGAGTTCAAGTAAAAATTTATAGTGACAATTGTATTTTCAATTATTTCAGAAAGTAATAATTGAATTCAATTATAACTGTGCGATAATAATTGAATCCTTACTATTTTCTAACTTAACCTCAATTTATTTTCATATCCCTATGCTAGTGAATTTTACAGCTAAGTCACTGCAGCGATAACCAATAACCTAGTTACCCCTAACAAGATTTAGTGCCAACGTTACAGAACGAAATAAGAAACTGCAATTGCATTGAATTATTTTTCACTGTAATCTAACAGCCGTCTTGTTACAACGTTTAACGGTAATCCAGCAGGGATTAATGGAAAATTCGGCGACTATTTCGCGAATGACCAGGGCACTGTAAACATTAGTTACGTTTAATGACCGTGCGTTCCACGATGCCCGCGTAAAACGAAAAGAGGCACTAAAGTTCGCCGCCGTAAAGCCAGCGCGGGCCATTAGTTAAAAGGTTTTACAGTTTTATTGGTCGTCTAACGGGTCCGTTGAATTTATCGAGCGGATATGATGTAGGGGAGGGCCACCAGCCCCCCCACGTGCTAATATTCCAGCCGCATCCTTCGGGATTGTCGCGCTAGAAATTCTGCCGTGGCCGGCAGATAATTTCCGCGTTACCCGGTGATAAACGTGTTCGCTATTTTTGCGAACAAAACGCGCCTGATATCGACGCCATTTTTCTCGCGATTTGATCGCCCGAAAACCGGCACCCGAGCGCTGCAACAAACACGACCGTCGAACCTAACCTAAAACACGGCGGGGATGCTTTCCAACAGGGTACATTGTTGGCCAAAAGTTTAAAATCTGCTTTTAGATTTTTATTTATAGGGAGATTATGTGGGTGTCGTGTTTAAAATTTTTTTAAAATATAAATTCAATATTATTAAAAGAGAAAATAATGTCGAAAGGAGTACCATTTTTTTTTTTAATACTTTGCACTGTATAAGTGACTTAGTCGTTAACTGAAATTATCAAAGTTGGTAGAAAGTATTAAAATTAAACAGCACTAGAATTTGTTTACATTAAAATTGATTTTATTCGAATAAACGGTACTGAAATTTACAAAAACCTAATTATTCAATCCCTCGCAACTTGGAAATTCATAAAACTGCAACCATTTAACCCGTTGCGCTCTAGAAGTGACTGTTAGTCACCAAATGATAGTTTCGCAAATTTTCAGACCTTATTTAATTTGTTTATTAGTTAGACTCGGAAGTTAAATAGTCATGTATGCACATTTTAGTAAATTACTTAACTAATTTAAATAACGTTTAAGATAGGCAAATCTTAGGAAATATTTTAAATTTGAAAATTTTTGAAGTTAGTATCAATAGACGACTAACGATCACCTCTCGAGTGCAAAGAGTTAATTACCCACAGTTATCCTTGGAATGCAGAACGTTAAATTGTTCACGATATTTCAGTGAAACAAAAGAAAAATCGCGCGGTAAATATATTGTCGTTTATCGAATCGCCCTAAATTCAAAAATAGAGCTACAACAGAATTGATCGATCAATTTTTCTGCCATCCACGCCGAGTAAAATTCCGACGGGACACAGAACGGTAACAGAGTGGATGGAATTTTTTCAGACGTTAAGGGATGGTCGAACGCAACGGATGCACAGGGTACGCGCGACGGCCAATTCTTTATCCGTCGTAATAACAAATGCCGCGGAGGTCGCCGAACGAAATAATAAAACAGAGAGGAAGAGAGACTTGACGTGGAAGGGTTATTAAAGACACTTCCGTGTTCGCGGTCCCCGTAGAAAATTCAGGGGGCTGGCAAGGGGTCGTGAGAAAGGGAGGGGGGAGGCGGGGGTGAACTTTCCGCCGACCGAGTTTATATTGTCGTATTAATATATTACGCGGTGCACAACGGAGAATATGCTGGCGCGTCCTATTAAATAGTCAAATGTCCCCGAGATTAATTTCGCAGACGCTACCGGAAGGGGAAGCCGGATTTATCTCGTGACGATTAATCTTCCCTCCCGTGGACGTCGAAAACGTGCACGAAAGAAAGAGATTACCGGCGAATTTCGTTATGCATTCATTAAAACCCGGCCGCTAATATTTCTTTGATGAGGATTTATTCGCGGCCCCGCGCGAACCGGTCAATATGTTCAACTTTTTGCCTTCGATGTACCAAAGTGGAGCGCCACGAGACCCAACGTAGGGATTTTCACACCCTATAAACGTTATTTCGTGTTTCTCGTACATTTTGTACTATGGTACAGGACTAACCTGAACCTGAACCTGAACCTGAATCTAACCTGTACCAAAGCGGGGCGCTACGAGACCCAACACCGAGCTTTTCACACCCTATAAACGTTATTTCGTGTTTCTCGTACATTTTGTACTATGGTACAGGACTAACCTGAACCTGAACCTGAACCTGAATCTAACCTGTACCAAAGCGGGGCGCTACGAGACCCAACACCGAGCTTTTCACACCCTATAAACGTTATTTCGTGTTTCTCGTACATTTTGTACTACAGTAGCGGACTATTCTGAACCTGAACCCGAACCTAACCTGAACCCTTTCGCTTTTGCTGTCCAGTTCGCCGAAGTATCGTCACCGAACGGAAGCACGTGCCAGAAAAAATGCAAAAATGCACAGTGCAGTTTCTGCATATACGTTTTTCTAAGTTTTAAATAACTACTGTGCTGAATAAAACAATCGTTGCTCTAATGTAACAAGTGTATTTATATTTTTAATATGAAAAGACTTGCAAAATTATTAAAGTACAAAATTATTAAAATACAGAATACATTTGGATGCCGCCTATAAACGGCATCGAGGCGAAAGGGTTAAAAGACCAAAGAGTCAAGGAGAATAAATTGATTGATTTATAAGAAACAGCATAATAAACAAAATTCGTGTTTTATGTTACTCAATAAATAGTGTTCTACCATGATGATAATAAAAATTTGCAAATCAACCGAATTTTTCATTGACATTGTTTAATATCGCACTCGTAAAAAACGTGAACCTCGAAAGATGTACGTTTGGTTCACGAAACGGAAGCAAAGATTGATCACGGTCGAGCTGTCGGAATCGAACGTGGGGAATATTAAACACCGTCGAGGAACGTTGCGCGGACGCTTTAAGAATTTTTAATGTTTGACATTCGAAACTAATTAACGGAAGTTCGGAAAAGCGATTTCATAATCGAACGGCGTGCCGACAAAGTCGGGGGTTGGGAAAGTTTCAACATCGCCCGACCGAAAGTTTAAAATAATAAGCCGTGTAAAGCGAAATTGTTCCAACGGCTAGTGAAATTTATTTGAATAACATTTATCAAAGGAGAAACATTTAGTGCTGTTGCTATTAATAACATTTACATGTTACGCGTTTAAATGTTCGTCGAGGTTTCACGTTTGATATCCTGCGATGGAATTGTTTAATAAAAAATTGTTTAGTAAACAATTGTTTAATATAAAATTGTTTAGTGAAAAATTGTTTAGTAAACAGTTGTTTAATATAAAATTGTTTCGTGAAAAATTGTTTAATATAAAATTGTTCAGTAAAAAATTGTTTAATATAAAATTGTTCAGTAAAAAATTGTTTAGTAAAACACTGCTTCATAAAAAATTGTTTAGTAAAAAATTGCTTAATAAAAAATTGTTCAGTGAAAAATTGTTTAGTAAAACATTGCTTCATAAAAAATTGCTTAATAAAAAATTGTTCAGTGAAAAATTGTTTAGTAAGAAATTGCTTAATAAAAAATTATTTAATAAAAAATTGTTTAGTAAAAAATAAAGCCTTGCTATTACAGTCATGTAATAAATTTAAAAAATGAAACATTAAAGTGAGAAGTAAAACAATTAACGAATGAAACGTTCCTAGGAGTTTTTGAAAAAGATTTAACTGCAAAATATTGATTTTGGAATTTTTAGCGATAAAACGGAATCGTAAAGATTTTACGAGAGAAACTGGAAAATTTTGTTCTTTAATGAGTATAATCACGGGATCGGTATTTATTAGAGAATTTTGTTTGTTTGATCGAATGCAGTGTTTATTCTCGCAGTGAAACTAGCTGGCTCCTCTGTTTTAGATGGTTTGTAGTGGCTTTGTTCGCCTCGTTCCGGGAAATGAAATAACCATATATGCAAATTCGGTTTTGAGTTCGTCGATGAAACGGTGCCTACACGTGCTGCTCAGAATTTGCATTCAAACAATTGAAGCAGCCAATTCTGCACGACTGTGTGAGGTGTGAAAAATTGATACTAATTTATTCGTGGTTCGTTTTAAACTATTTTAAGTAAAACACGACCGCATTAAAATCAATTAACTATTTTAAAAAACTATGTCTGAAACACAATAACATTAGTCAGCTGAAAGTAATTAATTTCGCTGGTCCATCTGTTTAATTATCTGATCTCTAATTTATTTAATTATCACTACCTCACTTTGTCGCGTTAAAATACACACACTAATTTAATTGCAAAAAAGGATTTTTTTAAAAAAGATAATATTTACAGCACAATAACAATAACTACCTAAAAGTAATTAATTTTAGTGATTCATCTATTTATTCATCTAATTTCCAATTTATTTAATTATTAATACCTCCCTTCGTGACTTTAAAATACACACACTAATTTAATTGTAAATAAAATTTACTAAAAGAAATTTTACTAAAAGAAGAAGATTATATTCACAGTACAATAACAATAACAACCTAAAAGTTACTAAATTAATTTCCCCAGTCCCTCGATTTAATTACTTAATTACTGTCTTAATTACTCCCTTCTTCATTCTCCACGATAAAAGTAACTACTACTTATTTTCGCCAGTATTCACATTTCCACCTATCGAAAATCATTCTAACCTTAAATCGAGTATGTACGAGTTCGACTCTCGCCAATAAGAAACAGAGAAGACAATGGGGGGGGGGGGGGGTTGATCTGCTTAAATCGACCAACCCACACGTGCCCATGGGATATTAGTGGCGTAACGAGTATTAATGACTCACCTGTGGCTGGGGGACGCAGGTTAGATCTATGGTGTCGCCCAACAGGTCAGGGTCGGTTACTCTAATGCCCGGAAGTATCGTCGAGCCGACTGGTAGGTCCTCCTCGGCCACCGCCTCGTACGGCACGTTCTGGAACCGGGGGGGATTGTCGTTCTCGTCAAGGACGATCACGTATGCATCGACGCCGACTATATTCGGTTGTTGGCCTGCGGGCACCTCGTCCTCCAATGTCACGCGAAATCGTATCGTGTCATTCTCCTGAAACAATAGAATCGTTCGAAGAATTAATAAGAATCGTAACAATAATCGTATAACAATAAGAATCGGTCGAAGAGCGTACACTAAAAGTTTGGATAACTGCCTGATTGTCATCCCCATCATTGAATTAACGTATGATTTAGACTCGAAAATTTCGGGCCGAAATCGTATACGAGGTTGTGCAGCCTTCGGCACATTCGCACGACTTGTGTAATGCCGCGTCCACACTGCTGTTCGCGAACAGCTCGCGAACAGCGAGCAGCGAGCAGCGAACTCCTCAGCGAACAGCGAACAGTGTTCGCTCGGGAAGCGATACATCAAAGAAACTGTTCGCGAGCTCGAAGCGTATCTGGACGCGTTTGTAACACAGTATGTGGCAAAAGCTAATAGCGAACTGCCCATGAATTCAGAGCGAACAAGCTTGTAACTGTTCGCGAGCTCCAGTCTGGATATGCTGCGTTTTCCGTTGGCGAACAGCTCGCGAACTGTTCTCTTCTATGTGGACGCGGCATAATACGCTGATCGAGTCAATCGTAAACATCACGGGCATCGTCCGTGGTAGGACGGGCAATGCCCGTAATATTTACGTTTGGCCCGACCATCGCACACGGGCTATGCCCGTAATATTTAAGTTTGGCCCGATCATCGTACGCGGGCTATGCCCGTAATATTTAAGTTTGGCCTGATCATCGTACGCGGGCTATGCCCGTCATTGTAGGTTAAGGGGTTAAATAGAAGTTTTGTGAAATAAAATATTGTTAGGTAAATTTATTAAGACTTGGGAGGAAGTTACTTATTATAGGTATACCATATAAAAATTGGTACCAACTGATGAGTAAACTAGAAATTTTTGATAACAAGTTACTGTTAAATAATTCCATTAATATTTGGGGAAAAAATTAATTATGCAGAGCAAGTATCATACAATTTAAAATAAAATTGTTGGCAGGTTTGAGAACTAATTTTTGAAAGCCTTACTGAAAATTAACTTTCGTATAAAATGTAAACAAAAATTACTTTATAAACCTGTTCCATTACTATTAAATACTTCAATTAATATTTGGGTGAAAAATGGGTGAAAAATGGGTGAAAAGATATAGAACAAGTATCATACAATTTAAAGCAATATTGTTGGCAGGTTTCAGAAGTAATTTTTTAAAAGCCTTACTGAAAACCAATTTTCGTATAAAATATGAAAAAGAAATTTTACTTTATAAACCTGTTCCATTACTATTAAATAATTCAATTAATATTTGGGTGAAAAAATATAGAACAAGTACCATACAATTTAAAACAAAATTGTTGGCAGGTTTCAGAAGTAAATTTTTAAAAGCCTTACTCAAAATCAATTTTCGTATAAAATGTGAAAAAGGGAAACGTTACTTTATGAACCTGCTCCAAGAACGATCGACAAAGAAAAACTTCCCTCGTAAATGGTTAAGAACACGGCACGCCCCATTTGCAAGATATAATTTCCAACTTCCGGTTTCCCTTTCATTCCCCTGCACGGTTCAGCGGGTTTCTTAAATCCGCGTGCCGTCGAGACACGAGAACGAGAGTTGCCTTGTAAAAGTTTAAACGGCCGTTTCGCCATCGAAGCATAGAGGGAAAAAAGCGAATCGTCCAGGCATGCATAATGGTGTTTCCCTCTAAGATCATCCTCCGGCCGAGTAATCTCGGATAATGAGCATTAATTGAGAGAGAAACGAGCGTCGTTAAGAGATGAAGTAACCCAAGAGTGGCGTGCCTCCTTTGGGAAGTTTCCAAGTTTAACGAACGGACTTTTTCGGCCGGTTTTATCATCAAAATCAGCTCCAATTCCGCTCGCCTCGCCGTGCTTACGCTTAAGCATATCCGCGACGAGGACTTCCTCGAAACGGGCTCTCTTAACACTGACTTTCTTGCTGCGCCTAAATTCGATTGCATAGAAAATTGGGGTAAAAAAATATAAAAACACCAAAAGTTTCAACCTTTTATTTTTATTTTATGTATATTATACTTCAACACTTATTCCATTGAATTCCTTTCAAAATTCCAACTTAAAATTCTATTTGACTTTAAGAAAAAGAGCGTCACTCAAATATGGTGTTAACCCTTTCACAGTGTGGGAAAATTACGAATATAGCCCAAATTCGATTGCATAGAAAATTGGGGTAAAAAAATATAAAAACACCAAAAGTTTCAACCTTTTATTTTTATTTTATGTATATTATACTTCAACACTTATTCCATTGAATTCCTTTCAAAATTCCAACTTAAAATTCTATTTGACTTTAAGAAAAAGAGCGTCACTCAAATATGGTGTTAACCCTTTCACAGTGTGGGAAAATTACGAATATAGCCCAAATTCGATTGCATAGAAAATTGGGGTAAAAAAATATAAAAACACCAAAAGTTTCAACCTTTTATTTTTATTTTATGTATATTATACTTCAACACTTATTCCATTGAATTCCTTTCAAAATTCCAACTTAAAATTCTATTAACTTTAAGAAAAAGAGCGTCACTCTAATATGGTGTTAACCCTTTCACAGTGTGGAAAAATTAAGAATTCAGAATCGCTTGAAATTTATTTTTGTTTTAACACTGACTTTCTTGCTGCGCCTAAATTCGATTGCATAGAAAATTGGGGTAAAAAAATATAAAAACACCAAAAGTTTCAACCTTTTATTTTTATTTTATGTATATTATACTTCAACACTTATTCCATTGAATTCCTTTCAAAATTCCAACTTAAAATTCTATTTGACTTTAAGAAAAAGAGCGTCACTCAAATATGGTGTTAACCCTTTCACAGTGTGGGAAAATTACGAATATAGCCCAAATTCGATTGCATAGAAAATTGGGGTAAAAAAATATAAAAACACCAAAAGTTTCAACCTTTTATTTTTATTTTATGTATATTATACTTCAACACTTATTCCATTGAATTCCTTTCAAAATTCCAACTTAAAATTCTATTTGACTTTAAGAAAAAGAGCGTCACTCAAATATGGTGTTAACCCTTTCACAGTGTGGGAAAATTACGAATATAGCCCAAATTCGATTGCATAGAAAATTGGGGTAAAAAAATATAAAAACACCAAAAGTTTCAACCTTTTATTTTTATTTTATGTATATTATACTTCAACACTTATTCCATTGAATTCCTTTCAAAATTCCAACTTAAAATTCTATTTAACTTTAAGAAAAAGAGCGTCACTCAAATATGGTGTTAACCCTTTCACAGTGTGGCAAAATTATAAATTCATAACCGCTTGAAATTTATGTTTAAGTCTAAATTTTTTAGTTTGTATTATATATATATATTTTTTTTTAAATATGAATGTATTATTTCTCTATTTTTTTTTTTTAGGTTGGTTTAATCCGTATCTATGTTTACGTGAAACACATTATTTTTCTAAATTTTCTCTCGATTTTCATCGTGGCTAGAGCGTACGCATTGATTCTCGACCGGCTTATTAGGAAATGTTATCGCAAGCGAAAGAACGATTTTCGTTATTAACGCGCGTTTGGGGAATTCGAATATTTACATTTTTAATTAAACGCAGCCGTCACTGGTGTTAATTAAGGGAACAATATTTTTCGTGCGCGACATTGTTCCGGTGTATCGCGAAAACTTTAATATACCCGGCCGATCGATTTCCCCCCGTTATTATTCACACAAAGCGATTGTTTCATTTATTACGATTTATTTTCACGTGAAATTCGTTTCGCCGCGAGCAACGATGCTTCATCTAGCTCTATGTACTTTGTACACCATGGTAAATATCAGCGCGAGTTGCATATTTGCGTACGAAGCATACTCGTAAGACAGAAGAGGGTAGTTGAAGTTATCAAAAAAAAAAAGAAAAAAAAAATTATTTGCCGAAAAAAATACGACAGTTGAGCATAGAATCGAGAACAGAGTACGATACGATCGGAGAACATCGCTCAGAATTATTATAATTAGCAAAATTAAACTGAGCCTGAGGGACCATTGACTTTACTACTTGATCCTTACGTGTAGGTCTGACTCATCGTTGACATTTCTACTCGAAGACATCTATTCTTTCACTTGGCGATTATTAACAAATTTTAAACAATTTTTATACGTTTCTATCATCTTATACACAAGGTGTCTCAACTGTTATCTCACGTGTAGGTCTGACTAATCGTTGACTTTACTACTCGAAGACGCCTATTCCATCATTTAGCGATTATTAACAAATTTTAAACAATTTTTATACGTTTCTATCATCTTATACACAATGTGTCTCGACTGTTATTTCTTGTATTTTCATCAAATTTATTTAAAAATATTATTAAGTGTGAAAAAAAAAATTATACAATATGAGGTGTATAAATTTTAAGAAACACGTTATAATACACTTGTACACTCTAAATTATAAACGCATATTGTGGTTACGAGGTCACGTTTCCGTTAAAATTCTCGAAAATGGAAGAACACGAGAAACGTGTTCGATGTAACACGTTCCTCGCGTGTTCACGTGTTCCTATTTGTGCGGAACAAAAAACTCGCCAAAAAGCGGCACGGAGGCGGGTTGCGGTTCCGCGCCACTTGGCGGAACAGGAAGTGAAAAGAGACAGAACCGTGCAATTGAACGTAATGACTGCAATTCAGCGGCAGGTCAAGGATCCGCGACTTATTTTATACAGGGTGTTCGCCGAGGTATTCACTAAAGCCGATAAATTGACGGTACGATAAGTAAAATTAATAAAATTATCGTGGATTCCGCAGAACATTGTATCAAAGCAACAATAAATTTGTAAACGTGAAACAATAAATGGTTACGATCCAAATAATTTTTCAATCATTCACTTAGCAAACATAAACTACCACTTATCAGAATTTAACGTACAATTCTCCTACATTGTACGATGTTAAAACTTTGACACCCTATATATAGAATATATCCTCCTAATTGTTTGAAATAAAATCCAAATTTCTTCCTTTTTGGGAACCTCCAACATTTTATCCACACGACTACACGTTTTTATTGAAAAAGACTGAAAAATACAGTAAATATGAAAAAAAGCTTGCTATTGTATCTCACCAGATCGAAGGTGCAGAATCGAACCATCATAATCGCGACACTTATTTCTTTCACACCCTGTATGTACACCTGTTCACGTGCGTGAGCACAGTAATATTTTTATTTGACGGACCATGGAGAGACCTCCTTCACCATTGCATCCTGTCTCTTCCTTTGTGACCAGGACCAATATACAGTAGCAGACAAAAGTTCAAGACCAAGGGGTCGAAGAGAATAAATAAATAAATAAATTACGAAATAACAGTGTAAATAAAATTAGTATTCTATGCTAATCAATAAATAGTGTTCTACCATAATGACGATAAAAATGAATGGATAAACAAATATTTGCGAACCATAAAATTATGTTTTACATTTTTCTATGGTCTTAAACTTTTGTCCGCTACTGTATACACAGCCAGTTGCGTCTGAGTAACCTTGAAGTCTCTCCCCCCTCCACTTCAGCGTGCAAGTGACACAGTCACGCTATTCTCCCTCCCTCGTCCCTTTCGGTCTCTCTTTTGGTGCGTCGGTCGGGTTTGGGTTTGGTTCGGGTTAGGTTCGGGTTATTCCACGGTTTCCTCGTCCTTCCCCACCCCTAACCCTTCCTCTGTTCACTGGGTACGGTCCTGCATCGTCAGATAATTCTCCTCTCGTTCTCTTGAGCTTCCTGTCGCTGGCAGACAGAGAGGAACCGGCTACAGGGTTGCCGCTTTCAGGGGCCACAATGCACAGACAACTCCTCGAGTTTGCTTGCCCCCTACCCGCCCCCTTCTTCCTGTTCTCTCGCGTGTATCGCGGGTATACGTGCACGGAATCTCGATTCTCCGGACAAAAGCGCGACAGACCCCGTGTTTCGGACGCTTTCGATCTTTTTATCACGGTTTCGAGGCTCTGTGTAATTTGTGCACTTGTTAACCCCTTGACATACAACGACCTCATTCATTTCACTTGTCATTGTAGACTTTCACGTCAAGATGTTTTGAAATGTTACCATACTTTACAGAACTACTAATTTGTTATTCCGTTATTTTACTTAATTATCGTTCATTAACATTATATATCAATCCCTGATTAGATGTTATACAGCAATGCAAATTTTTAAATAAAATGTTCTATTTCTATTTCTCTTTAGACTGGTTTATTCCGATGAACTCATCTAAATGTGAACTTTTAAGCGACACTGAAATTTGTGAATATCACTATTTAACCATTTGCATTCGAGAACTCATGAACTACAGTAGCAGACATAAGTTTAAGATGAGAGGGCAATATAAAGTATAGTACTATGGTTCATAAATATTGTACATTCATCTTTATTGTTAATAAGGTAATGCAGTACTCATTGATTAATGCAAAACCAGAAATTTGTTTGGTATACTATTTCTCATATATGAATTACTTTTGTCGACTCTTTGGTCCTGAATTTTTGACTCTTCCTGTACATAGGAATTAACAGAGAGGCAAAAATAACCAATTTCCTCTCTGGTCTTAAATTTTTGTCTGCTACTGTACGTTGCATTTGTCAGTTAACCCTTAGAGTACAAAGTGTGGGACTTTAGGTCCCCCAAGATTAGTTTTTCTCTAATAACTTCGTAACTAATTGCTTTCTCCCTTTTTCTCTTTAGGCAGTCGAGTTTTATTTTAAATCCTGTATAAAAACATATTAGTGGCATTCGATCGTTTTTTAATTTACCTTACTTAAGTCTTTGTAATATTAATATGCCAACTTATAAACAAAACAAAACAATTTTTGTGTGGGGACCTTCAGTAATCCCACTCCGTCCTCTGTGTTATAAAATAGATTTCGTACTTTAAGGGTTAACAAGTGAACGAGACGCGTAACGAGGTTCCCATCGCGTTCTGTTCGACAACAAAGAGGGTGTCTGCGTCGCGGCTTTCATTAGCTGCTTATCGGGAATCGTCATCACCGGTCACGCAATTAACGGCAGCTATAATGAGAACGGCATAAATGATTCATCGTTCGAATCTCTCGTCAATGCATCGACACTCCGCGACTGGGGGGGAGGGAGAGGGAGAATTATTGGCAGAGCCAAATGCTGACCACGTTTGCGGCTATTTTTCGTCCCCTCGCTCGCCGTCTATCTCATCAATGCAATTGCGATGGTTACACGTGCATAGGGGAACCCATAAATCCCATGGACGAGAATACACGGTTGCGTTCGGGTTGTGAATTTTCGAACTCGCGAGATTAATCGAATAATTTTGATTACAACTGATAAATACCAATCTAATATTATTATTTTTATTTTATTTTTAATGAATTCGAAAGTAGTACAAAATACCAATTTAATATTATTATTTTTATAAGATTAATAATTTTTATTATATCGTTAATGATTTCAGAAGTAGTGCAAAGCAATAAATTAAGTGTTGAACTCGCGAGATTAATCGAATAATTTTGGTTACAACTGATAAATACCAATCTAATATTATTATTTTTATTTTATTTTTAATGAATTCCAAAGTAGTACAAAATACCAATTTAATATTTTTATTTTTATAAGATTAATAATTTTTATTATATCGTTAATGATTTCAGAAGTAGTGCAAAGCAATAAATTGAGTGTTGAATAATTAATAACGTTGAAAATACAATTTACATTAAAACGACAATTAATGAATTACAAAATTAACCCTTCATAATTTTCACCCCCTTCGAACTTCACAAGTAGTAGAAAGCAATAAATTAAGCGTTAAATAATTAATAACGTTGAAAATACAATTTACATTAGAACGACAATTAATGAATTACAAAATTAATTCTTCATAATTTTCACCCCCTTCGAACTTCACGTTTAAATTACAGAAATTTTTAATACAGAGGGACACAATTTTCGCAGTATTTTATTTTCCTATCTTCGCCGTTTAATAAATCGGAATCTTTATCTTTTTTAATTTCAAGCCCCGTTCGCACGAGACAGTCGATAAGAAAAACGCAGACGAGGAATTCCACGGTCCATAAACCGCACCCTGAACTACCCTCCCCCGACCCTCCGTTGCCCG
Organism: Tetrapedia diversipes; assembly: GCA_033822845.1. Taxonomy (NCBI): domain Eukaryota; kingdom Metazoa; phylum Arthropoda; class Insecta; order Hymenoptera; family Apidae; genus Tetrapedia; species Tetrapedia diversipes. The sequence continues at coordinate 121,610 of JAOPTO010001138.1, forward strand.
CAGAATTGTTTGACACGGTGCTTGAAAAGGCTTATCGTAAATATACACAAAAGGAAGACCCCGATCGATGCTCAGCAAGACACGGGCAGGGGTGTGTTCAAGTAGTATGATAAATCATAAATGCCCCGCTCGCAAGATACACCTTGTCAGCATCGATTATTCAGGCAACGGTCTGAGATATAAGGGATAATTCTACTGAGAAAGTTGTACGATCGATAAAAAGATTCTTTTTGAGACCCAGGCGTTGAAGAATTCTACTTTCTTTACTTTGAACGTTTAAAGTGAATATTATTAACGTTTTCTTGACTTTTATGTGAATCATAACAGCTTAATAGTACTCAAAAATTATTAACTTCTATGTCAATCATAACAGCTTAATAGTACTCAAAAATTATTAACTTCTATGTCAATCATAATAGTTTAATAGTGCTCAAAAATTATTGACTTCTATGTCAATCATAATAGTTTAATAGTGCTCAAAAATTATATTTAATATTAGCCAAACAAACTTCAAATTATAATTGTTTGCTTGTGTGGTTCACGAAAGCTGGTACAAAAATTATTTTAATAAATTTTAAGCTTTGAATTTCAGCTGGAATATTTTCAAATATTCATTTCTTCGTCTCTGTACGATATTTAATTCACCAAAGTAATTACAAGTTAATGTTTATCGGTTTATAGGGTGTATCGAAATTCTGATACTAAATTGAGAAGGTAAAAATGAAAATTTCTCGTTCCACGTTATTAAGTTACGGTAATGTTTGCTCCCAGTCTATTATTTGTTCAATTTAATGTCCTCCTGCCTTTCAAACTGTAAACTAAATAGAGGACGCCAGGAAATTGCCTGTAACTTATGGCATCGATATCCGGCTAATGCACTTTAATGTAACGCAATCCGGTGATTAATTAATACCCCGGATAATGACGCGAGATGAACTTTAAACGCGATTAAACGACATTCGTTTGCACGTAAGTTGAAATAACAAACAGATTTTATATTTCGTTGTAGCAAAAACGTATTACTAACTCACTTACTTATTGAATTAAAATTTATAAATATTAGATTAATAAAGTAGTGTACTACATAATCGCGTCTTCCTTATTTTGTACATTTTTATTTATTTATTTTTTAAAGCAGGGCACTATTTATTAATTAATGAAAAATAAAATTTTGTGCTATTTCTCACAGATGTACAAATTGCTTTATCTTCGCCAACCCTTTGATCTTCCAAAATATTTTTATTTACACTTACAGACAGGTAGTTTAATTTATTCAAACAACAATTTTTTATTCAGCAGCCTATAGAATCTTTACTTTTCCAAACAATAACAAATTTCACGAGACAAATTTTAGATCCACGCTTTTTCCTCTTTCACTTATTATTACTGTTGGAGATTATAAATAAAAAGGAAGAGATAACGAATAAATTTCTTTCTAAAGGAAGTTATATATTTTTGTACTAGGTCTTTACGCAGCGAAAGGCAAAACTCGACTGAATAGACGAGATTAAAACATACAGTTCGTTTGTGTCCTCTAATTCTCATACACAGCGTAGTGTGAACATTTCACCCGTTCCTAGAATCTCTTCAGCGCATAGCTGGGCTTCACATATATAATAATTAATTTTTGTTTATTCGTTGGGACATATTTTATTTTTAACAATTATCTTGTTCAGAGGTCACGCACGAAATCGATTACCTTTCACTCGAGATTCACGAGGCAGACAAAAAAAAGGGGGTAGAAGGGGATGAAAATTTATGCGTAAGCCGGGATCATTTCAACGTCAGGCAGAGAACTTTACAACACGCTGCTCGGGGTCGCCGTTTTTTCATTACGGCTCAGACACGGCAACCCTTTCGCGGCAACCGGGGCGCAAGATCGGCTCTCTCATTATTTAGCGGCCGGGCGCAATATCGGATAGCTTTGTGGCAAAATCATTTAACGCTCGCCCGGGTTCTATCCTCGACCAGTGTAAACAATACTCGACGATTCGCATTGCAATCTGCCGGACAAAGGGCCCGGGCGCGCGCTTTTATTGCGAGTTCGCAGACCATCGACCATGAATGAACCCCAATGCGAGCCCTGCTCTTTTCTCTTTTTCTCTTCTTCTTTGTTTTCGACCACCACGCCTCGAGCCTTCGACGTCGGAACGATGCTGTTTACTCGATACCCGGACATTTTTCTGATGGCTTGTTACAGGTGGGTAAGTATTTCGATCGCGGGGCGTTTAATTGTAGGGGACGAGGGTTGGAAATGGGAGAAAATTAGGTGAAGAGATAGTATGGAATTAATAGTGAGGTATTTTAAGTGTAGATGCATTATGCAATGTTATATAATTGCTATACAGAGGAATATGAAACGCTATACAATTTTGGTGGGATGTTATAAAGTGTTATAAGATATATAGAATGGTATACGATTGATATATCATGCTGTAGAACGTTATAAAGTACTATAGAATGTTGTATAATTGATATGTCGTGGTATAGAGTGTCACTAGATGCTGTAGAATGATATATAAATAATATATCATGATATAAATTGGTATAACTTGCTATACGATGCTATATAATGGATATATCACGATATAAATTGTTATAACTTGCTACACAATGCGATATAATTGATATATCGTGATATAAATGGTTATAACTTGCTATACGATGCGATATAATTGATATATCGTGATATCAATTGTTATAACTTACTATACGATGCTATACAATTGATATATCATGATATAAATTGTTTAACTTGATATACAATGTTATATAATTGACATATCGTGATATAAATTGTTATAACTTGCTATACAATGCTATATAATTGATATATCGCGATATAAATTGTTATAACTTGCTATACAATGCTATATAATATATATAATGTATATAAGCAGAGCGGAAAGAAACGATCAAACGAAAAATGAAGGGAGAACACGAAGCATTAGCCGATGAAATGAATTAGCTGTAATTCGCGATAAGAGCGATCGATTGAGAATTCTATTGACGGTGGCGAAAGTCAATTTCGAAAGTCGTTCCGAGTGATTCCGGTTCTGTGTTGAAGCGTCACGGGAAAAAAGAGCCGCGTTCGATATTTCCGCATAGACACGACGACCAATCAAGTTTCGTCATTTTCATCGTTCAACCCCGACCCCGTAATCGAGTTACCCAGAGATTTACATAGAAAACTCGCCGCTGAATGGAGCGAAGAAAAAAAAAATACTGGGGAAAAAATTGTGTCTTCGGGCAGTGAAAAAGTTTTTAAGCGACATCGGCTCGTTTAACTCTCTACATCGGAGCTTTGCTTGATTGCGAGGCAAAAAGAATGATTGTCGATTGGGACATTTTATTTAGCAATTGGAGTCACTGTTTCGACCAGTCTGGTTACTGTTCGTGTGACATTTACGATGTACAAGAATGTGTTTATTATGTACAGTGTATACAATGTGTCCATTATGCAGGGTGAACCGTGTATCAAATTCAAGATTTAAGATTATTTTAAATCAAGTTAAACTTTAAACTACTGAACTTAAAAAGATATATTGTACTCATCTTAAGAGCCTCTTTAAAACGTGATATTCATTTTATTACGGAACAACTATAAAACAGTCGCATAAATTATAATTTAGAATAATTATATTCATTCTGTGCAATATTTTGATCGTGTATAGGCCACGTGATACAATGTGATACCATGCGATACAATGTGACATCGCGTGATACCGCGTGATACCGCGTGATACCGCGTGATACCGCGTGATACCGCGTGGCACCATATGATATCGTGCAGGAAAAAAATGTTTCCAGCGACGTGAATGCACTGTTATTTCCTACATCTGTGATACCCCCTTTAGCCTTCTTTCCTTCTTTCCTTTTCAACGCACAAGACTTCCGGAAGTCTCGAACCACGGTTCCCCGAACTTGAACCGGGGATTCTTTCCTTCAACCGTGCCGTGTCCTCCGAAGTCTGCTGCGAATTAGTCGGAAAGTTGAGAGAGCTACGATCGGCACGTGCCTGGAATGTCGATCCCGCGCTCTTCCCGTGCTCGCCTTTTTCATTTATACGAATCCAGAGCCGGGCCGCATAAGCGCGACGAAATTTATGGCCGAAATGCGTCGAACTGCTCGGAAACGACGCCTATGGTATTCTCTCCCGCGTTCAGGGATTCTTCGAGGAGGTTGGGTGGGGGGGATAATTAAGTTTTGGAAGATGGATGTTCCAGGACTGATGGCAGGCGGGTGGAGGATCATTTGGATTTGTAAGTGAAGTTTCATTGTATTCACGTGTGCAGAATGGATTGTGCATGAAATATTAAATGTACGGGGTGAGTCTCGTAGTTTGATCGCAAGTTGAGAGCAGTTAGAGGAAAAGTTGTTCCAAATAACAGCTGAATGGTGTCGAGGGAGACATTTTAATGCATTGTGCGATTTTTATTGAACTTTTTGTAATAAAAAAACAACAATATACATTGCAAATAATAAAATCAACCAAAATTGTCAACACTGTATTCACAAATCAGCACCGTCACAGGTCTCCATTAGAAGAGCCCGCGATATCTGATAAGATAATTAATTACATTTTTTGGACTCCGGTTTTCAAATGAACTCTCGCTACCCCTATCACCTGCTCCCCTCCCCCACCCTTGTCTCGAGGATTCGTGATTTATTTCCCAGGCCGTGCGAATCCCCCCTCCTCCCCTCTCGCTTCTCCCCAGCGATTCGTTTCTCGTTTCACCCCTCTATCGGTGGGTGGCGCAAACCCTCACCCCTTTCCAACCCCCTTTCAGCGCGATTCGCTCGATCGCGTTCGCGATGGCGTCGTTTTTTGTTGCAGAAAGGTTCGATGATTCCTTGTCGAGGGTCTCTAGATTGTTCCGTTGAAATTAATTGGTTTTCCTGTTTTATGAATTTCGAGGACCCTCCCCCTCTAACCCCTTTCGCATCCACGGTTCGGTAAGAATCGAGCGCCGGGCAAATAGAATGCCAACCGCACGTTATGAAATAATGAGTTCCGCGGAAATACGCGAAATTTTGTGCGCTAACTCGACTCCGGCATCGGTGCACCGAAGACGCCGCGGGATCTGTTCGCGGAACTTCGCCGGGAACGGACACTGTGACGAGTTAATTAAAAGTTTCGTCGCGGGTGTCATCGGCGACATCAATTTTCATTGGCGGCCGGAACGTATCGATTAAACGCGAAACAAACAAATAGTCTCGACGTTTATAATTAATAGAGAGAACGGTAAGTGAAAAAGTTCGTAAAAGCTGCGTCAACTAATTATATACAGGGTGTTCGGACGAAGCTGGGTGAAAATTGAAAGGGTGATTCTGTGAAACATTCTAAGACGAAAATCAAGAGTAACAATTTTGCGTTTGACGCTTTGTTTATTAGTTATAAGCAACTAAATGTCGGACAATTTTACGCCTGAGAGTAGGCAACCGGGCAACACGGTAGGTAACGTCAATCACTACACAGTGCCGCTTAGCCGTAACTACGTGCATTTCGGTAACTGTTCAGAGTTATGTTTAATATAATTAATAAAAAAAATAAGTCCCATTCAAGGAACAGTCCTTTGAAGTAAATTTCAAATAAAGCACCTAAAATACTAGGGAATTATTGGCGGTAAAATTAAAAGATAATTCGGGGTGCAAAGGAATGAAGTCCATTTTATTATTAAAATCAACTCGAACGACAGACTAAACGCAGTGGAGAGATACTTTTCGCAGCCGCTGTACGGATCACAAAAATCCGATGGGTTCCTTCATCCCTCTCGACGTAATCCCTCTTCCGCTTCGGAATCCGCTTCCGTAGCGAGCGGAATAGTCGTGTAACACGCGAAATTAACGGTCGAACAGCGCGGAGCGTTTCACTGTCAACTAAATCCTCGTAAGAAAAGAAAGGGCGGAACGATATTATTGTCGAGGCGGCAGTAAAGCTTCGTTAAACTCTCGCGCGAGTTATCACCACAAACACACGTTTGAATCGCGCGTTACGTGCGACGTTATAGAAGAGGATCCGTCAAAGGCTTGTTTTTCGAGCTTATCTTTGCAGATCTTTGAATTCTGTAAACTTCACGAATAACGTCGAGCATTGTGAAAATCAGACAAATAAAAAGCACACTGTATTTCTTTGAAAAGGTTCACGAAGACAAGCATTCGTTGTCTTTTTAACATTTTGCACTCGTTCATTTTAATAATAGCAACAGTTTTCCGCGAATATTTTGGAAACTAAAGCTAGAAAAAAGTTACTAAAAATGTGGAGTTTTACAACTTGTATAAATTTCGTCAAAATCGATGAACTGTACCCTTTTGTGTAAAAGTACCGTTTTATTTTCTACAGTATCACGCTATCAGGTATCGTGTACTGTGTTGAAGCCCACTTAACGTAGCGAACGTATGCATGTGACCCGAGGAAGAAAAAGGTTGAGTATGGCCGGACCAAACCGATCGGCCATTGATTTAATCCAAATAGGCCGGAGCACGAACGTTTGCGTGCTAATTCACCGGTGTGCGTAATAGCCGTCGGCATTAGATCGCTTATCGGACGACCCTTTGACGGTCCCGCAACCGTTTCACGCTTCAAAGTAATATCATCCGGCAGAGCAGCGTGCCCGAACTTAATTACGCGGCCAGGCCGTCGCTTAATGGCGCGGAATTCTGAACAAGAACCCCACCGATCCCCGTGACGAGTGCGGCATTGGCCAATGAAATCGCAGCCTACCCTCTATTGTTTAGCGCACCGGATCGCCTAGAGTGTGTTTACTTGCCGAACCTGAACACTGGGCGCAATGTTCGTGACGGTGCGTGATGTGGATTCTGTTTTTGATGGCGACGCGTTGACTGGCGCGGTTGGTCACCGGTTCTTAGTGTTTGAATTGCTGGTAGCAAGTATGGTATTAGCAACAGTGATACACAGAGGTCTCCGATTCTTGGTACTCATGTTACTAGCAGCAATATGATGGCCACTTGTTTTCCATATTTAAATTTCTCGTAGTGATACAAAGGTCACTTGTTCCTGAGACTAGTGCTACTAGCGGTGATACAGTGGCCACTTGTTCCTAATACTAGTACTAATAGTGGTGATACAGTGGTCAGCGGTTCCTGACATTCAAATTAGCAGCAGTGATATACAGAGGTCACCGATTCTTGGTAGTCATGTTACTAGCAACAATATGGTGGCCACTTGTTTTCCATATTTAAATTTCTCGTAGTGATACAAAGGTCACTTGTTCCTGATACTTGTGCTACTAGCGGTGATACAATTGTCACTTGTTCGTGATACTATTACTACTAGTGATGATACAATGGTCACTTGTTCGTGATACTAATACTAATACTGGTGATACAGTGGTCACCGGTTCCTAGCACTCAAATTAGTAGGAGTGAGACAGTGGCCACCGATTCCTGGTACTCATGTCACTAGCAGCAATGTGGTGGACATTTGTTTCCAGTATTTAAATTACTAGTAGTGATACAATGGTCACTTGTTCGTGATACTAGTACTACTAGCAGTGAGACAGTATTGAGACAGTGATTCCTGGTACTCTAACTGTTAGTGATACCATAGTTACTGGTTTCTAATAAATATCGAAGGTCATTAGTTTTCAGTTCTCGAATTGCTACTAATTTCGCATAATTATTCGCGTATGATAAAGAGAAACTTTTGAATTATAAGCAGCAAGCAAGCTAGTTTATTTAAATAACGCCCTAATTCTGCTAGAATTAATCAATCGATATTGTTGGAGAAACGTAACAAAAATTTAATTAGACAAATTAAAATTGATGTATTTTTATCTGTTCGAAACTTTTAATAATTATTTGTTTTGGAAACGATTCGCAATAATGGTCACGCGCCATAACTTTCTAGGGATTAAGTTCAGCACACTTTTGCTTTACTATATCATTCTCCATCGGCACATCCTTTGTAAGCCATTCTACGGCGTCACAAAGAAAAACACCGAGAATAGAGAAGATTTAATACTGCTTCGTCCGCACTTTCGGCTGCTCGCGCGCGCGGAACGAATGAAAATAAAATTTCATTGCTATGTCTGCAGAAACGTCACCTGCAGCTACGAGATAAATGAGGATATTTTCCTTAAAACGTATAGCACGCTAATGCACTTATAGATAATACATTTCAACCAAATATTAATTATAATACAATTGGACACCATAATTTATAAAAAAATACCTTCATATAAAAATGTTTAATTATTTGCATTGTTATCTAAAAGCCTTCAATAATTATTTAAAAATGTTTTAATTTTAACATCGTTTATATTCCTAACATAAGCTGTTCACTATTTAAAATGACCACGAAAAATTATTATAATTTTGTACAGTATTATAATTTAAGTATCCTAATTTGCGAATTAGTAATTGAATAAAGAAAGAAAATAGGAAAATATAGAAAATGTGGTTCACTTACCTCACGGTTTAACGGTTTCGCCAAGGTGATCACCCCAGTGCGTGGATTCACGACGAAATGGTCCGTGAGCTGTATACCATATTTCACTGGCGATCCTTCGGGATCGTGGCCCTTCAGGACGAACACTTCTTTACCGACTTCGGTTGACTCGGAGAGTGGCAGGCCCGCGGGATATCCTCCTGCCTCAAGGATAGGTGGTTCGTTCACGTTGTTGGCACCTGTAACAGCACAGAAACCGGATTCTAATTATGAGACGTCCCTTATATTAAAAATTCACGTTACATGTGTTAATTGTAAATATGAAAAATGCAGTACACGTTGTGACACCGGTGAAACACTTTGTGATACCGGTGATACATGCGTGATACACGTGATACCTTTTATTTACATACGATACTAGTGATACACGCGTGATACCCGTGATACATTTGCGGTACATACGTGAAACATGTGATACCTGTAATATATTTGTGATACGTATAATATATTTATATGGAGGATGCATAAAAGTTTAAATGTCGGCATAAAATAATGGTTCCACAGCATGTAAAACACAATATAACCGAATACTCTCAACCCAACTATTTCTAGCAGTTGGCACGGTAAGGAACTTACTTCACTAAGTTCAGAGAGTGTACTCTTACTCAAACTATGCAGTAGTTTATGTTGCTGCCTAATTGTCAGTTCATTACAATAAACAGTACGTTGAACGTGTTGCGGTCGAAGTTTCGACAGACAGGAAATTATCGGTGAAATTTGACCATCTCGGTAACAACGAGTTTACAACCAGTTAATTCACGGATAATTAATTATGCCCCTTTCACACCAATATTTAACAAATACCTTAGCAACTCCAATCGATCTCAGAGAATTATCCAACTTCAACAACAAGCACTCATCATAATTGTATACCTAAATTCTATACAGTCCAAGCCTGTTTTCTTCAAAATTAAAATGTACGTATATACAATTTTGCAACTGTCTTTTTTCCTTACTAAGATCGTACATGTAACTCAATTTTCAAGAAAAGTAGACTTCAATTAATCCAACTGGTCATCTATCAAACTATAATAATCCCATGTTCTTTCGACCAATCTTATTCCCTTAAATCTCCCATAAACCCATAAATATTCACACTCGGAAGATGAATCAGTTTCTCTTACTCAACACTCCTATCGTTCGCCAACCAATAACCGCCACCGATCAATCGGTGCGCGTTTTAATTAATCGTAACCAAAGCGACATTAGGAACACGATGCACTCGAGGCGATTGTGAGCGTGTCGCGTCGATCGGAAATTCATAAAAGCGTCGATGCGTCAAGGAGGGCATGTCGGAGCATCATTCGCATTAATTAAGGCGTCATGCCTTCCGGAGACGTCGATCGTTCCGTGTCCCATTGCGCGTACCCCGGCTCCATCGATCCGCCAGTGATTAACAGCGAAACAGATTATGATTGATGCGTGCCAGGGGTATATCGACAACGATTTTTCCCAACCGGTATCTTTAAGCCTGTCGATAATCAATTTCGCTGGCGGGACACACCGTGCCTATCAACCTGGCGCGTTCCTTTCGCGATCGATGCGCCCGATAACGCATCCTGAATAATGAGATCAGACCGATCTCGAGCGATGTTCGCTCGAACGAGCAAATCGGTGTACGACGTGAATGCAAATAATTCCAGGGAACGGACGCTGCGAGAAAATTTATTAACCGTTTTCACTGGGCGCGTTTTCTATAGCCCCTTCTTCCTGTTCTCTGGCTTCCGGTTCCAACAGTCCCCCTTCTTCTACCACCCCATTCTTCTCCAATTTCCACGAAGGAACCCAAGTTCTTTTTATTTTACCCTCTTCCTGTTCGAATTTCCCTTCTTCCACCGTTCTTTGTTATTCTGATCGGCGATGAAATTTTGACGGAACTTTGGACAATTAACGTAGAGATGTTTCGCAGGTAGTATCTTCTACTTTTGGAGGAAAAAGGTTGGTACACCTTCAGGGGATAATTTTAAGGATTCTAATACACTAAGGCATTTATATCGTACTTTAGTTTGCTTTAAACTAGAGTATGGTTCCCAAATTTGGTTTCTTTATTTCGAATGTCATAAATGCACGCTGGAAACTGTTCGACATAGGTTCTTACGAATATGGCTATGTCTAACCATGACTACAATCTACATGTGTTGCTTGTATCTCGGTGTACGATAGTAATCAACCCGTAAAATAGAAACCTGATTATTTTTCCGAGGTCTGGACAATTTACGGCTACGTAAACTGTTTCTCGTTTAACCACCCAGACGAAGACCAATACCGAACAGAGGGTAAGAAGACACCGGCAGCCTGAACAGGCGACCGTCCTCCAATCTTGCGCCAGCTTCGAACCAGAGTTTTCTTTATAAGGCTATTACAAAGGAGGGAAACTCGGACGGCGGTAACAATAAATGGAAAAAAGAGGAGAAAAAATAAAAGGTGGAAACAGAACAAAACTGTTGGAGGCGAAGAAAGTTCAGACGCCGCGTAGATTTTCCCAGGAGTCGCTAATTCGTCGGGAGCCAACCGTCCCCCCACCCCGATCCCCATCCCGCTAGTCCAAAAAGTCATAAAACTATTAGAAAGTTGGCGGAGTAGCTTCGTCATCGTTGGCGCAACTTTCGAAAGCCGGCCAAACTGTACCGGACCTAATAGATACATCAGGCTTTAATTTCGAGGGGGACGGGGAAATGTGGTGTCTCTGATCTTAGTTGCAGTGTACAATAACCGACAAAAGGTTAGGACCCCAGAAATGACGAACAAGAAATTTATTTGCTTCCCTTAACATAAAATTAACTTATACTAAAATTTGTTCAATTCAGATAAATGATGGTGAAAATTTTAAATATGATTATTTAAATTTTGGAAATTAATAAAAGTGAAATCAAGTGAAATTGTTCTACTATTGAGAATCGCTTTTTGAGTGCAAAAGGTTAAATAGTTAATTATTGCTAATAAATTAATGTTGGCAATATGAATTTTAAGTTGCTAAAGTATTGTCCAGCTACTTAATACGCGCGCCAAACTTTTGGCCGTTAGTGTACGTCTGCCACTGTATCTCGTTGAACCCTCAGTTAGCAATCTCCCCCCTCCGTTCCCGCCCCCGTGCTGTTCTTCTTTTCGCACTAGGATCGCGTAGCACACAACAAGAAACTGACCACCGTGCGCTTTTCCACCCACGCTTCCGGTCGTTGCCTGGGAACAACGGATGTCGAGGGTCGGCAATAATCGTTAGAGCCGCCGCGGTTCCTCCAGGATCTCGTTTCTTGCCTGCCTAGGAGCCAGGCACGGTGAATTTTTCCCGTTATTACCAACCGTGCTATCCTACATGGAACAAGAACCACAACCGTGTTGCGGGCAGATAACACGGGGTTCACTATAGTACGGCCACGGAAAGAACTGGCCAGGGGGTCACACCCCGTCCGTGGGCCAGCTGGTTCACCCCACTCTTTACCTAGTGACTTTTTTCCTCTCCTAGCTTGATCGTCCTACTTCGTATCAAACGACGAACATCATATATCAAAACTGTCTGTTAAAACTATACTGTGTTCTATCTTTAAGAATAAAAAAATACTTTAACACGTTTGAGGTTAAAGTTAGATTAATCTAAAGATTAGATTCACCGCATCATTTTGTCGCATTTGATTAGAAATCATATGCGTTTAATCAACGATGAGGTTAGAAATTAAGAAATTATATTCAGATGATTATAAACGGTTACGTGAAATCGATAAAGTAACCTAAAAACTATGTATTACGATATCTGACGCGATGAAAGGAAACGCCATGTTTTTTACAATGTAAGTCCTCGCTTGCGTGCGCACTGTTTCTGCGCATAAGGGGAATAGCCCGGAGCCTGGGGTGGGGGCACCCCCACCATTTTACTGCCCCTACCACTCGTGACCATTCTTTCAGTGGATAGGAATATGGTACCGTGCCGTTGCATCTCAGACAGCACAGCTATAGGTCATCCCTGCGACCCTAATGCGTTCACGGTTTTCAAGATGCACCCTCGGCGCGGTAATTAACCCGTGTGCACGGTCTCCTAGCCTCGTTAGCCGCCTCGTAGAGACCAGACTGGATCGCGAGCTGCTTCTGCTTATGGTCGCGCTATATTTCTGAGTACCCTCTATATAGTCTGCGGTTAATTAGGATAGTTTTTCGTTACAGAGGTTGGGTTATGACACTTTCTTGCGCTACGAAATTGCGGGAAAACTGATTTTTCAGGCAAAACTCGACAACGTGCACTGAACGAAGAACACGATTAAATATTAACACAGTGGTGTCCGCTTAAATGTCCGGGAATTATCGCTACCCTACCACTATCAGTATTCGACCAATGGACATTTAAGCGGACACTCTCGTATTACTGTTAAAGGGAGACAAAAATGATCATAAAATTTTTGGATAATAGAACAGCCATTTTCCTTTAAATTGAACTTCATTTGTTCAAATAGAGATCAACAGAATTGATGTTAGTTTCAATATTTGAGGATCCCATATCTTTTTTGTCGCAAAGGCATAAGTTCTTTAACGCAAGCAGCACTGTAGAAAATTACCCTGGTATTCAGATAATGGGGGCTCGAATGCAACAGTACTCTACTGTATTATTTCACTGCGGAAAATCTGAACGGGTGGGAAATCTGTAGAAAGTACATGTGTCGCACATGATATAATATTTAGAGGGTGAAGCACAAATATCTATGTACGTTCTCCGCTTTCCCGTTCAAGGGAGTGAATTTGCATGTCAAATCTGCATTACGATTACTGTTACGCGACACGTTGAACGTTAAAACGTTCAATTATATTATTTTTGCACGAGCAAACACTTGGCGTACGAATGTTTGCAGCTGCTCGAAAAAAAAAATAGATATATATATATATTTTAACGCGACGCGTGTTACACGTGTCATTTACACCGTTTCGTTTGCACGGCCACGGTGAATTATTGGTACCCGTTCTCGGGCCATAAATATTAATAACATTTGCGAGCCACGGGCATAATCTTCGATACAATGTTTGACGTTCGCGAGAGGGCTCGCATTAAAATGTAACGCGAGCAGCGGACGAAGCGAGCAGCTTAAAACTCGATGGAGAAAACCGTTTCGTTCCTCCAACCGTTTCCATAATTGATATCCGTGGCAGAAACTCAGAGACCAAACGGAATTATTGATACTCAGCTATTGCATCCCCAACCCCTACCCGTCCCTCTCCGCGTCCACGATTGGTGGAGCAGCCGTGAGAGATGGGAAAATCCTAAAACGGGCATGAAGCACAACTGGAAGTTCGACGGCACGATTTCTATTAATAAATATGTAGGTCGTGGCACGACCTTGTTTTTGAGGTTATGTTTAGACTTTGAATTTCTATACAACACACAGGATCTCTTTCAGGCACGGACAGAGAAAAATGGGTGCTGAACAAAAGTTTGTTCCTTTAAACGTTACAAGGAATGTATTTGGATATACAGTCTGAGTCAAAAGTGAGCACACAAAATTTATTCGAATAAAAATGTTTAAACTAACAATAGAGAACGTCAGAATGTATAATTCTTTATTATAATAGGGTACAGAAATATTGTACATAAATTTCATTTTTGTAAGGCGTACACTCACTTTTGACTCACCCTGTACCTTTATTCTGTATTATCTAACAAGTTTCATTTTCCAATTATGGCTCGTGTTAGATTCGGGTTCGGTTCGGTATATTTTCGACTAAAATGGATTCGAACAGCATTATTAATTAAATCAGACCTAACCTAACTTTTTTTTTATTATAATCCTTGTCTAAACGGCTTAGGATGGCTTCTGGTTTACAATTTGTCTTTTTACATATTTCTTTCTTACTTCTACTTCTACACCACTAATTACTAATTTTTATCCCTTATTGAACTGCAATATCTTATTCCCTATCATATAGTTCACAACTTATCGTTTAACCTTATCATTTTAATTTATTTTAATTTTATGATTTTGTTGATACAGTAACTTACTTTCTACTTAATTCTATTATTGCCCATTTCTTTGCAGATCTCGTCTAACTCACTGCGATCGACTTATCAACTTTATTCTGGACAAATTTCTAAACATTGTCTTAAATAAATATTCTCATTTCGCCACCCACCACAAGCATGAATTTTCCCAAGCAGCGGCACGAAGATCGCTACCCATAGGTTCTCGTTTCATCTTTTAAATGAACTCCGTTCCCGGAAAACCAAAAAAAAAAAGGAGTGCTTCAATATTTAACATCGTGTAATATCGCGAGCCTTTCGTTCGCCCTTTAAGCTCGCCTAATTTCGCGTGGCCGTTCAAAGGAAGGGTGAAATTTATTTTCCTCCCGTGCCAGTCTGTTCCACGGCGATGTAATATTCTGCAGCTTCATATTTTTTTTTCACCCCCCCCCCCCCTCCACGGACACGGCTGTGTCCCTAAATGCCTCATAATTGAAGATTCCGATGCAAATTTAATTACCTCTGTCCCTTGACGTAGCCCCTCTATAACAGCTGACAAAAGGAACAAGTGGTTGAAAGGGGGTGGAGGGGGGGAGGGAAAAGGGGGTGGTTCGAGAGGAACGAATGGCCGGACGATTGGGAAACAGGAAGTACAAGAACGCGAAAGGGGGTGGGCACGGTGACCATTATGGACCAAGAAGGATTCTCGTTTGATCTAGAGAATTTCGGTTTCTTTTCATCGAGGAACTAGGGGAATTCTTACTATCCTCGGGAATCCTTTTTGAACTAAACGAAAAGCTCGGTTTTCTTTTTGCTCCAGCATCGTACTTTGTAAACGGTACCGTAAACGGTACTGAATAATAGAAGCTGAAGTAAAAGGCATACTATATTAAATATTGCATGATATACCGGGTGAGTCTCACAAATAGCTTGCGAATTATTCGTTATGGGAAAAAGTGCTTGAAATAAATGTTGCATGGTAAATTAAAATACTGCAGCGCTACATATAGTTTCCCTTGAAATTTTTATTCAAAACCTTTTTTTTCTACAAAAAAAAAATCGCAAGTTATTCGAGGTGCTCAACTTGCAAAAGCTGATCCTCTATATAAACGTCAATATCATTCAAGTTAACCCTTTTGCTGTGTTCAAAAGAAGTCAAATGTATCGTGTACCTCTTACAAAATTCGCGTTCAATAATAATAATAATAATAACTTTATTAATATTAATTTTTTAATATTAATAATAATAACTTTATTGTTTGTTTCCCTCGTATTAAGTATTTTTTTAATATGATTTTCAATTTGATTTCTTCATCGCAAATAAGTATACCTTAATTGTCGATAGTTAACGTTAAACGGGGTCAATAGACAGACAAAGTAGCCTGCCCTAAGGACCCACGATGTGGTCCACGTTATAAGGGAAGAGGGGCTATTAGGAATTGATTCTGCGTGACTGCCGAAGGCTTTCAGGGATTCGCGAAAAGACGGAAGTCGCTAGAAGGGGTGGGGGATGAAAGGGGAACGGCCACCTGTTTGAAAGGGGGGACGGGGGTATTATTAGGTTCGGTGTCACGTCAAACGCTATCTTCGTGGACCACAAAGTGGCGTCCATAAAGAAGAAAATGCGATACAACCCTCTCGTTTGGTTAAATTTGACTGACAAGGGTGCATTGGGGACTCCGAATTTTTTTTGCTCTCGAAGGAAAACGGAATGCACCCATTTGCTCGATTGAATTTGGTTGACGGAGGAATCTTGGCAAGCTTATAATTTTTAAAAAAAGAGAAGAGAAAAATATGACGTACCCCTTTAATTGATGAGTTTGAGCAACAATAATTAAAAATTAAGCACTGTGTTTGCATATTTGATACTCAACTATTAGTCGATTAATATTTTAATATTTTAAATATTATGAATATTTGATTTTTTAAAAATATTTGAAATTTTGCAGAAATATTTCAGGTGTTCAAACATTTAAATATCCGGATGCAAAAATAGTTAAAACGTTTCGTAAAAGGGTTGCAGAAGTTCGAGCACTTCGTCCCTTTGGTATATCGATCCGATTCGATTCCATTCTCCTCTTATTCCCTTTATGAAAAGAGAGTCACGTTTCTCCTTTTCTGTTCTCATGCTGAGAGCATGAAAATTTGTGATTCCAGAGGTCCCCGTTTTCTTGAAAGTAATTCGATTACGATTTCATTCCGCTAATGCGTTTCTACCGGCAAATTTATTTATCCGGCTGATCCCCGTGGAAAATGATTAATTAATACATTTCATTGTACCAATTTCGCGTCAAACTTTTTATTAAAAACTACGTTACCCCAATTCCAGCTCGAAAAGAGAATTATTTCCTTTTTCGAGAGATTAAGAATTTAAAACGTTAAAAGCACGCTTCTCAGGCATCAGAATGAAACGTACAATTTTTTCAAAGCTGGTATCCTCAAAAACTGGTATAACCTTTAAAAAAAATTCCAACATCCTTTCAATCTCTTTGGCTGAATTCCTTCTATCGATATTACAAGAGAAAAAAAGATACAAAATTCGATAACCAACTATTGTTTCTTTAAAAAATTATAATAACTAACAGAGTCCTTTCTATAGTGATTTAAAAATATTTATACAATACCCAATCAAATGTATACAATTACACAATACTTATATAATACTATAACAATTTTTTGATTTCAATTAAATTAAATTAAATTACGATTTCAAATTTAATTTCAATTAAATTACGGAACATCTGTTATAACATAATAAATTATAATAAATCATACACTATAACAGATGCTCCGTAATTGAATTGAAATTTAAAAAAAAGTCACCGTTCGTTCAGAACTTTCGTGAAACGTTTCCCTGTTTCAAAGCCACCCCCAAAGAGTGGGGCTGCAACGATCAAGCTGCAGTTTTGTCCCATGCATTTTCCATACACCTCGCGTACAGCGGTGAGAGCATGATATTGCATAAAACAGAAGACCGTTGCATACATTCTTAAACGCGACGGTCGCGGCGACGCAGATATACGCGCATTTATGCGCTGATACATCGCGCTCGAGCTTTTAAGGAAATTGCATTAACAAGTCTAAAATAATTCAGCCAGACCGATACCGAGGGGGGGGGGTGAAGGAGACGCCATTTCTATACTTCTCCGGCTTTCGTTTCGTCCCCGTTTTCCAACGTCGCCGCCCTCCCATCTGCTCCTGCTTCTTTTCACACCGGGGACTCCCGTCGGAGCACTTTGTCTAATGGCGGAGACGGCGGGAACATGTCGCCGAAAATCCGATTTCTTTCGTTGGATGGCTCGCGGGAAATCATTACGAATTTTTTCCCTACCCTCGGTTCCCTTTTTGTTAAAGAACTCATTCATCGGTTACGATCCTCCGGTTCTTATTGAAACCGAGCTCGGTTACTTTCCATTGCTCCTACGATGGGGTTACCTCGCTTATTTTGAGGTTAGGTTCGATTTAAGGTGATGGTAGGTTGAGTTTGGATCGTGTACTGGTTCTTCGATGAGGTTATCCTGTTTATTTTGAGGTTAGGTTCCGTTTAAAGTGATGGTAGGTTAAGTTTAAATCGTGTACCGGTTCTTCGATGAGGTTATCCTGTTTATTTTGAGGTTAGGTTCGGTTTAAGGTGATGGTAGGTTGAGTTTGGATCGTGTACTGGTTCTTCGATGAGGTTATCCTGATTATTTTGAGGTTAGGTTCGGTTTAAGGTGATGGTAGGTTGAGTTTCGATCGTGTACTGGTTCTTCGATGAGGTTATCCTGTTTATTTTGAGGTTAGGTTCCGTTTAAAGTGATGGTAGGTTAAGTTTAAATCGTGTACCGGTTCTTCGATGAGGTTATCCTGTTTATTTTGAGGTTAGGTTCGGTTTAAGGTGATGGTAGGTTGAGTTTGGATCGTGTACTGGTTCTTCGATGAGGTTATCCTGATTATTTTGAGGTTAGGTTCGGTTTAAGGTGATGGTAGGTTGAGTTTCGATCGTGTTTTAGCTCTCTGAAGCGATTATCTTGCTTGTTTCAGGTTAGGTTTGAGTTGTGGTAGCGCTGAGTTAAATTTGGACCGGGATTAGGTTAAATTTAGTTCAGGTTATGTCTGAGATTACTTAGGTTAAGTTTTGGACATGTCTAGATTGGGTTTAGGTTATGTTTGAGCTCTGTTCAAGTTCAGTTCTTTTCAGTAATCCTTTTTAGTCCTATCGAACGTTTTTTTTTTTATTCTTTGAGGTTAAAATTCTCATAAAAATTGGGGAAGGACATTTTTCCATTGTTTAAGGTTAGAATATTCTAACCTCACAGTTAGGGGTTGCAAGCAGCAGTCTGCGAAGTATTCATAGCTACCAACAACGCTACTTCGACAACAGCGATCACCATGAATCGTCGAATTATGCTAGATTTCCTAATACAATTAAAGTTCCTAGCTGCCTAAGCACCTGCTGTACCGACGGAGCTGAAAAAGCGGCGCCACCGTCTGACTCGCGAACGAATTTAAGTTTCCACATCGACAAACACTGAAATTATACGGAAGTTCAGGCTCCGAGGGAGGAGTGGGGTGGTTGGTGTCGCAGACAAACGTGCGTCTGGGGACTCTGGTGGAATTAGGTGGCAAAAAAGGGTCGAGGAGGAAATGGTTGCCGTTCGAAGGAGGAAAAGAGAGGGGGATATCCACGGACAGACAGGTAAACAGAGACAGGGACAAGGAAAGAGGGTGAATTTCGAGGAAAGAATCGAAGCTTAACGGGAATTCCCCTAGCAGCTGGGTGATTTGCATCGCAAATGGGGAATTAGTTGGTAAATATGATCATGGTGTCGTCCAACCCCCCTTGTTACAATCATTTCCACCGTAAAATGGTGCACGAACGATGAAAAGTGATTTTCGTTATCGGATCTCCGGTGTGGTTGCCGTCGTTAAGGGGCGGCGGCCATTTTGCTTGGCGGTTAATGGTCAAATTTGGGCGTATCAATGGTAATAGGCCGGCAAACATTGAAGTTCGTTCCGGTTCGGTTACTTGGTCATTGCGTAACGGCCGGATAAACGGTATATCAATTTAGCAACGGCTGTATCGCCGTTCGCAATGAATGTTTAACGATAGGTGCCTTCATTAATTTTCTGTAACGAGCAAAAATGCGTCCGGTTAATTTGGCAATAATGACGAGCTTCCCGTGTTATTTCACAGTTATTGGTTGCGGATGATGATGGAGTTAATTCGCGTTTGTCAACGGATTAATAATACTTTTAAGGTAAATTTGTATTATTGTCCTGCAATTACTGGATTTCGTGATAAATAAAACGAGCTAGTCTGTGTGTGTAATTAGGGTTGATTCAATTTTTCCTACGTGTTTTATAATTTATTTTTGCATGAAATGTAATTATATTTCAGGGAAATAACAATTTTATTTGTTTTAAATTCAACGTTTTAGTTAGGCAAACATTTCTGTCGTTACAACGTCATAATGAAATTAACTTGTCACGAAACGCATTTCTTTGAATGCAATGCTTTTGTTAAATTACTTTTTCTCCGTCACTGTTACAATTCGTGGTCTGATTACATTTTTTCATTATGATTAAAGCACAATTAATTAATTACTAGGGTACATGTGGAACAATGGAAAAGGCTATCTCAACCGTGCTTCGTTTAATCCTTTCATTGTCCTAGAACTCCACTGTTGTACTCAACGTAAAATTAATAATTAAAATTTGTAATTAAAATAATAGTGATATTCCAAATTTTACAACAGCTACATTACTAAATCAAGTAATTTACAGGAACAAAATAATTCAGAAAACATATAAAAAAAAAACAGTATAAAAGGATTCTTGTCTTCCGTATTTTAAAGACCTGAACGAAAAGGGTTTTGAAAACACCACAACGTAATTTAAAACAGACTAGAAGATGAAGCTCATATTTTCAACATAAGTTTCTCTGAAAACGAGCTGTAAATAATGAAAAAAAAATTATTTTTTATGGTGAAATTCCATAAAAACACAAAACTTGAGTAAATCATTTTTAAGCATTTAAACAACTAAAGAAGTGCTGCTGCCGGTCACAGACGATGACGAGGCCAATCCGAAAACTGAACTCCCGAATTATAATCGCGTGAAAAGAACGTGGACCTCGAGAAATCACCGGAAGAAGAACAAAGCGAAGAGTGGTATAATAGAACAAAGGCCTTCCTTCCCCTATGGCTCTGACAAGAGAAGAAAGCTGCGAACCACGGAATAGGGGTGGAAAAATATTCGGCTTTCAAGACAGGCTAACAGGATCCCCCTCTCCCTTCTTTTCTTCCTCGCCACGCAACACGGCTGGACCGTGAAACAAGTTTCCAGTGCGGCCAAAGCTGCTCCGTAGTTGCCATAGTTATTCCACGGCGAAGTTTCGATCACTCGGAGGCCAACTCTCTGCACGCGTGCGTGTGTGCACACGGACGTGGAAAGTTGCAGTTTCGGAGACCATGGGTCTGGGGGTAGTTAGGCATGGTGCACGTGTCCACGTAGTAAATTCAGACAATTTTGGAATAGTGCTGTCTTGTCCACGGGGCGAAATCCAAACACGATTACTTCGTCATTCATCGTGGAATAGGGAGACAACGGACACTGACACTGATTTTATGGATAGACGAGATTTTTATTCAATTTAATCGGTGATTTTATCTGTTGTGTTGAACCGATCTCCATCTTTCATTTTGAAGATTTTCAAATATCGTTATGTAGGAGAAAAAGAATTGAGCTGTTTTTCGGATTGTTTTGCCTAGACCGGGAATCGAACCCGCGATCTTTCGCTTACTAGGCAACTGCTTTGATCACTGAGCTAATCACACGCGACCAGCAACTCATCTTCTCCTAGTCTATTTAACTATTCAAATATCAAGTTATAACTGTTACTGGTTATAACATAATCAATGAAACGAGTTCACTGGTGCAGTCACTTGTATACGTTGCGCAGACTCTGCAACCCTAAACTACAAGTATTATTGCATGCAGTGCGGAATCGTTGGACATTGATTTAGGAAGTGGTGTAACCCTAGAAGTGGTCAGACGTTGTTAATGGTCGAGCCATTTATTCTACCAAAGAGAAAGTGGAGAAAATTGATGAATCTGTATCTCTATCAGCCCAAATCTTATTCTTTTTTTCAAAACTAATTCATATACAGGGTGTCCAGAAAATTCTCTATTGAGCTGCTTTTGAGGATAGCTAAGAATACCTAAATCTTACATATTTTATAAAATTGATGAAAAAAAATGGACCTGAGTTATTCTAGCTCTCGGCTGAAGAAACATAAAAAACGAAGAATCGATTGAATGCATCGAAAATGAAATTTGAATAAATTCTAAGAGCAGAGTTAATTGCTTCGTCCTGCGAACGGTTGATTTCTGCGAACGGCAGGCAGGAACATGTTTTCTTTCTCTGTTAAACGAGTGTGATAGAAATTTACAATTGAAATTCTTCCCTCGATTCTCCTGAAAATTCATAAAAGTTTCGAAAAAAAGAGAAGCACAGAATGTTGAGAACGAGGAGAAACGTTTAACCGAGAAAATTCTGCGAAATGAAGAAATACACGTAAAGGACCCATTTTTCCCTACTTTTTCCAAAAGATAAAAGAAATTAAAAAAATGGAACACGCTTCTGACGTACATTTATCAAAGGAAACGTCCGGTTTCGTGTTGCTTTTTCATGAAATACGTTATAATTTTTATATTCATCCAGTCAACGTTCTGTGAGAGAGCAAATTAAAAAATGGCGAGCACAGAGCTGATTAAACGGAACGTTTCTGCATACGGTTTCTTCCATGGGACTCGTTATTAAGTTAT
The DNA here is from genome assembly GCA_033822845.1 of Tetrapedia diversipes. Lineage (NCBI taxonomy): Eukaryota > Metazoa > Arthropoda > Insecta > Hymenoptera > Apidae > Tetrapedia > Tetrapedia diversipes. The sequence continues at coordinate 143,824 of JAOPTO010001138.1, forward strand.
AAACGATCGGAGACAGAATTGGCATGGAAGCTGTAATTTCTTCGAGCTTTGCATCGCTTTCGGAGCCAATAAAGGAGGGATTACAAGTTCATAATGGAAAAACTTTCTGCTTGAAACCTGACGGGGTTAATTTTCACGTAAAACCGCGAGATGGTTATTCTTCGCCTGTTTTGAGTTCCATCGAGTTTAATAATGTTGTCTGAAGACAAAGAAACGCGTTATTCTCGTCAGTTTCTCGGTCTAGTAGGTTCGCAATATTTATAAAATTTAAATTACGAATATCAACCTTTAAATAATTATTATTATTACATATTTGAATATTTCCTACTATTAAGTTTCAAAAATTAAAAACGGAATATGTTATAAAAAATTTGTATTTAATTTTTTGAGTATGAAAACGAAAAACATTGTATTCATAATTTATTAGTTCACATATTATTTTTGGAAATTTCTTATATTTTATGGCACCTCGAGTGTAAAGGGTTAAATCAAGCCAAGCCAGGTTAGATTTGTAAATCTCTAGAATGCTTGGAAATTTTCAGCGAACAAATTCGAAACAAATTCTTCTCGAAACGACAACGTGTCGCCAAACTTTTGGCAGGGAACGTACAAAACAAGATGAATCCGTGATCGCGTGACGCAATCATGCATCAGGTTTGTCCATAAAATCAAGGTTTTTTATCTTATTACGGGAGATTCCTGGCTCGATGAATTATTCCAGGCTCGTAGATCACGGAATATCGAGCGTGCATAAAACCGGCGTTTCCGGCGACGAGGAAGGTTTTGCGAAACGCATTATACACCGCGCGACCGATTCGACGTGCACATGGTAATAGATTTATGTTCCGTGTGAACGGTATCTGTATCGCGACCAATGTCGCTCGAAAAATAAGCCAGACTACGAACCGAAGGAGTGGGGAAAGGTAGCGTGACGCAGCAAGCCCCCGTTGCCTCGTACAGTGTAGCAGAGTGGGGATATATAACGGGTGTTCCTATTAGGATTGTATTATACACGTCTGTGTCATGCCGCATTCATAAATCAGAATTATAATGTACACCCGTTATGTCTCCCACTCCACTGCACAATGAGAGACAACAAGGGCCCGCCACGTCACGCTACCCCCACTCTGCTGCACGGTGGGAGGTAACAAGGGCCCGCCGCGTCATGCTATCCCCACTCCGCTGCACGGTGGGAGGTAACAAGGGCCCGCCGCGTCACGCTACCCCCACTCTGCTGCATGGAGGGAGGCAACAAGGGCCCGCTGCGTCACGCTACCCCCACTCCACTGCATGGAGGGAGGCAACAAGGGCCCGCCGCGTCACGCTATCCATCCCCACTCCTTCGCCTTGAAATCTAGCTTACATTTTTAACTACGTTAGCCGCGAGAGTATGTGCATTGCGTTCATAGTTGAGAATTATATTGTAGACAATGTACACAATGTATATTCCAAATGCAAATTTCTTGTAAATGGTAAATGGTATTTATATTCAGTCAATTTAAATAAACACTATTGAAATTTAGGAATTTTAACTACTTAACCCTTTACACTCAAACATTCACGAACCGAGCGTTGCGTTTCGAACGCAAAGAGTTAATTAGAGTGCGATCGAATACGATGGACGAGCAAGTATAATTTCGAAGGGAAAAACCTGCAAACTGACCGAAGTTCGTCCCGATGGAGTCGCGGACTTCCGGGCGAACACGCGCCAGGGGAATAATGGGACGCGGACGCAAAACACAAACACACGGACACGGACACATATTGCCAGGGAAGTCGCGCAATTGGGCCGCAGCTGTGCTATCGTTTGTCTACGGGGACAATCACATTGTTGGCGCCGCTATTGAAATTAATGTCGCTAATGTCGCAATCTCCGTGACGAGCTGCACGCTGCGAAAGCTTATGACTTGGTTTCGAGAATGCGACATCGTTTTTAAAGTTTTTCACAGAAAATCTGGCACTGAATATATTCGACACTTTAACCATTTGTTATGTAATAAACAGTCGAAAATATAATATGATTAAGGTACACTGATGAATATTTAACAATGAACACAAAGTGAAACTGTTATTACAAATATTTTAATAATAACCCTTTGTACTTTGAAATCGTCAAACGAAATTACCTTCACAAATTTCCCAATGCAAAGTAACGAGACTAAGTAAATCTTGGTTAATTTGAGTAAATAATACTGACGTTTATAAATATAATTATTTAACGCTTTGCATTTGGAAATTTAATTTGTATAATTAATTTGTATAATTTATCGAACCATAGATTAATTTATTTCCTGATTTATGTTTTATCGAACTGAGACCCTTCATTTTTGTATCCATAATATTCTTGTTTACTTATTGAATTAGTTTACCAGATCGATCAATTGTTTTATTTAGCTATTGTAAATTATTTCACTTTTTACCCTGCACTATATTTTTCGTGAAAATAAAACAAGGGGATGTTTTGACAAATGGAGATTTTACTTCCTCTACAAAAATATTTGTAATGCATGCAGACGCGAGAAAAATTCCGCGAGTAAAGTATGTGACCGCAAAATGTTTAAAAGATAAGGATTCAGGGAGGGATATATTATGTGTGTGCACGTTGGCGTGGCTAACGATGAGTGGTGGATAAGTATATGCTTTTATATGTACGAGGGAGTAAATCTTAAAGGCGAACAGTGAGCGCTGAGTGGAGGTTTAAAAAAGGGAATTTTCAGACAGGGAACGGGGTAAATACCTGGGAAGCTTAAAAAGAGCGGCCTTTAATATTGCACCAGGAAAAATATAGAAACTGTGTTTCGTTTACCTTCTATTTTACCGTTATTTCCATTCAACAAATACTGCGATAAAAAACTATATTAAATTCGTCGTTTCACACATTTTTCCCGCACGGATTTAAATTCATCGTTAAACTTCGTTTCTATAATTGCACCGGTAATAACGAAAGTGGTTCAAGTCAAACATTAAAGAAAAGAAATTGGAAATCAGTCGAATAACAATAAACAAGAACACAAGTTTCAGAAAAGATTTTCTATTCAGTTCACTTTCATAAAAATCCACAAAATTATTTTACAATTCATAGAAATCTTATTCCCCTTCCACCACCCTTCGTTCTTCCACAAAACCCACAGAGGGGTTTACAATAATTATTAATTATTATTATAAAATATTATAGCTATAAAATAGTATTATAAAATATTGTAGCTATAAAATAGTATTATAAAATAATATTACTGTAAAATATTACTATAAAATATTGTTGTTATAAAATATTATTACTATAAAATATCATTATAAAATTATGAAATTTATAACTTTATATTATTTTATATTATTATAAAATAATTACTAATATACTAATAACATATGAATTAATTAATGTTACTAGTACACTAGTAATTACGTTCTCCACGACAAACAAAATAATTCAACCGAGAAAATTGTTCGCGGAGTCGTAAAAAAAAATTCGTCGGGCACCAAAAAAAAAAAACAACCCCTCCAAACGCTCCGTTTCCATTCGGAGTGCCGCGCGCTCTTATCGCGAGCTGGAGCCGGAAGAAAGCACCCTCTCGCCGTCGTCTGGTACTTCCAGGTGCACGAGGTCGCGCGGAGGGTGCAGGGGGTGGTCCACGGTTCGCTGGATTGAAGGGATGAAAAGAAAACCGACGGCTACTGCGAAAATAATCGGGCTGGAGACGAGGGGACGGTCAATAGGAACGCCGCCGCGTGGATTTGCATGGCGAACGGGGTTTCCGGGGCGAGGAACCGTGCCAAGATGGCCAACGGGAAGGGCGGAGGGGTGGGCCGGTCTCTGGGGTGCCATTTCGCGAAATTAATCGCGCCCCTTTGCGAAAAAAACGAACGCCTATCACAGGGGGGAACCTGTTCGGCGGAAAATAATTAGTTTAACAAGCAGAACGACTTTCTTTTTTTAAGGTTATGTTTGAGGAGGGAGGAAGTTGAGTGGCGGAGGGAATAACTGGGGTGGTTTTCTGGAAAGAGGAATTGTTGGGTTAACCATTTACGATGGAATGGAGATGTTCTGCTTTTAAACATTTCGAAATTTCATCCCTTACACGTTTGGGGTAGATATATTGAATTGTATATTTTAATATATTTCATACTATATTCTAATACTATTTCAAAAATCAAAATTATTTTGCATAACTAACATTAAATGTTAAGTGTGGCATTAAATTAACCCTTTGCATTGGATAGGCGACTATATTTTTTAAAGTTTCCAAATTTCACCCCTTAGGTTTTGGATATTATTTAAAAATTGAGCTTGTTTTCAGAACCACAGTTAAAAATTAAAGATTGAAAATGGTATACGAAATTTTAGAACATAGGAAAAGATTAATTAATTAACCCTTTGCGCTAAGCGACGAATTTTGGAAGGGGTGGGTTTCCGGGGGGGAAGAGCTGTCGGCTAAGGGGATAAAAATATTTCAGGCTGGCAGCATAAACATCTGAGAACGGGGTAACGCGATAAAGGGTTGACATTAGGAATTGCGTATCGGCTGGCTCTGCGTAAAGCTTCCGGCCTTAAAACGATTTGCGAAATTTACGTACCACCCGTTAACTTCTATTATCTCAGTTCTGCACGCATCCATTCGTTCGCATTCTTTGGTATTTGCCTTTAATCCCTTTAGCCTCGTTTGTAATTATGCATAAATAACGAAGCATGCAAATTTTATGATTGCAAGGATTTTTTAGATGCACCTGTTTGGGGTGGTTTCGTAAAAATTATTGATGCAATCATTTTATAAAATTTCATGGTGGTTAAACCTACTTTAATTGCAATTTTACGAATTTATAAAATATTCATCGTTCTTTTGATTAAAAAATTTGAAATATTTTCTTGTGCTTTAGTTACAATTTTATGAATTTACAAAATATTTATCGTTCTATTTATTAAAAAATTTGAAATATTTTTTTGTGCTTTAGTTACAATTTTATGAATTTACAAAACACTTTACTCCTTTTTTATTAAAAAATTTGAAATATTTATTTGTTATAGAAAACAATATCTGAAATATTTTTATGTTAAATTTGAAGCACCCCTGTTTCGTTTCTTTTTTAGTTTAGAATTTTTGTTTCCTTATTAAGGTTTTTATTCATTAATTCTTCAATTGACCGTACAAGATTTAATGTCGTAAATAATATGTATTGTAACGTAAAAGCTGAAAGCTCGATGGGTTAATGTTGGAAAATAGAAGATCCGAGGCCCGAGGCATCGTTATATTTTATACATCGCGAGTTTCGACCCGAGCAAAGAAGCTTTCCGCGACGTTTTCATCTTGTCTGTTATCAAAGCGAAAGCCTTTATCGATCAAAGTCTTTAAGGGAACAAACCTGCGCTAAGGCACGTAAACACATCACTTGCCTCGTACTTTCACGTATTTTTTCCAGCGGACATCGTTGAAACATTTAAAAGGGAACGCTAAATAAATCAATTTTAATTTTTAAGAAACACGTTGAAATGCAATGCAAATTGCAAATATTGACAGAAATCAATAATTCATAGAAAAAATAAAAAAATAAAATAAAAAATTGAAATCCGAATAAAAATATTTTCTACTTCAAATGAAGTATTATAAAAATATTTACAAGCATTTTCATCGAGTACAACTCACAAACACTTCAACGCTAAAATAATATCCAAAAACGATGCTTCGTTGCAAGAATAATATTCAAAGGTAATTTTCCAACGTTTCTAAACCGTTCAGTGAATTGTCTAGCAAACGGAAAACGAAGGAAAGAAAGGAATCAAAATAGAATGAGAACTCAACGAGTGGTATTGTTGTTTCCAGAACGGCTCCGTCCAATTGTCGTCTAATTGCTTTCGAAAAGTGCGACGATTCTGAATGCAAATAAAGACGAGTGAAAGCCCGGAAGACCGTTTTTCCGTGGTGCTTCCTCGACACGCAGCAACAAAGAATGCTACAGTACCCGACAAAAGTTTAACCCTATGCACCCCTTTGTTGAGTGTCACATTACATACAAAATATGAATGAATAATGACAGTGTTTACACCACAAAATAAAATAAAATAAGATAAGAATGAATAATGACAGTATTTACACCACAAAATAAAATAAAATAAAATAAAATAAGAATGAATAATGACAGTATCTATACCACAATATAAATTAAAATAAAATAAAAATGAATAATGAAAAGTGTTTACACCACAAAATAAAATAAAATAAAATAAGAATGAATAATGACAGTATTTACACCACAAAATAAAATAAAATAAAATAAAATAAGAATGAATAATGACAGTATCTATACCACAATATAAATTAAAATAAAATAAAAATGAATAATGAAAAGTGTTTACACCACAAAATAAAATAAAATAAAATAAGAATGAATAATGACAGTATTTACACCACACAATAAAATAAAGTGCATAGTGCAATAATGTAGTAAATTAGAGAAATTTAGATTGAATTTTGTTTACAAAAAGAATTGACCGATTCAGTGAAGAAATCTACCTGAAAATTTGTGTCTTTTACAAGTGTGCAGATACAGTTTGCAGATGTATCTGTTGGTATATTTGCATGGCAGGAAATACTTTATCAACAATTTTGAATATGAATTTATAAAATCGTGGTGCTCTGTTCTGTGATATCTACTCGTCTTAAACTTATGGCCACTACTGTACGTGGTGTTCAGCTGTAGGACAGAGAAAGGTAAATACTCGGGCGCTGAGACATGCTGTGTTTACCGGTTTCCAACGAACAATCCCTCTGGACTTTTCCAAATGGCTCTTCCTGTCTCTGTTTGGACCACCAACCTCTGTTTATGTCGACGATCCATTACGTTAAATCGAACAGCATAATAATCTCTAAAATAACTTTCCTTGCACCTACAACTCCATCCTTCGTCGTTTAACTATGTTCATGCTCGTTTAAAACAGAACCATTGCAAACCTTTTATTTATTTTCAAAATCCTAAACCGTATAATCCCTATTATATAATTATAATGATTATTACAATGATTATTATTATTATTATTATTATTTAATGATTGGTAGGTTACTTTTTACAAAATTCCATGCTTAAAGTTTCATTCACAGAAGACTTGTAACCCCAAAGTTATAAAAATAAAATATTAAAATAAATAAAATAAAA